>VXAU01000241.1:88765-115877 GCA_013399695.1 Formicarius rufipectus
TTTAAAAAACAAACAAACAACAACAAAAAAACCTCCAAAACCCAAACCAAAACAAAAAAAAAACCAAACAAAAAAACAACAAAAAACCCAAAACCAACCAAACAAAAAACCAACATAAAAAAACCAAAACAAACAAACCCAACCCCCCCCAAAAAAACTCGAAAAAACCCAAAACCACAAAAAAACCCCCAAACAAACAAACCCAAAAACAAACAAAACAATAACCAAAAAACCCCCACAAAAAGAAAACAAAAACCACACAAAAAAGAACACCAAACCAAGGAGACAATCACCACCACCTCAAATGACCCTCATTTGCTAAACAGATAGAAGAATTCTAAGCCAACTAACAAATGGGATTCCTCATGGCTACTGCAGCCTGGCAGGGTGAACACTGCTCTGCTGAGCCTCTTCTCTTACCCAAGTGGTGGGTGCCAGGGTAGGGTGGCACTGAACTCTGCAAAGCAGTAAAATCAGCACACCTCAAAGACAGACAAAGCTCCTCCTTTGCCCGTCCACTGACAGAAGAGCAGGAACCTCCTGTTACCCATCCAGGAGGTGAAGCTCCCACAGTGGTTTCCTGTCCCTGGCACACCAGGATCCAGGAAGACTGATGTGGAAAGGTAGCACAGGGATTTGGAACACAAGTTTACAGTTCTGAGGTGTGAACATCCCACACATTCAAACTGCCCCAGTGTCTGTTTGGAGGTAACTCCTGGGGTCCTGCACCCTGCCTTGCTCCCCCCAAGGCTCTTGTAGTGCCTGAGCTTGTTTTTGTGCCTGTCACCACCTGGATCCACACACTTGCAGTAAAGGCAGAAACGGCTTTGGCATTCCAAACCCCTACTTAAAAATGAACTCCCAGACTAGATCTTCAAACCTGATGATGTTCTGGATGAACCCTACACCCAAAACCAAGTGTGAGACAATCCTCCAGCAGCACAGACTGAGACAGAACAGCCCTGATTTGTGGCTTCTGGCATCTCCCAGCCCAAGAGCACTGAAGTCCTTGTTTGCCATAAATAAAGGCAGATTCCAGAATACAGGAGCAGAAGTGAGAGATCTCCTGGATCTTCCTGCAGACTGCTGCTGGCACAGGGATCAAAACCTGCAGACCATTTGTTTTCCTTCAAGTAGCAAAGGAAGAAACTTACAAACTGCTTTTTTGGTGGTTCTTTTGAAACTGGTAGCAGCAACGCAAAAGAAAACACTCCCTGAAGAACTTGTTTGCCTCCCTCTTCTGGCTTCAACACAGGATTAGTAAGAGGTTTGCTTGTGAAACAACTGTAACACTTCAGTGTAGGTCCCAGCTGAGAGGTGAGAGCTGACTCCACACCAGCAACAAACCCAGGTTTGTTTATGCTGCTTTTGGCAGTTTCACTGTGACAGGTGATAATTCCTGATACTGAATTGTTTTACATGTGAAATCAATGACTCCCAAAGGGCTGGGTAACACTCCCCCCCTTCAATCCTCACACTCACTGCTAGGCAGATGCACTGCTCAATCCAAGTGAGCATGCAGTGGTTTTATTTCCATGGATGCTGGAGAGGATGGGAGTCATGCAAAGCAAAACCCAAAACATTTTACCTTTGACTTGGATTCTGCTTTTGGTGTCCCATCTGCCTTGTTGTTCATTTTAGTTGCAGGTGTTAATTTGACATCCCCAAGTCCCATCATTTCAGGGCTTGCTGCCATCCCTTAGGGAATAAAAAGGAAACTTTAACACTGATTTTCAGCCCAGCGCAATGGGACCCATGAAATCCTAAAGCACTGACTTACCTGCAGAGTTGTTGGCCATATTCCCACCCATGGGATAGGGTGGGCCCTGGGGGTTTATCATGCCAGCCATACTGTTAATTCCCTGTCCATAAGGAGCTCCAGTGCCCATCATTCCCCCCTGATTCATGTTGGGATAACCAGGAGGCCTAGAGAAGGCAAGAAAGAAACAACTTACTTCACACATTAAGAAAGCATTAACATCTTCTAAGGAAGCAGCTTTGCTAAAAGAAACTTTAAAAGGACATGGAGAAGTGACTTGCTCCAAATCATTTTTCCAGCAAAGAGACCAATGAGTGATTAGGTATTCTTGTAAAGCTCAGAACCCAGAGCCCAAGTTCAATAAAAAAGGGATGCAAACCATTTGGAAAGTGAGACTTGAGTTCTAAGCATTTTGACCCTTAAATCTTGTTCTCCCACATCCCCAGAGTGACTCTCATTTCAGCTGTCAAATTGCCTTCAATCTGCAGACACTGCAGCCCTGGGCACTTTGGTGAGAATACTGGATTTAGAATCCCAGGACCATGCAATGCCCCTGTCCAAACTTTATGCTCTTCCTTTGCCCACTTCCACCTGACGACAAAGCCTCCAGGGCAAGGACAAACCCCCAGAGGAGCATCCCCCAGCACTACCCCAAATCCAGGTTGGTAACACTGGCTTTGGGTTAACCTTTGGAAAGGACATCCCCCCCGGGGCAGGGGCTCCAGGTGGGACTGTCCCTGCTCACCTGTTCTGGATGGAGTTGGCAGCAGCGTGCATGGCAGCAGCCGCCGCCTCTTGTGCTTTGCGGTTCATGCCGGCGGGCGGGGGGCACATCCCTGTGCCCACCTGGGGGGGCATGTTGGCCATGTTGGGCCCGTAGGGTCTGTTCCCCATGGCTGCGTGGCTCATCCTGCCCGGGGGCATCCCGCTGTACGTCTGCCCGTGCATCTGGCTCCCTGCTCCCATGGGGTTCATGCTCCCTCCCATGCCCGGGTTGGGGTAGTTGGCATTGGACATGGCATTGTAGTTTGGCTGCCTGGGATAACCTCCTGGGGAGATAAAAAAGAATGGTGAAGTTTATGAATCACCATTTAAAAAAAAAATCTTCTATCGGCAAATATTTAAAGATCAGTAACAGAGATGAGGGGGAGTGTTCACACCTCAACACAAAGTCAAAGTACTTGGAGATAAGCCACAAAATGTGTTTTGACACAGCCAAGCAACAACATCGATTCGGGAGCTGCTTGAAACTCTCCCAAACCTCAGCCCAGCACAATGAGCTAAATGGTCCAGGACAGGATGTAAAAACCCTCATTTAACCCTTTCCATTCAGAAACATTCAGAAGTAATGTAGGATCCTGTTCTTGTCGACCTGCACAACCAAACAAGAGACTCCAAACTCAAAATCCCATCTATAACTCCTCCAAGGAAGTTTTCTATGGAGAAATCAGCAAGGGATGCAGTAAGGGCCAAGCAACCCCAAAACTAGTTTTCCTCACTTACAGAAAAGTTTTCAAACAGGGACAGATTGCAAATCAAATGAGTCATGAGGTCAGTGACATCTATCAGTGAAAACTATCCCTAAAAGCAACATATTCCACCAATCTCAGCAGGACCAGAGCACAATTCCTCCCAGCTCACAGGGAGCTTGCTGGTTTCTATCCCCACATATTAAGAGGACATAAAACATTTATCACAGAATTGTTTGGGTTGGAAGAGATCTTAAAGATCATTGAATCCCAACTCTCTGCCACGGGCAGGGACACCTCCCACTAGACCAGGCTGCTCAGGCCTCCATCCAGCCTGGACTTGAACACTTCCAGGGACAGACTTGAGCAATCTGGGATGCCAAAGACAGTAAGTTACAACAGAGAGAGGCCTTTGCTGAGCTCAATTCCCACCTTGAGGTCCATACTGCCCACCCTGGGGTCCGTAGCTTCCCATGGAGTTCTGCTGGTAGGGCCCCATCCCGGCGTGCATCTGCCCCCCGGAGGACTGCCGGGGGGATAAGGCTGAGCCAGGCTGGGGGGAGCTGTACTGGGGCATCTGAGGGTTCCTCTGCATGTAACCTGGGCATGGGACAAGAGAACAAATTATTAGTGCCAAGTATCCAGAGGTGCCACTGCACACACGTGCTCCAGGTAACAGCAACCCCCAGGGCTGACAAAACCCTTCCAGCAACAGCCCCGACAGGTTTTAGCAGTTGCATTAAGGAGTCAGTGTTATCTGAGCAGGTAACAGATCCAATTTCCTGTTTTTAGCCAGAAATAACCCTCAGTGACACAGCAGGAGCCAGTGAGGCTCTGCAGATCCTGGGGGCTTCTTGTTGGTGGCTTTTGTTTGCTTGTTTGTTTTCTCAGCCAACTCTCTACCTTCAGCCAGGAGAGCTGAAATTTTACTGCCATTTCCCCCCACAGGAAACCTTACTCTCTTAGAGGGAAAAGCCACACAATATTGCTGTGAGCATCTCGTTTTGAAACTTAAAGCCATGGATGTTGGGCACGAACATGCACAGAAAAGTGTGTTAAAAAGCCAGAGAAAACATCTCACAAGCCAAAATACCAGCTTGGATGGGCCACTTAGAGGCCACACAACCAGCAACAGTTGAATTTACTGCGAGTTGCCTCAACACCCACAGGCTGTAACCTCGGGGCAGCTTTGAAATGCTCTCTCAGCACAGAATCCTTGTCACCAGATCAGGCAATTTTCAGTTACACACGTGGCCTCCCAGTTTGCTCTGCTGTGACACACCTCGGTCGGGCGCGATGCTGGACTGGTTCATGGAGGGATGCAGGATGGTGTCCGACTGGCCGCTGGGCGGTCGGGGTGGCATCTGATTGCCTGTGCCACAAACAGGAGAGGGCTCATCACAAACTGCACACCACAACCCCAGCAGGCACCAGGGCTAAATCCCAGCATGCCCAAACGACTCCAGGAGAAGGGGGTGTTGGCCACAGTGAGGGGAAACAACAGCAGGATCGGTCACGTTGACCCAGTGGAAGGAGGTTGGTGGTTTACCAGCCCTCCCATCCATCCTTGAGGAGTTACAGATTGCTCAAGGCAAATCAACAAGCTTAGAGGGCCTCACCAACCACACAGTGCTGGCACTGGGTGGTCCCTCCCCACTGGGCACTGTAATTCAGGTGCCAGGCAGCGTTACCTGGTACTGCAGCAGGTGAGAGTGGCCCAGAGCGGGACTGAGCAACACTGGCTGGAGATCCAACTGGGGATGGGGAGGGTCCTCTGATGCCTGGCAGGTGAGGAGAGGTATGTGGCGAGAAAGGAGACTGAGCTGGGTTACTCTGCTCTCCTTGGCTGCTGGAAATCCCTGATGTGCTTACGCCAGGGCTCAGGGCTCCTTCGGTACCCATGGGCAGATCATCTATGGAACCAGACAGGTCCTGCAGGGCACACAGAAACACATCAGGCAAAAGTACAAAGACATGGGACTGTTCTCTCACACCCCACTACCAAAGAGCGTTTCCCCCTTAGGCGTGTTGCAAACAGAAATCAATGAGCTCAGTTCATGTTACCGTCAGCACCAAAGGCTGCTGCAGACAGAGGGAACTGCCAGACGTGTCTTATCCTGCTGCCTGTCTGAACCCAGGAGTTCCTGGGCTGGTCTGCTGATGGTCCAAACAACTGGCTAATTCTCCTACTTGCTTTTTTTAAATTCAGTTTAGAGGTGGGAAATTAAAGAATGCATCAACAGTACACGTAAAACTGCAAACACAGGAGACAGTCCATGTGATCGTGGCTTGGAAGAGAAACGTGGCTCAGCCTCTGAAAGACAGAAAACTCCTGCCTCACCATAATTAATTCATAAACCTCCTATGAGCTGGGAAACTACTCACTTGAGATGGATAAAAACAAACTAAACAGAGATTTAAAAGAAAACCGTAAAATACTCTTCAGGGTTCCCACTTCCCTTTCTTCAAAGACAGCAAAAATGAGCAGTTACTGCATCAACCTGTAAAGTTCAGCTTTTCTTGAAGGCAAGGCTGGCAAACACCCTTCCTCCTGAACGCATCCACCTTGGAGAAGAAAAGCACAAAAAGCCTGAAAGAGCTGAAACCTCCAATTGCCACAGTAGCAAAGCCACAGCATCAGAAATCAGCTGGCAAGGGTGAAAATGGGGATAATTCCAAGGAGATGGATGGTGTGCAGATCCAACATGCCCAGTTGTACCGGCTGGTTGATAACAAGGTGCATCAGCCGTGCAGGCTTGGCCTGGGCTGAATGAGTTGGAAAGGGCCCAAGACAGAGGAAGTGGTGGCATATTTGAAGAGAAAGCTGGGAAGTTGTAACTATTCCAGTGATGAGATAAAAATCTCTGCCAGAGGTTCAAAGGATCGTGGCAGGTGAAGAAGTGGCAGCCCAAAGCTTACCCAGGACTTCACCTATCCTTCATCAGTCTCCCAGAGCAATCAGCCCTGGATCAGAGGGGTTCTGAAGGCAGCACAGATCATCTCCCCCTGCTGAGAATTCAGCTGAGCAGCACCAAGAGAGCCCAAGTCATTTAAAGCCTCACACAGAAAGGCTGAGCCAACTGATAAATCACTCAGGCACCCCGGTCTCATTTACACTGACTGGACAATTCCTGGTTCAGCAGCAGTTCAGGTGATGTGTTCCCAGCTCCAGCAGTGCAGGAGGACCTGGGACACAAGATACTGCAACTTATCAGCCTTTGGAAGCAGAGCTTTCACTCCTAACACCTGTCTGCCAGGTGATGTGTGGAAGGCTCTGAAGGACATCCCCACCATCCATGTTGGAGAACAGCAAGTCAGCACATCCCAGGAAGTGGATGTGGAGTTACAGAACAATAAAAACCAATGCAAGAGATATCCTACCACCTCATCACACCTGAGGGACAGAGGGGAGGGGCATCAGCACCACACTCAGCTGCTGCAGGGGGGAAATCCCCTCTACTTTAGTAGAATTTAATTCAAATGCCTCTAACAAATGCTACAGTGGAGCTGCAAACCCCACTCACTCGGTGGGCTTAGTTCATGTGTGTCCCCCCTCCCCTTCCATTACTGCTCCTGTTGGAGAGCTCATTTCCTGCACCACAGACTCAGAGGTATATTTGCTTACTGCTCAAGTATTATCTTCCAGAGGAAAAAAAAAAAAAAAGACTGGTTTTATCTCAATGAAAGCTAAAAAACTGCAGAAAAAGCCTAAAAATAGTGTCTGAGGTCTCTTGCAATTTTCACTACTTTCCCATTGCTCCTTTATGCAGCTATTTGGGTGTTTTTCCCTGGACAACTTTGACAAATCCCACATTCCTACTGTGAAAACCATCTGAAGTGGGAGTAAAGAGACATTATTTCCAACATTTTGCATTAAAAAGCATCAACCAACACAAACAATCAAGAGCAAAACTCTCCTGTCCCTGAGACTCACTGCATCCAACTGCAGCCACCAGTACAAGGCACACCATGAGGTTCCTCTCAGAGTCAAAGAAGGGATCAGAATGCCCAGGAACAACTCAGTCCAGCCTAAAACTGGGATAGAAATACTGGTATGCCCCTTAAGTACATTAAGGTGGTGTTAGTCTGAATCACCAAATGCACTCAAACACTGTTTTCCTCATCACTGAAAGGAAGTTGGAAGCCAAACCCATTGCAGCTTTAAAATCCCCACCACCACAAGCTGAAGTGGTGTGGAATTTCAGAGCAGCTAGACCTTGAGAGCGGAGGGGCAGAGCCCACAGCTGTGGAGATGAGGGATTTTTAGTCTCAAAAGGGAAAAAAACCCCACATAAATGTACACCTGAGACAAATACAGAGAGAGCAAGTGTGCAAAGTGAAATGTGAGTTTCCCTCCTTCAGCAGGACTGTAAGTGCCTCTCCAAAAGGCAAGCCAGAAGGTTTTGGATGGAAGGACCTCAGGATGTGTGGAGGTCACACATCTGCTCCATGGTCAGAGCAACATCCATACGCCAACTGGGTGGACTAAGAGGGCAAGACTTGGCAATGTCAGACACAAAAGTATCTGTAAGACAGAAAATGAAGCAACGTTAAAAACCGTTTGAAAATTAACTCCTAAGTAACTAGATAATAAACTTTAAAGCTGATGTCTCTGACCTTCCTATGCACCAAAGCTTAAGTACTCAAGCAATTTAAAAACATCCCCTTTTAACTAAGCAGGTGAATACTGAGTGAGGTTTGTGCAAGTGGGAGCACCTCTGCACTGCTGACACCACCAGGGACCCCACAGAGGAACAGCAGGTCTGTGGCTGTGGATCAGACTCTCAGATTATCAGTTTAAATTAGTTAAAAGGAAATTACACATCCTCCTTTCATGGCTGTTAGGACAAGAGTTGAAACACGACCATAAAAAGGAAGCAACTCATAAAAGTGACTCTCACCTCTGTATTGATACGAATTCCAACAATAAAGTCATTTCCCAGCAAAGAACGGTTCTGCCAGTACAGCAGCATTTTCTGAGTGTGTTATTCAGGACTGAGTTTCTCAGAAGGGAAACTCCTGCAAGGGGAAGGAGCAAACAGGGAGTGGAATGTCTGAGGGCAAGCAGCTCATGGGTGAGGAGCTGCTTTCCTCCTACCAAGTTATCTCAGGATTCCAGGCATCAAGGCTTTAACTGACTCTAGAGGACACCCTCCAGCTCTGATATGCCCAAATCAGGGGAAAACAAAATCTCAGCAGCTCTCTACAGCCTGTTTTAAAGGCAGAGAAGTCTTTACAGAAAAACAAAACCTCATGGAAATAACAGAGACCTGCTGCTGTCAGTGGGTTCTGGATGCAGCCCAAGAGGAGAAGGCCTGGGAGGTTTTATTTGCCTCCCACAAAGCATCAGGAAGAGACCTGGAAAGACACAGCAGCAGCAGGAGAAGGGCTCTCCCCTTCCCTCCTCCCCCAGCACAGCCAACAGAGCTGAGACAGGAGGTGAGGCTCGGCAGCAGCAACTCTGCCAACTCAGAGGAAACGTCAGGGTCTGGAGAATTTCCTCACGTGTTTCCAATGTGTTTTTTATGCATTTTATTGCTCATCTGCCACGCAGATCAGAAAGGCTGGAGGGATTCCAACTATTTCACACAGAATCTCACACTCCAGGCTGGCTGCAGCCCCAAAAGCCTGAGTTTCTTCGCTTGAAATACTGCCCAGTGTTATTTTGGGATGTGACCTGATAGCGGAAGCCCACGGGGACCCTGGAACGAGAACTGTTCCAGCTGTGAGTGGTGCCCGAGCCTGGTCAGTGCCAGCACGGGCTGTCAGGGCTGCTGACAAACAAGGACTCAGCAGCAACACCTCCTCTGCACACCACAACAAACCCAGGCCTGGAATCACACAAGCTGGGACCCCCCAGAGGAGGAGGAGGGGACAGGGGGGTTCATCCAGCCCAGGGAAAGGGTTGCAAGCCCTGGCACGACCAGCACGGGGGAGCTGGATGGTTTGTGCTGGAAACAGCCAGGATTCTTTTATCTGACAAGAGGAACCACCATCCCACTATCTGATAGGAGCTGCTCATTTGTTAAACAAACAAAGATGAAACGGCAAAGAAATACTTGAGATCAAGGTAATAAAATCCCAGAGGAGAAGAGAGATCCAAGGCTCTGCTCTGGCCCATCCCACCGGGCTGGAAGAGCAGGAAGACTGACCAGAAAGCAAATGGAAGAGCCTTCCCTGCTCAGTGCACCTGGGAAGTGTGGGGGAAGAGGGAAGGAGCTCGGGCAGGGTGGAATGATCCAGCACTATCAGATCACCAGACAGCACTCAAGGAAATTATGGTCTGGAGATGAGCATGTGGTGCAGCTTATAAATTCTGGAAGGTCAGTTGTTGCCATAAAGATGCTCACAAGCAAGACCAGAGAACAATGGCTAAATTTATTCCTCAGTTCCTTCTGAAAGGGAAAAGCCTCTTTATTCCTTCTAATTGAAATACCCACTTTCTATTACAAGTTCTTTCTCTCTGCAGTTGCTTTTCCACTGACTGAAGAACCACCAACACTTAAAAATCACAAGCTTGTCCTTTCCTTCCTCCTTTATTTCCACACCCAAATACCTCAATTCTCCCTATCACAATTACACAGCTGACTGGCAGGATGTCCCTGCTATTTTGGGGACACGGATAGACTCATTCCTCCTCAGCAGCACAGAGGCCTGAATGCTGCATCTCATGCTCCACAAGGCACAGTCTCCTAACACGGAGCAGCCTGGACACCTCCCCGTGCTCCATTCACAGCACATCCAACAGCACACCTGGCAAAGCCAACCTGAGGATTCCACAGGTGACAGAAGGTCTGTGGGGGGACACAGCCCCCCCCCCACCTTCCTGCTGTGCCTCTTCCAGGTCGCCCCCCCAGCAGAAAACAGAGGCTGGAGTTGGGGAACACAAGTTAAGCTCCAGAAGAAATCCAGCTGATACTTTTCATCCAGAGAGATTTATAATCCAGTATCTCCAAAGCTTTTTCTTGCTGACAAACCAGTCAGAATGGGGCTTTTCTGTTTCCAAGCTGGTCCAGCTGACAGAGATACCTGGAAGGGCAAGCCTTGTACCAACACCAGCTCAGTTTACACTGTTGTGCTTCAGAATTCTGACAGAACCCACCAGCACGTACCACCACCAGAAAACACCCTGATTGGCAGCTGCAGCTCTACATTCCCACCCAGGGTGTTCAGAAACACCTACCATTACCATGAGAAGTGAACTATTCCAAAGACAAAGCAGATTTCCAAGTCCTGCCCTATCCCAAAAATATGCAAGTTGTGTCAGGGATGACCATCATTCTCCTCGTGCTGCTCTTCCACCATCAGTTATTGTGGAGAAGAAAACAAGGCCACCTTTACAGCACCAAAAGCACCTTTTAGGTGATCCCTGGTCTGGGTACCAGCTGGACAAGAGATAGAAGGGGAAGAGAGGAAGGATGTGTGCAGGATGTCCTTCCAATAAAACCTCTCACCACATCTAGAACCTTTCTGTGCTCTGTCCTCAGCCACACTTTGGGAAGAGTGGGGTAGAACCCCAAAATACGTATTTTTAAGCTGCCAGTCTACTTGTTACTGATTTTGTGCTCATATATGTGTGGTAACATGTCCATCCATATTCCCAAGCTGCCCAAGATGACTAATCACATCTGACCAAAGCCCAGCAACAAGAGCTGCTGACCCCTGCCCATGCACAGCTTCCCCCACTGCCACGTGGCTCTCACTCCTCAGTCTCCAAGGAGCTGAAAAGCTTGGATTTAATTTAACAGGGAAGGATGATTTCCTCCTGGCATAAAAAACAGGGAATGTCCAGAAGGAAGCTCACTGCCACACCAGCACATGCTGTCCACTACACCTCCATGTCTTATGAAACTGTAAATTCATGGCCTTGCCTCTTCTCTTACATCTCACTTCAAAACTGGACAAGATCAGCAATGAGAAGGAAAAAAGGGATTTATTTATGCCATGAAATCACTGCGTTTGCCCCCTGAGATATGTCCCTGGAAGCTCAACCTCTGATCTGAGCAAGGCTGATGGGTGAGCAACAAGAGACCCAGACAGTTCTCAGGTTCTGCAAGAGGGTAAAAAGAAAAATCAAGATCCTGATACAAAACTGAGGGTGCCATAAGGGCCATCCAGCCCTTTTGTGCCACTTACTCATCCCCACAGTCCTTGGGGAAAGGAAGTAAGTGCTAGACTTTCCAACTTCAAGGGGAAAACACCTGCCCACTAAAGCAAATACCAGGGAGGCAACACCAGCAAGGCTTCAGCCTGTGCTGCAGAGTCCATATTCCCTTCCCTTCCAAGGGGTTTGAGCTCCTCTCAGGCATCAGCACCGACAATTACAAACCTAAGATGGGGACCAGAACACGCTGGAGAGATTTGTGCCATCTCCCTGCTCAAAAAAAGAAGCTGAAAAGCTCATTCTTCCAGGCTGGCTTTAGACAAACTGGGAGAAGCTGCTGGCTCGAGCTGCACTGCAGGGAAAGGAGCACTCGGAGAGGAGGCAGGCGAGGAGGAGGGGCTCGGTGGCACATGAGGAATTTTACTCTGATTGCAAAAATAAGCTGCTGTTCTAATCCAGCTCAGTCTATCTAGGTGAGCCTGGTCTGCTGGCAGAGAGCAGGTAGAAAATAAAGCAGGGAGGAGGACAGAGGGAAGTGCTGCTGGCTTTACTACATTCCTGCCACGGGAGCCTTTGCGGAACAGCCAGCGCTGCTACCGCAGCAGCCATTGATTTTTCAGAGGTCGATACTCCACTCCCACAGATCCACTCGGCAGGAGCTTTAATCACATCTCCTGCTCCTACCCTGTGCCACCCCTCCTCCTCTTCCCCCTCCAAATAAAATAAAATATAATACATTTAAAAATAAATAAATAAAAGGAGGGCAAGAGGGTTTTCCTCCCCACTCCAAGCACTGAGCAGACCAACAAATCTCATATTCTCAGTCTTGGGAGAGCAGAGATTCAGAGCTGTAGTTGCAGCACAAAGTAGAGAAGGAGCAACATGATTCATGCCCAGAACAAGATGTCGCTGAAGGGAAGAACCCTCCATGGGGAAGGGCAGCATTCCCACCCGGAGAGCGCTGGGTGCTGAGCTCCTCCTCAGGACCCTGGGAGATGCAACAGCAAAGAT
This sequence comes from Formicarius rufipectus, assembly GCA_013399695.1. Taxonomy (NCBI): domain Eukaryota; kingdom Metazoa; phylum Chordata; class Aves; order Passeriformes; family Formicariidae; genus Formicarius; species Formicarius rufipectus. Next base: position 101,109 of record VXAU01000241.1, read on the forward strand.
GGACAGAAGAGTTTCAATTTAACCCTTTGGAGGCTGCCCAGCCACTAAAAAGTCCTCCCAGCTCCATCCAGATGTTGCTCCAACACCAAACACCCAAGGCAGCAGGTCAAGGCTGACTTTTGCTCGGTAGAGCAGCGTCACCTCAGCTATCCCAGAAGTTGTGCCATCCATCCACCCAACAGGATAAAACCTCCACTCCTACAGCAACACTGCTCCCAACCCAAGCTGCAGGAAAGGAACAGGAGGATCCCAGGCACACCAAGCAGACACAAGGCAGCAGCACCATTTGTTTTCTGGAGGGTCTGGGGATCGAGGGACCTGTGAGTGGATCCCATCAATCAGAAAGGTTGGCCTTGGGAAGGCAAGCACAGGAGGGAAACTAGTACAGGCCTCAGCTGACAAACCACAACCCACTTATTCAAAGAGCTTTTGTTATCCTCCCAGAGGTTTTTGAGTCTCCTCCTTCAGTCTGAAGACAAACCCCAGAGCACATAAAACACGGAATCACGGCAGAGGCAGGAAGCCACCCCCTCACTGCCAGCCATGAGGACATTCCCATTCCCCAGCAGTGCTGCTCTGGAAGGCTCTTCCCAGGCTCCACACATTTGGACTCCAAAGCATTTAGTCATCCCAGCATGTGATTGTGCCACCAGTGCCAACCACCCGAGTCAGGGTGGGCAAAGAGGCGCAGCAAAGGCAGGAGATTGAAGTTATTACAAAATTAAAAAGGGCCCTGTACTCCAGTACTTTGGATTTTAAGATAAATCAGCTTTTAGCATTCCCATCAGCCTCTGAGACAATTAGCAGTGACGCAATTAATTTCGAAAGAGCAGAAGGAAGGAAGATTTTGGGAGAGAACAAGATTTCTAAGGTCTCAGGAATTTGCAAGACTGGTGGATCCTGGTGGTTCTTCCCCTGGAAGGTGTCCCTGCCCATAGCTGGAACAAGACGAACTTGAAGGTCCCTTCCAACCCAAGCCATTCCCAGAGACAGCTGGAAGCTGGGAGCTCCTTCCCAAAGTTCCTGGGGGAAGGCAGTGATGGAGCAACATCCCCTGGCACTGGGACACCTCCAGAGAAACCACTTCCCTTCAAGAGCCCTTCTGCAACACCATCACCATGCCCAGGTACCACAGATCCAGGTGGGACACAGAGGCTGGAGACACCTTTGGAAAGAATCAAGGGAATTTTCCTCTTGCCCTGGCTCTGAGCAGTGAGTGTGCATGGGAAGAGGTAACATATCCATGGAAACCTGGCCCAGGCCAGGCACTGATGTCTGCCCACCCCTCCCCTCGGGGTCAGGGGGCCAGAACAGTGAATTCCTACAGATGTCACTTCTTGTCACTTCAGGAAATTAAACCTTTTTTTCCCCCTCCCTTAAATAAAGGTTTCTATTTCCCTGTTAGAAAGACCTGATTCAGAATTGAAATAAAATCCAATCATAGAACTCCACCAATTACCAGGACTAGTTTGGAATCCTGGCATGACCCATCCAAGCCCATCCTGGCTTTGGGAAGGGCACAGGGCAGCCCCAGCCTTGGGTCCCTGCCATGCCCCACACTCGGGCACCACGTAGGGTTTTCTCCATGGCATTTACAATCCCACACACCAAGAGGATAGTAAGAGGAAAATGATTCCTGCAGAGTGAAAGCTCAGATGTGGCAGTGCTTATAGCACATGCTGCCACTGTTGAACACCTTTATTTACCCTTGCAGCTGCTCCATGCAGCAGGTGAAGGTCACAGCAGCACAGACTCCCTCCCCAGCACCGTGTGAGACACCTCTGGCAGGGTTAATTTTGATGGTAAGAGGACGAGGATGGCACATCCAACATCAGACTGAAAAGAGGCTTCTGCACCTTCCAAAGGGTCTCCAATGACACCGAGTCAGCAGCGAAAAGGAAGGGAAAAAGTGATTTCCCAGCCCCACAAGGAGCCGCCTCAAGAGCAGAGGGTCACCCTGGGCGGTGTGGGCTGCAGCCACGGTGCAGGAGCAGCTCTGGGTGTGTGACAGCACCCGGACCACTGCTCAGCATCCAGGAGCAGAACTGACCATCCCATGGCGCTTTCCTGTTCCAGCACTGACCTCCCTCCTCACCGTGGCTGGGCCTGGAAGGGCAGGGCAGCAAGAACAGGGGTCTGTCCTGTACCGGGGCAGCAGGGCCACTCCAGTGGCACTCTGGGCACTGCCAGCTCTGCTTCCAGCAGGTTGGGAATGACTGGGAAGCAAAGGAAGGGCTAGGGGCTCAGGGAATCTGAGCGAGGCTGTGCAGGCAGGAAGCAGAGCTGAGCTGCTCACGACCAGAATAGAAACAGGAAACGAGCCCGGCATCGAGCATAGCACGGCTCCGAAGGGATGATGCTGGCAGCTGCAGAGGGGGGGACAGGCTCCAGCCACTGCAGTGGGGTGGGGGGCTTTGCCCCTGGAACACCCTTCAAACCCCCAGGGAGGGGTGGGAGGGGAGAGGATTGCCACGTGGACACAGAGCAGAGCAGCCCTGCAGAGAGAGGGTCGCGGGTGCGAAATGCGGCAGTGGAGCGGCTGGAAGGTCACGGTGGTTCTGGAGCAGCACTCCACTGTTAGGAAAATATCCAAAATTGGGGGGAGAAAAAGGCACAGTTTTCTCAAGAAACCACACAGTGGTGGCCACAGTCACACCTCAAAAATACCCTCAGCAGAGGAGCACTGGTCAGGGGAAAATACCTTTTTAACTCTGCGATATTACCATAACTTGGGATAAAACCCTTCAGATCAGCATGATCTGGGCTGCAAGGATTTCCACTACCAGTGTTTCAGGTCTTGTGCTCCTGGGGGAAGCCTCGGGGTGCTGGTGGGTTCATCTGCATATCCACTGTGCAGCCCATGCCCGTCAGCACTGCCCTGCTTTGAAATGCACACACCGCTAATCCCCCTCCTAAGGCAAGCAACGAGGCAAGCTCAAAAGGCCACATACAAACCAAAGAGAAGCAGCAAGTCCCATATGGAAAGAGAAAAAAGGAAAGGAAAAAAAAAAAGGGGGGGGAGGGGCTTGAAGTGACCAGCAGATTCAACTATAAAGGTTCTCTCTGTGCCCCTCCCCCTGAAAAAAATTGTCAAAATTATGCATTTTAAACTCAAAGAATTTTTAAGGAAACAGGCTGCTCCTCCCTCCTCCTCCTCTCCTTTCCACTCCAGGCCTGAGACAATTTTTTGCTGCATCTCAGCCTGTTGCATTGATTATTTCCAGGTCAGGGGATGCAGCTGACAGAGCTCAACTTTATTCCACTTCAAGCACTCCCAGAGCACAGGCTGGAATGACCAGCTGGTAAGAATGGAAAATTCAAATTGTGCTTCCGTGACAACCTCCAGGGCCCAAATTCTGTAACTACTTGACTTAGAAAGGAAGAGAGAATCAAACCAAAACCACCTCACAACTGCTGGGGATATTCACAGACAGGTTCTGCCAAAACTCTGCTGCCTCGTTCCTCTCCCCTCCCCACAAATGCTCTTTTTTTTTGTTAAATCCACCCTGCAAAGACCCAAGGCCAAAATGCACATTTGGAAGTTAAACATGGATCAGGAATGTTTTCAGTTAGTTATAATCCTGTCTGCCATTGACAGGACACTTCCCAGATTCAGAGTCAGACATGAAAAGTGAAACACCACCAAATAAACAAAACAGTTTTGCAATAGTGCAAAATAGCAAAACACCAAGGTTGAAATATTCCCACTTGACAATAAGATGAAAATAAACTACCCAGAACAGGGATGGGGTTTCTCCCTCAGGATAACCAGTACACTGACCAAACTAAGGACATTCTGGGGTGGGAATTCTGGAAGTTCTGCCCCAGTCTGCTGCCACAAAAATTCAAACATAACCTTGCTGTGTCAAAGCCTGCCAGTATCTGTCCTCCTGGTTTGGCCGTTAAGTCCCACCCCAAGCAAAACCTTTCCTATGGAAATGCTGTAGCAACACTTCTCACACAAATCGTGGGTTCCACAGGCAGAGAAACCTCAAAGAAGAAATCCCAGAAGGTCCAGTGAAAAGCAAACACACAGCAGTGCACACTGGTACCAAACCAGTCCTGCTGAAGGGGCCAACCTGGAAGCTCCAAAAACAGACACCAGCCTGTGGCTGGGAAGGAATGAACAGCCTGGTGGGAATAAAAACCATGCTCATACACCTCCAAACCATCAGGAACTTGCCCCCAACTCCTTCAAAGCCATGAGACAGACTGGGGCAAGGAAACATCTGTTCCATGTTCCGTGGTGAGATACAAAATCCCTCCCAACAAACCTAAAGCTCCAAAGAACTGATCCACAATCCCAGCCCAAAATGGATATTCCAGCACCCAATCTGCTTCCCCCAGACTTGCTGCCAGCACCTTCCATGGCTGAAAGGAGTTAATAGATGGAAATGTTTGACTCCTTCAACCTCAAAATCCAAACCTCAAAAGGTAAAAGACACCGAAAAAACTGGATATGACTCGGCAGGAAGAATTTTTTGCTAAGGAGAAGAGACTTGGGAATCTCCTGGGAGAAGTGGCTTTATCCCAAGGATTACTATTCCTCTGTTACACCCAGACACAAAAGACTGCACTTCACTTCTCCTGTGCAATTGCAATCTAAGTTCAGTTTGGCAGCAATCCTGGCAGAGGCTCCCTTGGGAAGCAGGGAGTTTGACACAGGAATTCCTCACCTTGCCTGCCACAGGAAGGAAGAGCAGCCAGGACACTCACAGGGATGCATTTGCTCTTTAAAAGGCATCAGTGAGCTCAGGGGAAGGTTTAGTGACACAAAGATCATTATGGGCAGGGGATTTTGCAGCCTCCACCCTAACAAAGCCACAGGAGCTGAACAACTTGACAATGTCCCTGCCAGGAGATCACCACCCTCTGAAAGGGTGATGGATCAGCCAAAGGAATATTCCCCCTGGATTGCTTAGAATTCCAACACGAACACTGATGTACATCAATTGCAAAGGCCAGAGACTCACAAAGCAACTGGGTGCATAAATTTAACACTTCCCAAGAACCTAAAAAGCAGGAACCTCCTTTTCCTGGTGGGGCTGATCCATGTTTAATTAAAGATGATGTGTGGCACGATTTGCCCTGATTCCAAGATACCCAGTGAGCAATTCCACAGTGCCCACCCAGGCTTGGAAAAGGGCTCAGAACTCAAAAAAAAAAAAAAAAAAATTAAATTAAAAGCCCACAAACTAACTCTGCTTCTGTAAGTCATTCATAATGGCAAAACAGGGATCTAGGAATCCTCCCGAGCAGGATAAAACCTTCTAAACCAGACAGACTGAGCAATATCAGGAAGATAAAAAGAAATTGATGGTGCACTTCCATGGAGCTCTTGTGTTCCTGAGCATCCCCAGGCCAAACTTTGTGCAGAAGATTGATCACTGAAAAACAAGGAATTGGCTTCCAGCATCCCTGAGGTCCTGCCTTTAAAGCACCCCACAGCATCCCTGTCTGAGGCCTTTCTCAACTGGTGCTGCTCTTGTCCTGCAAGATCTAAGCAAGACAAGGAATTATGGAACAAGTAGAAGAATAAGGGTGATTTCCTGCAGGGACTTTCAGCTTTTTGAGTTCTGCCTCCTAAGAAAGAGAAGGCCCAAAATTACACCAGCAAGCTAAAGAGTTTTGATTCTTTAAATGCAACTGATTTGGTGATAAAGGCAAGAAAACCACATATTCCCTCATTTCTAGGTTCCTTCATTCACGCAGCAGAGGGATTTCTTTTCTTAGACTCCTTGGGAGAAGGGACAACTTGAAAAGGGCCAAATATATTTAAGCACAAGGCACAAAACAAACTCCCACTTGGTGCTGAGAAGGAGCCACTTCTGCCAAGCAGAGGTACTAATTCCTGTAATCCAAGTCAGAGGGATCAGTAGGACTCAGGAAGGCTGCACCAACAGTGCCCCTGACCAGGACTTCCCACCGTTCCAAGCTACACCAATTTCCTCAATGACTTCAGTGGCTTCACTTTTCCTACATTCCTCACCAGAAGATGGGTCACATGGAAGAACTTGTGGAGAGGCAGAGTAGAAAGAAACATGCTATTTAAAAAGACTTTTTTTTCCCCCCAGGCCTCAGAACAAATTAAATCTTTGTAATCAGGGTCCAAGAGGAAAAAAAAAAAAAGGGAAGAAGAAGGCAACAACCCACAACTACTCCCATTAGGTGGTCAGAACTAGAATCACTTCGTATTTTGGGTGGCAATTTGTACCCACAATCCAAAGGAATTATTTCAAGGAGCTCACAACAAAGCTGTTCTCATGGCTGGGAGCAAAAATAACAGTTATATCCACAGCTCACTCCCCTATCCAACCCAACTGCAGCTCCAAACACTGACTTAGCCAGTGGTTAAATAAAAGTATAAAAGCTCGCTCACTTCCTACTGGGTAGGATTAATGTAACCAGTACAATCAGAACTCAGCAGCTCCAAACTTTTCCTCCAAGTCAGAGGCACAGACCAACTCCTGCAAATGAATCCAAACTTTTAACCCTTCTCCATTTTCTTGATGTTTTAAACCGAAGTTAAACTACTGTGGTCCAAAAACTGCTGACCACTGGGCACTAACCTCACCTCCAACTGGTCGCTGTACGTCCTGCAAGCACATTTAGGATGCAGAAGCAAATATAATTCTCCATCTGCCAAGGAAGGAGCTACGTGGGACTGATCTTCCTCACTCCAGGTACTAATAAACTTGTCTTTTTCACCAACTGTTCAGTCAGATTGGACCAAAGAAGCTTAAATCAGCAACATAAGGATCCAATGAGACAGAAAAGGAATGGTGCTCAAGACTGCCAACCACCAGTGCCACAGTGGGCTAAGGAGCAGGACTATAGAGACCATTTCCCCTGAAAGTCAGAGGTCAGATACTTCAGACACTGCAAACACAGCTCAAAAAAATGCAATGTTTTAGGCAGAACTTGCAGAGTACTCAGGGTTAAACCTCCCTCTCAAATCCATTACTTTTGTAAATTACATTCAATCTCCAGTGGGAAGCCAGGAGCTAATGACTTAGTAAAAAGCACAGGCAGCCTCCATCATTCCCATTTCCACGTGGAATACTCCCAGTGCTAATTCATCCTGCTGAGCTTCTGATTGCCCTCACCCCACTCACCGGTAGGCTGGAAGGTCTGGACTGAAGATTCAAGTTCATATCTTCTTGCCCTTTACTGGAAGCCATTGAGGGGGCAGATGATGTCTGGGACCCAAATGAGTCTTGAGATAACTCCTGAAACACCAAGAAACACAACAAAAACCACAAATGGGAATGCAACAAAGCCTCTGTTGGAGTCACTCTGGTATAGTCTCACATTGTGGAGGATTTGTCTTCCCTTGGTGACACTTGCCCAAAACAGGAGATAAGACAATCAAGATCTGCACACAAACACTGTCCAACTATGACAGAGTTGGGAGGACAAGTCTAACACATGACACAACAGAAATTCTCCAGCTTTCCTTTATTACAGATCCTGAAAATCAGAGGCTGTCCTGGGATCTGCCCACTTTGTTTCTTCACCTTCTACCATCTCACCAAGCACCTCATTACACGAGCAAGGCAAGTCAATTAAAACCTTCCACTTTTCAACAACTGCCTTGGACATGTCACAATGTTTGCTGAAAGGCCACAGCCAAGCTTTGCTTCTCCTCCCCAAAGCCAAGTTTTACATTTAAGAGTAAACTCTTCCATCACCACCCACGTGTCGCTCTGCAAACTGCACTCTGCTAAACCAAGGAGCTCTGGGACCCCCTGGAGAACTTCCACAGACCACAGCGTGAAAACCATTCCATTATGGAATCCTTTGCACTGGTATTCAGAATCATTTGGGTTGGGAAAGACCACCAAGATGACAGAGTCCAACCTTTGACCAATGCCTCTATTGTTGCCCAGCCCAGAGCACTGAGTTCCTTGGACCCCTCCAGGGATGGGGATTCCACCACCTCCCGGGGCAGCTCCAACACCTGGCAACCTTTTCCATGAACAAACTCTTCCTGAATTGCCCCTCAGCAGCATTTTCTCCACATCAGCCTTGGAAACAGCAGCATTAGCATAGTTTGGCCTGTCACCACCACACCTGAGGTGCAACAAGTCAGCCCCGGTTCTGACCGCACCGTCCCACCCAACTCTTGCTGACACGTTCCACCAACTCCAACATATACCAAGGATTTGCTTGACACCGTTGTTTGGCTGGTTGTTTTGGGATTTTTTTTTTTTTTTTTTTTTTAAGAATGACTTACAGAAGGTTAAATAAAAGCAGGAGCTGACCTACCTGAGGAGGGGGGAAGCGCTGCTGGGCGTAGGCGGCCGGCGGTGCCGGCGGTTGTGCCGCGGCGTACGACGAGGATTGCTGGGACAGCGCCGAGGGTGCCGAGGGCTGCGTGGGCTGCTGCTGGTACGGTGACCCCGACTGCTGCTGGGAGTAGGGGGGCTGCCCCTGGGGGTGCTGCTGGGCCGAGCTGGGCTGCTGGGGGTAGGGGCTGGGGGACTGCTGATGGGCGGGCTGGGACGGCTGCTGCGGGTACGCCGCCTGCGAGGGCTGAGACTGAGGCTGCTGCTGCTGCTGATAGGAAGGCTGGGAGTGAGGGGCTTGGGAGGGAGGCTGTTGGGAGTACGGGGGCTGCTGCTGCTGCTGCTGAGGGTGAGGGCTCTGCTGGTTGTAATACGGAGTCTGGCTTTGCTGCCCATACGCGCTGGGGCCCTGCTGCCCGTAGGGAGGCATCTGCAGAGGGAGAGCATGGAGTTATTTATACCAGTTACAAAGGTATTTCCCACACACACACACAAAGACTATGCTCAAGAAGTAAGAGTCTAGAAACCTGTGCAAAGCAGCTAACTGGGAATGTAGTGGATACGCCACTAACTGGATGCCTGCCGGACAACGGCAAAACTCACTTGTGTGTGACACTGTTCTTAGCTATTAACATTTTGTTACTGCCAAGTTCTTAGGGATCTCCATCTGACCATGCGTCAGCACTGAAAGGAAAAACTGCCTGCTCCACTGAAAAAAATAAAAAATATAAATTGCCTTTTGAATCCTGCAAACAGTCCAGCAGGCGCCACTCAGATCATGTAATGAGCCAAAACTGACCTGAAGTCATTTCTCCTGCAAAGAACAGCTGTGTCTTTAACAGAACACAGTGGAAAGAGGATCTCCCTTCCCCTGCTATTTATTTTTCCCCTGTTGGATTCACTGCTCTGCTTCTGCTTCTCTTGCAGACAAGGGTTCCACAGGTCCTCGGGTGTTGAGCACACCTGGACTCAGGTGTGGTGCAAAATGCAGCCTGAAGAAATGCCATTTTACCTAAACAGCTGAGTCCAACCTGGCAGAAGGGGATCCCCTCAGGAGGCACAGCATTTTGTCGTTCTTTCCCCTGCTGCAACAGAGACTGACAGAAGAGCAGGTGCTCTACCTGTTGTGCATAGGAGATGCTGCCCATTGTACTTTGCGTCCTGCTCTGCATTCCCATGGGGTATCTCTGGGGGGTCTGTGGCCCATAGGGCTGTCCTGGGTAGCCGTGTCCTTGCTGTGGCCCCGCCTGAGGTCCCTGCTGTTGTGTGTAGGGGTTGTTCCCTCCGTAGGGTTGTGGCCTCATCTTCCCCATCTGATCCATCGGGCTCGAAGGCTGCAAGGCAAGTTGTGAGAGGTGATGTACATCCTGATCCTACAGGAACTGCTCCCAACTTCCCAGAAAACCCCGGGAGAGAAGTGCGATGGGTCGGCGCAGAGAGGCAGGAGCTCCTCTGCCTCTTCCCAGCTGCTGAACTCCAGCACTGCACTTGGAATTACGGCAGGATTCCTGCTGCCCTTTCAAACCCACAGATATTGCACCAGGAACAAACCCAATGAGAAGTGATTTAATGCTGACATATCTCCCGTGGCAGGACAGGGAAGAAAGGGGGGAAGGATGATTAAGAAAGATGAATTATCAATGTAAGCAGCTTTTCCCCATAGCAGGTAGTAGTTTAATGTCCAGATATTCCACAACAAGGTAAATTTAGGCTGAAAATTTAAATATTCACAAGAAACACTGCTTCTTTCACGTATAACAAGGTCTCCCAAAACACTACAGGCTGTTAATTTACACTTATGCATTTCAATTAATCCACATTGATGTAGTAACACCAGGCAGTGCTACTGACATCCACAGCAGTTTCAATTTTGCACTGTTTTTTTTATTCTACAAAAAGCAGCAGACACAAAGTAGATGTAAAGAGTTCTGAATCAAATTTATTCGGATGCACACAAAAAAAATTTGTCAGCCTTGAAAGTCAGCTCCCTGAGCTTCAGAGCTGAGACAAGAGGACAAGCGAATAAATGCAACTTTCCTTGGACTTCCTAATCTGTCTTACCCCAGCCTGGGGCCAAGATGTGGGAATGGTCAATCAAATTTCCTGAAAGCACTATAAACCTCATGAATGTAAGACTCAAAATACAGGGTTTTTTTACCTTGGCAGTGCTATTCCCCACACTAAAGGAAGGGCTGTTTTGGCGTGGTGACCTCTAAATGAATCCCAGCACAGTCCTTAACCTCCATCACTTGGACTGAATGAGAATCCTTCCCTGATCTCCCGGTGACCTAACTAAGACCAATTAGATGTTTTCCACCAGATCACCATGACAATGGACTCTATTACACCATCCCTTCCTGCCACAGAGCCCTGGGGTGGTATTTGTACAGATCCACCCTCTCTTGCTGAGCTCAGGTGCTTGAGGAGTGGCACTACAGGTCTGCACAAGCAAGTACCACACTCAGCCAGCTCTGGCTGGAAACCTCAAAGAATCCTGGAGACCAGAACAGGATTTCACTCATGTTTGCAGAATCCACCCTCCCAGGGAAAAAAAACTCCTAGCAGTATGCTACACTTCAGAAAATCCTACCCCACGAGCCAGCACAGCTTGGAGCCCCAGCTCACAGACCCTGTGAACATTTGTTTGACCAGCTGTCTGCTGAGTTTGGCTGCCAGGAGAGGCTGAGCCCTGAGCCCACAGCAACACTGAGCCAGAGGGGCACCACGGGGGGTTAATGGGGCTCTGGTGGGGCAACAGGAGCTGGGCCATGGGAGGGATTTGATGGGGATGGCAGGAAAAGCGCCCCGTTACTGGGAAAAGGAGGGGCTGCCCACTCGATGGAAACTGGGCTCCCTCAGAGAAATTTGCACTAACATGGCATAATCAGTTAAGAACCAGGTCTAAGTCCTCTACTCTACTCCAGCCCAGCTTCAGACACCCACAGAACCAGAACGTGCTGAGCTGGAAGGTCCCACAAGGATCACTGAGTCCAACTCTTAGCCCTGCACATGACCAACCCCAAGAGTCACACCATGTGCCCCAGAGGTTTTGTCCAAATGCTCCTGGAGCTGTGGCAGGTTCAGGAAAGCAAACACCCCTGGCATCCTATGGAAGCTGATCCCAAGCAAACACCCCTGGCATCCTATGGAGGCTGCTCCCAAATGACCCTGTGCACAGCACTGGCATGATTCTCCCTACAGAGGTGGAATCTGGATGCCCTCCCATGCCCAGCTGTGCTGATGTTCCCATTCCCCTCCATACTGACACCGAAACAGTTGTGAAGAATTTGTATTTCATGTTTTCTGTTCAGGTTACCACAGAGGCTGCAGGACTCCAGGTTCCTTCTCCAAGGAAGCCCCTGACTCCTGCACTGCACACCCAGAGCCCACTCCATGCACCCTCACGGGGTCTGTGCCAGGCTCTGAAAAGCATCTTCCATTCATGGGGGCAGAAAAAAAGAGCTCTTTGATGGCTCTGGTTGGAATCCTCAGAGCTACAGGACTCAGTGCTGAATGGAGCACCCATGTGGAGCTCCCATAGCCCAAAAGGATGCAAATTCTGTTTACATCTCCCCAGCAGCTGTCCCTAATGCTTCCCGAGTCCTGCCTCGTGGTATCACCTTACACTATTGACATCTCCCTCTCCACATTATCTTCTTTGGTATGTAAAACCAGGGCCACCAGGAGGTTTCCCAGCCCCTGGCTTTTGACTTCAGCCTCTCACCACCCCCAAACACAGACATCCTTCCTTCCACCTGATAAAGAGCAACTCTGGGGTTACTGACTAAATATGTCAGCACCGTGTCCATTTGTTACTTGCTTCCTCCTGGTTGTAACTCACCTTCACAGGCAGCCTCTCAAATACATCCCTTTTGAGGGCTTTCTTCTTTTTCTAAATACCCTCCCACCACATGCTGCCACCTCTGCACTGATTTTCTTGTCTGTGGTCACCCACAACACTAACCTTCTCTTCAGGAAAGAGAGGAACAAGGTGAGGATTCACTTTTCCATGACTCCTACAGGAAGCATGACGAGTGCTAAAAAACTCCAAGGAACATTTGGAACTGTTTATGCAGCCATTCAAAAAACAAAAAAACAAAAAAACCACCAACCAAAAACTAAAAGAAGAGTAAAAACCCAAAACAAAACCCCCAAACATATTTCCAGGATGTGACCAAGTCATCACCTTGACTGCTCAGCGTAGGAGGACCCAACATGCCTCAAACTGCCACCCTTCCACCAGGCCCCAGAACAGAGAAGGTGCTAACAACAAACATCAAAAGCATCTAAACTGCAGCCCCATGATAAAATTCTATCAGCAGAAGAAATGTAAATGCCAATTAATCCCTAATGAAGGGACTATTTCATACACACACTCCTGAGAGCCAACAGGCTCATTCGTGCTCCCCAGAGCTGCCATGTACATCTCAAATGCTGCAGTGTTGTTCCTTCCTGCAAAACATCCCACTAACTCAAAATATCCCACATATCTCTCTTGCTGATGAGGCTTTAACTGCTCTACACTTGGTATTGTTGCTCTGGCTCAAAGAGCCAAACATCAGGAAAACTCCTGGAATCTGCTGCCTCGATCCTTTTAGGTAGTTCAGCTCCATGTGCCTCCTGAAAGGAACAAGGCTGGAATGCAGGGGATTGATCCAAGAGCTCCTGGGAAGGTGCTGGGAGGAGCAGAGGGGCTGCACAGCCCCGTGTCACACGAGCTGGGCTGAGAAGAAGTGATGCCTGCAAGAACACTTCAGGATAAATAAGGAAATTCCAAACTCCGACTGAAGAAGGCTGGAAATTCTTCTCTGGGTTGATACATGGGAAATCCTTTCAATAGGAAACCACAGGAGTAGATTACTGTGATTACACTTCAAAAGCAAAGGCCCTGCCACAGAGAGACATAATTGAGAGAAAGTGTTGCTCCTTGATCACTGAAGTCCAGACCCCCTGCTTACACCTCCCTGCATTCACAGAAATTGCTTCTATTCTCCCTCAGTGCCGCTATCTCTGTTGTTGTGGAACACTGTTAAGTACCAAAACTTGGCAAAACATTGTCCTGCCACCAAATTTCCAAAAGGAAAGCTGTGTGGGTTCTGTGTGAAATGAGAACGACCCAACGATGGTGCTCCAGGGAAACTGCTGAGCTTTTGGGAAACTTTTAGATATTTCTGGACTAGAGTTTGTAACAGCAAGTCCAGAGTGAGCTTAAATTGCAGAGTTCAAAAGCTCTTCAAGTCACTGTGTGTGATGTGGAGGGTGTCAGACCCCTGAGAGGAATCAGCACAGGGAAATCAGCTCTTCTTCCAAACAGTATCAGTGTTTGCCTTGAAAAAAATAAGCTTTAAACAGACACGAGGATTCCACAACAATGCTCCTCAGATTTAGATTGGTAGAAGAGAAATATGGCCTCTTGAATGAGTAGTTTGGTTAAATTGGAGGGGACTTGCTATTGGTCCTGGTAGGAAAGTGAATAAAGGGAAGAGGTAAATCCCGCTCGGGAAGCATGAGCCAAATCCTCCACAGCTGTATAGAAAAATGGAATTCTGACCTCCCTGATTACCTCAATACGTAGTTCATTTTATTAGGCCAGAGGAAGGAAAGGAAGGAGAGGCATTTACTGAACTCTCCAGTTTCAAATCAGCATCGTTCATTTATTGGCAAAAGTGGGTGTTGGCCACAACTGGTTTCCTCAGCTGCCCCCCAAAAAAATGAGAATGCCAAGAAAATAAGAAAAAAGCCCTAAGCCCCCACCTTGGCTCCGAAACCTTTTCCTGACCAGCTCTGGTGTCCATATTTTGTGATGAAAAAATAATAAAAAGCATTCCTGGCTGTTTAACCGAGAGAAGCCCTAATTGATTCCCACAGTCATTAACCTGCATTTTACCTCGGAGAGTGGTAGTTAAGGAAGTCGGCACTGCTATTTATAACTCATCTCAAATTGAGGGCAGACTGCCTAAAATCTAACACATCCCAGCTGTACTCCTGTTTGAACTGGGGCCAAGGGAATTTTTTAAAGCAATCTTGGCACTGAATGAATGACACCAACAGTAGGAGCGTGTGGTTGTGTTGTGGTGACGTAGCAGTGGAGGTGGAAGGGGAAGGGGGGGCCACCACGCCGTAATCCCTCTCTCCAGAGCCCGCTCAGCCCCGGCCGGCGCTGCAGCCCGAGCCGCCCACCCAGAACCAAACACAGGAAACGGCTTTTCCTCTGGAACGCCTTCGAGGCAGAAGCACATGGCTAATCTGCATAAAAAGCAAAGCCACACCGGCTCCTGCCTGGAAGGTTAGTGCTCCTGATCGCTGGCCACGGAGCCGCCTGGACGTGGGGAACCCAGAACGGGCCGGGGACAGATGGGAAGGACCCCGGCAGGAACAGGACGAGTCACATGGCCCTGCCAGCACCGACCATTGTTTGGCCACCGGTACAAAGAGGAGCCTGGCCAGGCCTGGGGAATCCAGGGAGAGGCAGCAGCTGTTC
>VXAU01000241.1:116064-132553 GCA_013399695.1 Formicarius rufipectus
GGGCTGGTCCTGGTTATCTGGGGGAACCAACTGCTCACCTCCCCGAGGCTGGAGCAGCGTGGGATCCTCCTGGAGTGAAGGAACTGGGGCTTGGAGAAGAGCAGGTTCGTGTCTCTGACCCCAAAGGCAAGTGTGGCAGCAGCTGGTGGACTTACAGAGCACATCGGGGCCAGTTCTGCACACCCTGCGCCTCACTTAAAAAATCCATTGCGCAGGCTTATCCCAAGATCTTCGTTCGCAAAGTCCAGCCAACAACAACAACAGAGCACATCACCGTGTTGGACATGAAAACTCTGTTAGTGATGGACAATGATGGGAAAGGGGAGTTGTTTTACCCCAAGAATTCATCAGCTGGGATCATGGTCACATTGGACTGAATCAATGAAACCAAGCAAGGGGCTAAACCCACCCCTGCTCCCCCAACCTTCCTGTGCCATTCCTATCAAAACCAAGGAGCAGAAAACCAGTGGCAGCAGCAGCACAGGATGGGAACACCTATAGTGGCTCCCAGACCAGAGCTGGGGTCAAAACCAGTTTTCCAGTGCCTTCTACCCCACTGAAAAACACCAACTGTGCCAAGGCAGGCAGGGGAACATCCATGGGCGAGTCAAGGGAAACAGATTCACTTGGGAAGACTATTTTGCCTTGATCACAAGGCCACCAAGAAGCTTTATGTTAATGTTTCTAACAACTATCCTTAATTAAAGCCAAGAGGCTGCACCATTTCTGGTATGTTCCACATCTTCTGGAGTTACCAAGACTTCAGGTTTGCCATGATCCACCAACACCGGGTCAGGTCTTGGTGGTCCCAACCTCCACCATCACACCCACACTGCTTCCAGGGACAAGACATCAGATTTCCCAACTCCAAACCCTCCTCCTAAACTAAACCTCTGCCATATTTTCATGTCCAAAGGGCAGTGTGAGAGTTTCACTGCCTGCAGCATCAAGGCACCAGGGCATTGAGCAAGACAAACCACGCACTTGACAGGGACATTAAGAGTGATGGCACCTGCTCACAAAGCACAAGTCTCGTGAACAAGCATGAAACACAGGGGTGACACTGCCCAAAGCTGGCACTAAGCCTTGGAGATCCACTAAAGTCATCCAGCCTGTGGCAATTCCACCAGCTGACACCAGCAGTTCCTCCCTTCTGACAACACACAACGAGGGCAATGCCACAACCACCCTGAAAACACAACTGAGGGAGAGCTGGGACACAACACCATCCAACAGGCAACACAAGAGGCTTCAGCAAACCCTGCTTTGAGCTGGTCACTCTCATACTTGCACTTCAGACACTTCCATGCCTGCCTGTCTCTCCCAAAACTCCACACACAAGTGAGTCCAACCCCTCCATAACCAGAGGAATGAGCACAAACTAACAAGTGTCCCCATTCAGGAGCAAACACGGTCCATCTTCCTGTGAGGGACACTTTTCATCTGATCTATTTAAGGTGCAACTGGCTGTGCTAAGGTCACCACTCCAGCCTGAACTCGCTGCCTTTTATAGCCTTCTGAAGGGCCAGTGTGCAGGGTCAGGCTGCACTGCCTCTCTTCCCATGGTGGTCTGCTTTTCAAGAGAGACACGAGAGGCTGAGGGGAGGTTAAAAGTGAAATACAGACCCTATTGGAGCAGATGAAGACGTCCCCAAAAGAAAACACCTAGAAAACCCTGTGGTGAACAGCACATTGAGGTGCATCCACATCTCACTAAACAACAAGTGTGTTTTACTGAGAATACCATCACAGAAATGCACAGTTCCTGTTTTGCTTTTTCCACCTCCCTTTTTAAACTTGAGAAATCCACCAACTTCCTTCAGTCTCTTGGCATAAGCAGGACAGCACATCAAGCCCATGTTGGCTCTGCTCAGCACCCACCAGTGCCCCTCCTTGCCTTCCCCCTCAGGGCAGCACCATCACTTTGGGAGCAGCACTCCATCAGGAAGCAGGCTGGGATGCTCTGACTCACATCCATAAGTCTGGAGTACCAAACCTTTACTTCTGGAACAGAGCACAGGGTTACAAACACTCATCTCTTGGAAACTTGCAGGACAAACCCCATTTTTAAGTAAACTACAGAAAAATAAACCTCCCCCTATGGCCCCACAAATCCCAGAATCTAACTCAGCTTTGGGTACATAACCAGGAGGTGATATATCATCATCATCATCTCATTATCAATGGCCAATGCAGAACAAAGTTCTGGTTGCCAAAATAACCGACTTTTGCTCAACAGTTTCAGTTCTGCAACCAGAAGGAGCCTGGTTTTTCTTCTGACTTTTTCCAGTAGGTCAGAGTTTGACTGAAGACACTTTCTATTCCTCTAAACTCCTCCTAACACCCAGACCTCAGAATAAGCTCCTGACACCGACATAGGAGGAAAACAGGAGGTTTCCTGAATTGCTCCAGTCACCTCCTTCTCTCTGGAGCTCCGGCAAACTTAAAATCTGCCCCGTTCAAAGCTCATCCTTTCCTTGATCATTTACTACATCCTTTTCTTGGGGAGACTTGCTGTAAATCCACACACAAAGCTGTACCAGTGGAAGGAGGATGAGTGAGTTTCTCCCAGCAGCCATCCTGTGACCTGTATCCTCTATCTCCCTGCTAAACACAACCCAGTAATTACCCATTAACATTTCTCAACAAGAGCCCAGTCCACACATCTCAGAGGACTTTCCCAAGCACAGCTCTTACTAATATTCTTCTAATTGATTAAGACTGACCAGAGTTTTGCTTACAGGATGCATCATTATGGAACATCTTATCCCTGAAAGAAGTCTATCAGAACGTGGTGATGTGGTGGGGAAGTGAAAAGAGAGTCACTCTTCAAACCCCCACTGGAAATAACCTGACCATGGCCTACCCAAGTACAAGCAAGTTATGTCACTTTTTTATTTTCTTAAAAACTGGAGGGTGGGAAGGTGCCATGCCTGCCTGTGTTTTAAACCAAGTGCATTCTCTGATCTCATCTTACCTTCCCAGCCTGACTTCAAACCACCCTTAACAAATTCTACAAATCCAGCTTACCAAAGCTCTGGATTTCAGCTCCTTTTCTCAGTCAGTCATTCTCCCTGATACATGGCCACGCTGGTTATCACACCACATTATTCAGGTGTCTCTCAGGACCCCTGACATAATAATTCAACCACTATCATATCTACAGATGACACACAACAGGTTTTCTGCCATCTTCAGGATCTGCTCAGAGGCAGATGTGTGCTCACACGGGCAGGACAGTTTTCTGGACTTGTGAAAAGCTGTTGTGCAAAAGGACCTGAGGTAAGATTTATGCTGTAAACACTGAGATGGGCTGAGCTGAGAGAGGGGGGAACTCTGTTCTGTGTTTATGCAAACCTTGCCCACAGCTGGGCTCTCACAGCACCCTCCTCCTCCTGGGACATGCTAGCAACACAATGATTCCTCATAGACACCTCTCCCACCTGCAGGCTCCAAGCACATCCCTGTGGAAACAGCACAAGGGATCCCCCACCTCCTGAAAATCAGGCAACAACACAGGATTCATCCCCTTTCCCTTGCCAGCACAATGATGATGTGGTGTGACTGCAGGGAGGGGGCACAGCCCTGGCACAGGAGGGAGGGCAGGGACTGATGCCCAGCAAGTTCCACCTGGACATGGGGAAGAACTTCTTTGCTGGGTAGAGACTGAGCACTAGAACAGATTCTGCAGAGAGGATGCAGAGTCTCCTCACTGGAGATGTTCCAGATCCCTCTGGACACGGCCCTGTGCCATGTGCTCTGGGATGACCCTGCTGGAGCAGGAGATGGGACCAGATGCCCCACTGCAGTCCCTTGAAACCTGACCTGTTCTCTGATTCTGTGGCTGAACATCTACACCATTCCAAAATACCCCAATGCAAGGCCTTTGCAGGGGCTGTGGGTCAGGGAACAGCCCAAAGCCTGAACCTGCCCATGCCATGGCTGGAAGACACACGTTGTCCCTGTCTGAGAGTCCGGCCTGGCCAACTTGGCTGGGCCATCAGTTCCTCCTGGGTCAAACACACCCTGATGTGGGAGCAGGAGCTCAGAGCCACTCCCACAGCAGACTTCCACAAACACCATTTACTGACTTAACTACAGTCAAAAGTAATAAAGGACTGTGGTTCTTCTACAGTATCTGCAGACCACTGAAATTCTCAGGCACTTCCCAGCCAGTGGGGGTCAGATGATGCAGTTTGGTATTCAGTGTGATCTCTACACAATTTCTATACAATTTCTATAATAATTTCAACTTACATTCAAGGATGAAAATGTAATTTCCTTCTATCCAAATAATTAGGTAACAACTATCGCTCACTCTCAGACTTCAACTCACTTCAGAAGCACATTATTCAACAAGCTTGCCCCAGGATTTCCCAAGTGTCACTGTTGACTCCTCCCAAACTCCAAACAACACCAAGATGTAAAGACAACTGTGCCTCAGCTCCACGGGAGATGATCCCAAGGAACATGTGACAGTCGTAATGAGGTGCTGCTCCTTTTAAGATGGAAAGAAACTTCCTTCCTGAATATTAAATCAGGCTTTAAGTTTAGCCAGCCTCCCACGTCTGCTCTAATGAACTGGAGGCAAGTCAACAAAGAGACGTTCAAGTGTCTCATTACAGCGTTTGCGTTCCAGGCCGACTTCCACCCTGGAAGGAGCAAAGCAAGCTCATGTTGTACCACAGAAATGGGCCTGGGCCAAGAGCAAGCCATAAAAAAAGCAAGAGGAGGAAGGGCTGGGATGGAAGAGCAGAATTATTCTCAGTGTCACCACTACTGAAGTGATCTCAGTCCAATTATTATGAGAGAGGCTGTTCCAGATCACCAGAGAGTCACAAAATATTTGCTCCAAGCACCACTGAAAACCTGAAAGGGCTCCAGATGCCCCATAAATACATTCAGACACAACAACCTGTGGCAAACTTCAGTCATCCTGCTAATTCCCCAGGACCCCCCCATTTCCTTTCAAACAAGCAGTGCTGATCTCATGGGCAGATGCCTCAGCTACTGAACACAGTCGATGTTTTCCAAAAAGTTTGGGTCTGAAGGAAGAGCCAATGCAAGAGGCTCACCGGAGTTTATCTGCTAGAAGAAAGCTGGTTTTATCAGTTCATCAAAAGCCCTTTTGCACAGGAATCTGATGGGTGCTGGTGCACACTCCATACCTGGTAAGACACCTCCAGCACAGCCTCCCAGCTTTCTAAAAAAAAACTCATTCTAGTTCTTCATCCCTAAAATGCAGCAGCGCAGGTTTCTACCCACTTGTGTCTGAAAGCTCCATCTGTATTTGAATATCTCATCACTTTGCAAATTTGTCTCATTTTACACCAGAGTACACAGAGGCTGAACAGACTCAACTGGACAAACTCCCATGACCTCTTCCCACACCGGGTTGGTGGGGGTTTAACAGAGGAGGCTCTTGGGATCAGGTCAGGGCTCCCTGGCTCCAGCTCTCTATCACACACAGCACTGTGAGAGAGAGAGGTGCAGCTGTCAGAGGTGCCTCATCCCACTTTGCAGAGCTCCATCTTCCCCACAGCAGCTGCTGCTGCTTCCCCAGGAGCTGTGTGTCAGGGCCTGTGGCTGCTCCAAGCCACATCTCCACCTTACAAAGGCTCTCCTTTCCTCCTGCAGAATCACTGAATTTATTTCAAAAGTGTGTATTACTGAAGACCAAACTAATCCAGAAGTCTGAGGATTGGGATGAAGCTGTGGAAGAGACAGACAATCCCAGTTTAAGTGAACACACAAGCCCTGTGCTCCATTATGCCCATCTCCAAGAACTCAAACTCACAGCTCCG
The DNA here is from genome assembly GCA_013399695.1 of Formicarius rufipectus. Taxonomy (NCBI): domain Eukaryota; kingdom Metazoa; phylum Chordata; class Aves; order Passeriformes; family Formicariidae; genus Formicarius; species Formicarius rufipectus. The sequence goes on from VXAU01000241.1 coordinate 121,869, forward strand.
AGGTGGACGTCACCTCTGCTTTGGGATGGGGTCATGTGGGTCAGGCAGCCCTAAGAGCCCAAAGGCACAGCCTTATCCCAGCCAGGAGGTTGGGATAAGCACCCACTGATTATCTCAAGAGTATCTCAAGCACCCCTGGGTTACAAATGCCTGTCACCATGCACCATGGCACCACCCCCGTGTCACCTCCTTGGGAAGGAACTCAATGAAGCCCAAATCCTCTCCCATCCCTCCTGGCCTCCGTGTGTTTTATATCCAACACAAAACCAGGTAACAAAGCTTCCTTTTGCTAATAGGAAACACAGAAGTTGCTTTATTTCCCCTGTCATTACAGCAGCTGAAAAATTTGGGTGCTATTTTTGTTGGGTTTATTGAGCCTCCTCTTATTTTAGCCTTAAAATTCAACCTCCGAGCCTCCCCTTCGGTTCCACAGAACCAAAAATACTCAAAATTGCAGTAATGACAAGTTACCATCTGCATTCACCAGAGATGAGCTCGGTAACTTCACAGCAAACCACAACCAATCCCCAGTATTTATACCCAAAAGATCTATTTGCATCCAGCAAGCAGAGCTGCTGTCGTGCCTGAGTTGGGAAGAGGAGGTTGGGGGAGATGAAGAAACGTAGGCAAGAAACTTGGAGCTGTGGCCAAGCTCCCAGACAGCAGGGAAGACACTCCTGGAGCCTTCACAGAGCCAACGCTGTCATGATTCAGGTTCCTCACACTTGGCAAATGCAACACGGATCCCAAGTGACACAAGGTCACTGTTATTTAAAAATACTAATGATTAAAAAAAAAAAGCCCACCAGGCCTTGGTTCCAGTGATGTTTGAAGACTAGTTGTGCTGCCCCACGCTCCCTTTTGTCCTGGGGCTTTCATTTCATCCATATCCAGAAAAATCCAGCTTTCTTTCCAGGCAGAAGGAGCAACGTGGGGAGTTGCACAGCGAGTTACGAGGAGCGAGTGCTGCAAGCAGGGGAGAAGAGACAAGAATTCCCAACTGTGCCAGTGCCATGGGGGGAGGAGGAACAGCCAACACTGCAATCTCCACTGGTTTCAGGAACAGGTATAACAAGAAAGCCTCAGACGACTCATAGGAGAAAAGGAAGATGAGACATGACTGTGCCTTGACAGCAGTGACAACTCTGGAACAGTTTATTGCCATTTACAGAGCGATCAGATTTAAAGCTCACCTTAATTCCTGCTCCCCATTCTGCACAAGCATCGCTGTGGCTTTGACACAGTGCACTTCCAGCATGCTCTGCACTCACCACTGAAGCCAGTAAAACTGCCCTCTGAAGCTCAGAGGCAAATTATACCTCGATTTCCTGGTCCAACACACCTCCTGAGCTGTTCACCTGAGCAGGTTTAGCACTCAGCTCCAGGGAGGAGAAAGATGGAAGGGTTAAGGGCCAAAATGCAGCTGAAAGCTGAGGAGCACTGGATTGCTCTGGGATGTCTCACAGAACGCTAATCACTTCATCTGATTTTAATTCCTGACACCAAATCGGCAGATAGCTTTTCAAAGGAAATCCTGTCCCAGATTGCAAGGTAATCAATCACAATTAACGTGCAAACCAGCTTTGGCAATGCCGTCATGCCCTGTGAACCAAGCAGGAAGGACAGGGAAGGGGCTCAGAAAGATCTCCCAAGCACAGGCAGACAGGGTAATTTGAGATAGGATTGCCCTGTGTCTTCTGCACATCCAGGAGTAGACAGCAGACAGCCAGGTGTTCTGCTTCTCCTCCAGAGCACGAGCTGAGGAAGAGTTTCATGCCAAGTCTCTCACAAACCCTCACCCAGGACCAGCACACACCCCTCAAAGTCCCTTCCTCATTAACATGCCTATCCCAGGACAGACACCTTCTTCCCACAGGCTGCTAGAAACTGTATTTCCAGGGAAATGTTTTTCCCTTAAACCAAAGAAAACTGCCAAAATGATGTGCCAGACTCCTCAGTGGTGTCCAGAGACAGGACAGGGAGCAGTGGATATAAACTACAACACAAGTGTCACCTCAACATGAGGCAGAACTTCTTTCCAAGGAGGTGGCAGAGCCTGAAACAGCTGCCCAGGAAGAGTGTGGAGTGTCCCTCTCAGGAGACATTCCAAACCCACCCGCTCCAGCTGACCCTGCCTTGGCAGGGGATTGGACTGGGTGGTCTCCAGGTCCTTCCACCCTGTGATCCTGTGACAGCTGTTCCAGGTGCACATGCCCAAGGAGAAAGTCCGAGCCAGCAGTGAGAGCTCTAAGCTGGATTCTGAGCTGGGGCTTTGAGCACCTCTCTGAAGGCCTCCCATGTGGCCACTCACAGGCAGAACTGCTCGTACGAGCCTCCCTGGTCTATCACGACAACCTGCAAGACTGGGAGATACTTTGACACTTAAATGCTTCCCTTCACAACACTGCCCAATTACCCCCCTGTAATTTAAAAAAAGAAAATTAATGTTCAACTCTGCCCTATGCAGCAGCTGCCCCGAGTCCTTCCCAGAGGACCCAAAGCACTGCAGTCACCACAAATGACCCACAGAACGGTAAATAAATGAGTCTGGGGTTTTTTTCTGTGACAGAAAAACAAAACCCCCCACCCACCCACCCAGTCCGAGGGGCAGGGCACCAGGACTCCTCAGAACACCGACACAACACGTGCAGCCACAGCACATTAAAAAGAGGCAGTTTCTGGAACACGTGATCACGCTCAGAAAACTGGCCTGGAATGGGAAGTCTTTTCCTTGATTAGCCATGCCAGCCCCAAAGTCAGAGGCACTTCACCTCAAGAAGAAAAAACCCAAGTTTCAACTAATTCCAGCACTTCCATTGTATCAATGGATCTTCTGCACAGAGATGAGAACTTTGGTTCAAACCCTTCCACCAGGAACAGGGCTGAGGAGAGACCACCTCTAGCCTGGCACAGGTTTAATTATTGACTCAGAGTTAATGAGTGCCAGACTCTCCTCCTAAACTCGCACAGGGTGCATAGTCCTACAGTCATTTGGACTTTAAATCCATCCTCAGCCTGTTACGAGGTACAAAACTCCAAACAAGCTAAGAGGAAGGATCCCACACAGAGAGCAGAGTGAGCCTGGCCAGCCCCAGGACCCTGGCAGAGTTCAGGTGGCAAAGCAGGACAATTCAATCCCTCCAACACAATTCCCACTGAGCACAGAAAGTTGGAAACACAGGGAGACATTTTACAACATAAGTGAGTTTATCTCAAGGGGAGAGGCAGAAAGCCACATGTTTAAAGGCAGGTTACTACTCTACACTTTTGCCTCTGCTCTGCACACCTAGAGAGACCAGGACAAGAAGAGATACTCGATTCAGATGATTTGGAGTATTTCCCTCGTATCCACTAAGCACTGAGACATGGAGGCAGCTCCATCACATCCGTGGCTGCCTGGCCTGTGCTCAGGTGTAGCTGATCCTGCCCTGCAGCAGCACAGGGGGCTTGGTGACCTTTGCAAATCACATCCAGACCTCTGCTTGACGAGAACATCACCTACAAAGGCAACACAGGCAAGATGTGCCAGGCAGCACAGACCACACTGCCTGTTCTCCTCACCAAAATCACCAAACCCAGTGCTGAAACCCAAACCAGAATGGCCATTTTCAGAGCAGGTGCCCTCCCTGTCCCGTGCCCTGTGCTGCCCAAACCACACTCACCCTGCTGAAACCACCACTGTGGGCACTGACAGTGTGAGAAGACACAAACCCACTGCCCACACTCTGCCTCTGTGCTGGCCTGGCCTCAGCACTGCCCAAAGCTCAGTCCCAGCTGGGGCAGAGCAGAGCAGGACCCCCCCCAACATCTGCAGGCACAGCTGGAGCTGTGGCCTGGACCCAGCTCTTCAAACATTCCTGCTGGTTATTTACAGGCAGGGTGCCAGAACGTGCTGACATCAGAAGGGAAATGGTGATTTTCAGGGTTTCTCTTAGTCAGACCTGAATGAAATCTCACAAGTGAGTGGAGGAGGAGGGGGGGGAAGTACTTGTTTAACCCATTCATCCTCCCTGGGTGGGGGGAAATTCCAGAGTCCTCCAAACTTCAAGGACTTCTCTTTGAGGAAAGAGTCATGGAATCTCTCAGGATGGGAGGTCAAGGATTCCTTCAGCCACAGTCTGACACTGGTGACCAGCAAAACCCTCTCTCCTCCCAGACACATCCACGATGTCACCAGCACACTTCACCAAAAAAGTCAGCTTTGGTCACCCCTGGTTCACCACAAGGCCAAGTGCACCCACAGAACACAGGGCAAGCAGCAGGTTCTGCTCCACACAGAGGAGACATCAACTGTGTCAGGGTCCCCCACATCCTCTCCAAAAACTACTCCCCAAGTCTATCTTGGAGCTTCTTGAACAAATTTATGCTTAATGTTAATTATCCAGAAGAAAGAACTTACTCAAGTTAAAAAAAAAGGGAGAAAAAAGAAAATAAAAAGTTAATAGCAATTGAATTTGTCCTTGAAAGAGTTTCAATTACCAGAGCTGACTTAAGGAAATAATGACATGCTGGTTATTGCATGAAATGCCAATAACTGTAATGGAGCAGCAGCTTTTTCAGAGCTATTTACACAAACTGATTTTTCACAGGAATTTCATAGGAATTAACACACACACTCTGCATTCTCTCACCCTCCCAAAATGAAATTTCTTTACCACATTTACACAATGAACCAAACTCCCTCTTCATTTGCCCCTACCCACTACTGCCCTTTTTTTCCTCACAGAAATATAAATAACAACATGACTAGAAATTAGATTCCAGCTTTAGTTCTCATTTTACCCTGAACACATAAAGCAAAAAACTATTTGCTGGGAAATTCTGACCCAGCTTTTATTAAGTTTACCTGTCATTATGCAGCATCCTTCACATTTCCCTACAGAAAGCTCATGCCCACGTTGTGTAAACACTTACTGAGCTGTCACTTAAACTCAGAAATACTTGAGAAAGACACTGTGGCAAACCTGGAAATCCTCCTGGAAACAAAAAACAAACCTCAAAAACGCTCAAGTTGCAGGACTGAGCTGCTGAGTTCCAACACTGGGAGTGCAGGTGCATGGAGGAGTCAGGAATGGGAACCTCCCTCATCCATGTGTTAATATACATTTATCATCTGGATTGAGATGTGGAACTGGTAAAATATGTACAGGGGCTGAGTCCTGAGAGAAGCAGCTCCTCCTGTTCCAGGCCTGGCTGCTGTTTAAGCAAAGAACTCCATGAGAAGGATCTCAGTCTATGCAGCCAAAGACAGGGAGGAAGGCTAGTCTGACATTCACAGCCCAGGAGGAGCCTCAGAAGGTCCATATCCCACCCTCCACCCTGTCCCAGCCCTGCCAAGTCCCCACAGGAGCATCTCAGCCACTTCCACTGAGGAACAGCAGCTCTGAGAACTTCAGACCCCACGTTCCTCCTCCAGAGTACCAGGGAGGGGAAAGAAAGGCTGCCTGAAACCCAGTTCCTACAGACCCTCAGCCTTCAGAACCACAGGCAGCCTCTCCACAGTTAGATTTAGGATTGGAATTTCCCTGGAATTGATTTAGGAGCCCTCAGGAAGCACATGCAGCCACCTATCTTCAGGTGAAGAGGTTCCCTGTTTTCCAGCCACTAAAGGTGGGGGGGGAGAAATCAGAAAGGCAGCAGCTCCTCTGGTGTCACCCAGGAGCAGGAGGGACCCAGACACAGCAAACAGCAGCTCTGCTCCAGTGTGCCAAAGAAAGCAGCTTTTTTTTCCCCTCCAATCCCACCTGTCGTTCACTTCCAGCTGGAGATTTATGGCTCTGGCTAACAGACATCCAAGCAGTTCTCCCACTGCACAAGCATAACCCTCCTGCTAAATTAAAGCTTGAACTTTCTCCAACCAGCACACAACAGCAGAACTTTTGCAGGACTTCTCAGAAACTTCTTTTCCCCAGCCAAAGGGTACTCTGCCTTTCTTTTCCAGCAGAACAAAAGGGGAAATGTTGTTTTCCATCCCTGCTGGTGGCTTAAAGACTCCTCCAGAAGAAAAAGACAATGTCCTGAGAACAATGCTGAACTCTGACAAGTTTATCTTTTCCATCCTCCCTCAACCTCTTTGCTGCCTTCAGTCTCTGCTTTGCTGCCTCTGCTCTTTGAGAGCTTCCCAACATTCCTGGCAGGAATTGGGCAAAGGCACCTTGGTGAGCTTTTCCCCAGAGCAATCCATCCCACAGCAGTTGCAACTCCAAAAAAATAAACCAGAAATCAAACTGACTCCACGGGGAATTTCAAATACACCAAGTGAAAACTGGGAGGGGCATCTTTCTCCTCTAATGTTTTAATTACTAAGAGCTCAGATGCAGAGGGTTAAAAAAAATGGGTTTCTCATTGGTGGTGCTCCTTTGAAAAGAGTGGGGAGAAAAATGCTGGAAAAGTCGTGTATGAGGTACCAGATAACACCAACAGCTGCACTATTTAGCCTAATTTTAGACATTATTTTCTCTCTGAAGGAAAGCTGCTGGGCTTTTTTTTTTTTAATGCAGCCTTCATGGCACGGGGTCTCATGCAACACTTCTGTAACACAGTACTCATTGACCAGAGTTCTCAAATAAGTCAACATAAAAAAACCCCAAAGTATTATGAGCACAGGAAGCTTGTGAGAACAGAGAGAGACAGCTTTGTCACAGCACATTTGACTCTCAGGTCTCCCCCAACCCCAGAGGCTAAAATTATTTACGAACAGGGAAGAAGTTGTGTCGGCTTTTTGAAGGAAAACAGGAAGTTTTCCTGTTTTCAGAAACAGGAAACAGAAGTTGTAGCAGGTAAAAGGAATTAAACTGGACAGTTTTAGGAAACTACTCAGCCATCTAGCCAAAAAAAGAAAAAGGCCTGAAAGTCAACCATAAAACCTTCCAGAAACCACATTTCTGTCTTGCAACCAACAACATGATTACAGGAGAGACACCAAAGGTAGAAACCTTCCCCTAGCCCAGAAAATAAATAGGGATTCACAGAGCAATTCAATTAAACTTCATAAAAGGCAGCAGGCAAGCCTTGCTAACCCCATTTCACCACAACAATCAGGTGGTTTGTCCCATGTTTCCCAGTAAACTGGGGGTGATAAGGGCAGGAAAAAAGAAAAGCTCCAGCTGAAAGTCAAAATTTTTATTGCCCTGTATACTACACATATCCTTCCTGGAAACACTGGACACCTCAGAACTGGGCATCAGGGAGATGATACTGCAGAAAACAAGAGATTTTAAGAGAATCAGGCAACTCCTAGTTTACTGTTCCAGAAGATAAAGCAACAAAACCTCCAGTGTCCACCCCAGAATGAATGAGATCTTCACAAAAATCAAACTAGCGTGATTTTCCTGCTTTTCCTGAGACAGCCAAGCCCTAAAATCACTCAGTCACTAAAAAAGGAGGTGAAGCACTCTCCTCTTTGTTGGAAAGCTCCAGTGCACAGCACACAACTCAGGGCTCCTGACTTTCCAATGCAAAGCAAGGAAAAGCCCTGCACGAGCCAACAGGAGCCAGGTCCCAATTTCCCCTTCCAAGACATCACAGCTCATTGGCAGCACAGAGCCATTTGGTGCCAATTTAGTTTAAAAACCAGATTTCCAACAACATTTTTCATGCCTCACTTGCTGCTAAAGTTGAAATCTAAGTCAACAAAAGAGAGCTATTGTATGGCAACAGGCCCAAAAGCTTTTTTTTATTTTTTTTATTAGCATATGATTTTTACACTGCTTTCACTGAACTTGTAACAGAGGCCTAGGGATGTCAGGGCACCTATGGGAGATTATCCAAAATGTCAATGTGATCCAAAGGCTTCTCCCATTACAGGAGACCCTTTGTTGTAGCCAAAGCATGTGCCACAAGAAATGCCCATCTATTAAAGGCAGGGAAATCCTTTCTCTCAAGCAATTTCCTTTAAATCCCAAGACACTGGGGAAAACAGTGTATTAGTGAGGGCTGCTACAAGCTGTGTGGGGAAGGAGGTGGAGACAAATCCATGGGAGAGCTGGAAAAACTGAAAACTAAGATCCCTGGTTTCCTACGAGTCATTCCCACAGCAAAGCACAGATTCCTCATCCCACACAGCCATCCTGATCTCTTGATCCCACCCCACAGTTCCCAGCTAGAAAGGTCATCTGGAAAGAACTCCATGTCCTCTCTCTCTCCCAGACCCCCAAACAGGGAGCACCCTTGTCTTCCCTGGGCTCCCACTCAGCACAACCTCCCAGGATGAGCTGTGAATGAAGTTCCATCAGGGTTACTCACCAGAGCCCACCTGGTGGAAGTGACTACACTCATTTCACTACAGGGAACGTTCCAGCCAAACAACTTTCACGCCAGAAACCACTTTGCCTTTCTTGGTGAGCAAAGTGATGAAACCCTCCCTGTGGCATCACTCAGGATTCCTAAAGAGTACCAGGAATTACAGGCACCCTCCTGCTTCTCCTCCCCAAACTCAGGCTTCCAACCCCAAGGATTCCCAAGTGGAAGAACCCCGTGCTCTTCCCACATCCTCTTCTCCCAGCCTGCATCAGATGTCCTTTCTGAGGTGACTGCCAGGTGAGCTCCCCTCTGCTCCTGCTCTCCCAGAGTTTCTCAGGAGTTGGGTGGGAAGGACCCGCTCTGCTCATCGCTGCGCAAGACAAAGAGAGGACACAAAGCTTTAGATTCTCCCAACCCATGGAATTTAAAAGTACACAGCCAAAGCAGGTTGTAATTTAAGGCTGAAGTATTATTATCATTAATCAACTGTTTCTTGTGGGCAGCACAGATGACACTTTTTTTTCATTAGGTAAGTTCTTCTCTGTTTCCAGCAAGGAAAAAAGAAACAATTGTCAGTCTGAGTCCAATAACCATTGGCATAAAAAGGACTGGAGAGAAAGTCATTTGGGTTTTGGGATGGAGGAGTTGCTGGTTACTTTTTATATGCGCTCTTTGCACCACCTCAAGTTCAACTAACTCTCAGAACAACTACTTATAAATAATTCCAGTTTATGAGACTACTTCATCAGATATTATTCAATCACAATGTATCAGCAGTTCATGGAACCAAGTAAAATTCATTTTCCAAGACAAAATAATCTTTTACAAACCGGTACCAGAACACTGATAAAAGTGAACTGTTGGAGAACACCTGCTTGAAAAGTTCAACCCATATTTCAGCACAAGTTTTAGCTAAATTGAGATTTTTTCAGGACATGCAAAGTGCCTTGAAAGTACTTTGTACTTCCATCCATGACGTTTGTCCCAGTGAGTTACAGGAATATGTGACCATATTCCCAAGAAGCTGAAATGTCCCCCGAGGATAGAAGAACAGTCACTACCAGTCACCACTGGCCTGTTTGATGGTCCCAGCACAGAGAGCTGCTCTCTTGGAGGGCAGAATTCCAACCTGACAGAAAAGCCAAGCCAGTAACTCAAGACCCTGCAGTCTTTGGGTACTCAAGGAGCAAAAACGAAGGCCCTTTCAGATCAGCACAAGAGAAGGTCTGAGCAAGAAGGGAAACTCTACATCTCACCCCACATGGGATCAAATGTCTCCAACCCCGGCCCAAAGTTGGAGCAAAGTACACAGAAGGAAAAGGGAAGTTTCAGTCCCACACGAGGCCACGACAGGCCTTGGAGATGCACATCTGAACGTCGAAAAGAACCTGGTTTTAACCAAAGTTTCCAGATAAAGACACAAGCACCTCTTCTCCCATATCTAAAATGTCTGATGCACACACTGCACTGCTTTCTCCTCTTGTTCTGGCTGTTCCTATTCCAGCACCCAGGGAATCCTACACGTACAGCAATGGGATGATTCTCAGGCTTCTTTTTCCGAGTTTCCCTCCTCTGAAAAGCCAAGAGCTGTGACACTGCTGAGCCTGACCACAACCAGCACCTGATGTCTGTACTGAGTGTCTTTATTTATGGGGTGAAGGAGACACGTCAGTGCTCACTCAAAGTAAGTCAGAACGTGCCCTGAGACACACAGCTGGAGGCTCCTGTCCTGTATCAAAGCCCTGTTGATTGTAAATGGGTAATTCTTGTCAATGACCATTTCAAGTGTTTCGGCCACAAGTTCGGTTCTGATTGTTTGGCTGTGGAGGGGTGTTTTCCCCTTCCTCAGAACCCCAGAACTCCCCACCTTCTCCCACCTAACAGAGCACCCAAAGAGCCCCAGCTTTGAGAAGGACCCAGATCAGGCAGGAACAAACACATCCTCAGCACCATCAAAGAAATCATTTATACCGAGGAGGGAAAGTCACATAACCAAAATAAACAGCCAGCCCATTGTGCGGGGCAGCCCTGCCACCGCTCCGACAACACACACTCCACTGCAGGCCGAGCCCAGCATCGCGGGGGGAACGAAACCCACCCGGGGCACGAACCAGGGGGCTGTCCCGGGCCGGGGGCGATGCGGGCCGGGGGTCGCAGCGCTGCCCCGAGCCGGGCCCGGCCGACGAGGCGAGCGTGGAGGTTTATGAGCTCATCAGGATGGTTGTACCATTACATCAGAGGCAATTATAAATGGCCAAGAGCAGGGGATGGGGAGCCAATCAGATCACAGATGGGATGTCAACCTAAGACCAACTGTCTCCTGGCTTTGACAGAAGGATTTTACCTCCATAATTCAAATCCCAAACCCAAGCGATCCGCACTCGCTGCTCCCATCGCCCGGCGCTCCCGCCGCGGCTCCACCGCCCCCTCGGGCCCCGCCGACC
>VXAU01000241.1:140427-155072 GCA_013399695.1 Formicarius rufipectus
AAAAAAAAAATTAATGATAAAAGCCTTTTCGCGGTGCTCAGAAGCGACCTCTGTGGCTGCTGGGGACTGAAGTTCAAGAGCCCTGGGCTGGGAGCGCGGGGAGGATGCGGCTCGGGAATATCCGAGAGGAGCAGGGATGGGAAGGGGATCGGGGGCGGTGGGACCCCCGGGAAAGCGCAGCTGGAGGGGAAGCGTCGTTCTCGCTCCCACCCCCGCCACGGGAACCGGCTCGGGGGGCAGCAAAAGGAGCTTCGAAGGAGGGGGACACACCATTCCTGAGCCTGTGCCCGGTCCCCTCCGTCGCGTTTCCAGCGCTGGGCAAGCCCCGCGGGCTGCCCGGAGGAGCTCCCCGGGAGCGGCCCCACCGACCCGGTGGATTCCTGGCCGGGTCTGGGGGTCGTGGATGGGGGTCCGGGAGTGTCCCCGTCCTGTCTTTGCACCGGGAGGCTTCAGGAAGCCGCCTCGCACAGGGATCTCTGCGGGCCTGGGAAAGTTTCGTGGGGGAACGCCAGAAAGCATCGGGCAGGAATTTCAGGGCATCCCGTGTTTGATGGTGGTGTTAACTTTTGCATATCGGGAGTAATTAGCAGCGAGGCTGTTCAAGGCAGATTTAAATACGCGCCCCTTCCCGCCTCCCCTCCCTCTTTTCTGGTCCAAAATGGTCCAAATCCGGTTTACCTCCGACACAACCCCCACCGGGACAGAGGTGAGAGCAAAAACTCCATGGTCCGTCCATGCGGGCAGGAAAACACATTAAACCCCACATATTAATTAACACGGCAATTAAAATAAAAGTAATTTTGCTATGGTTATTTTTGGTTCTCCTCCCCCCCAACTTTGTTTTACCAAAGCGGGGCAACACGTACAGAAACCTTCCCTGCAGTAGATGCCTTTTTTTTTTTTTTTTAAACGGAGCCCAGATGCTGGTCAGGATTAAGGTTACACCAAACACATTCTACATTGCCATTTTCCAAACAGAATAAAGCAGATGGAAAAGATGGAAGAGGATAAAGCAGGAACGGAGCAGCGCTGAAAACTGCAAGCCCTGCACTAACGCTGGAGAGAAGCGAGCTGGGATGTCAGGAGAAGCAGAAAGAAGGAAACCAGGCGTAGCAACGCTGCATATCACATTCCTCACGGTTAAATTGAGTATCTTTAATTAAACAGCTGCCAGAATTCGGGCTTTAAACATTATATTGAAAACGGGGAGAGGAAATTCGGCTGCATTCGTTCACTTGTGTGTCCTCAGGGCTCAGTCCTAGAAGATGTGAAAGCCACTGGCCTGGGGCCATCAGAGTACTTAAGTCTCTGTGTAATTTTAAACATCAGCAGTGCCGGTGATTTTAAGGATATACTCCCTTAAAGTTAGCCATGGACTCAGCACTTTGCAGGATCCGCCCAGCAGACTCATAGCAGCTCTGAGCTGGAGAACATGAGTCTCTGCACATCTGAGAAACAAAGAAAATCTTCTTGTCAATGGCCTAAACATTTTTCTTTTATTTCTGAAAGACACTGGTTCATCCAACTGGGGAATTGGGCCAGACTGGAATAAAATCTGGAGGGGAAGTTTGCTGAATCTGTGAAATCTATTTGTGAAATACCACCCATTTGGCAAATCCAAATTTCAGGTGAAATTCTACAGCAGTGTAGTTTACTCAGCACTGCAACTCAATCACATGATGTGCTTTGAAAATCTCATGCAAAAAACTGATTTGAAGAGATTTTGTTGGTATTATGAAGGCACACACATGCTACAGAGAAAGAACACACAAACTATTAAATATTCATGCTATGAGGAGAACACTTAGTAATGTCCCTTCATTGCAGCTGTACAAAAGCAGGCACAAATAACTGGTGGGAAAATGAACAAACCAAACCAATCCCAATATCCCACATAATCAAGGTGTTGAGCAGCTTGGAAACATTTGCTCATTAAAGGGTCAGAGAGAAATTCTATTTATCTACCTTTCAGGAGTCACCCATAAAAATGTGCATTTCAGAACTTGAATTCTCAGATCAACCTACACGGGGAGCATTTAGGAATTCACACTCACACAGGGGGCTGTGTGTGACTGATTTTCTGCTCGGGGCCTCAAAAGACTGAATGTCACAAGTTGGCACCTCAGTGACATTTACTTAGAAACAAACAAAAAAAAAAATCCAAACACGTTCTGACCAGCTTTGCTGGAACTTTCAGAGTTCAGCTGTGGGACTGTGAAACGAGGTCATTTTTAGCTCTCAGTTATCTCTGACTTGAGAGAGGCCTGAGATCACACCTCAGCAATGGTTCTGCTTATGAAGGCTGGGGATAGCACATGCATTTTCAGTAAAACAAAGGCATTGGCCAGGACTTCCTCTGTAAAACTCAGACATACTGAAGAATCAGAAAAAATACATAATTTTCAAATATTTTAAAAAAATATTCAGTATAATTGGCAAACTCCAATTGGCAACAACAGAAAACGACTCCAAATCGCAACATTTCATTAGATATAAGAAGGTGCCTGAGCAAAACCTGCTCAGAAAGATTCCCATTCATTTTAGCTGTCAGAAAGGAGTGGAATTAACTATATTATCAAACAAAGTATTTAAAAATATTGCTTTTTCCCAGCTGCAGGAAACATAAGTTACTGACCTCGGTTTTCCTGTGCCACGGGTTCAAGCAGTCAGTGAGAGCACTGGAGCCTTCCCTACTCAGTCCTGACCCTCTGGATTCACTGTCTTCCTATTGTTTTGTTTACTTTGCCTATTCCTGGAGTGTATTTTGTTCAGGGCTCCCTCACAGATGAGTGCAGAGCCCCCAGCACACTTCATTTTCTGTTTAAGCACAGTAAATAAAGCTGAAGCAGCACGAGGAACAGAACTCCTGCATGGCAGTGATCAGCCACTGGCACTTATCAACAGTCCCACAGGGAAACCGAGCCCTGGATCCAGCTATCATTGCTTAAGAAATTTCTCATCATCATTATTTTGTAAAGAACTTTGCAATTCATTACTTTTTCCTGCTTCCATAGCCCTTGACAAAGCATCTGCCTTTAAAAATGCAAAGATGCCAAACTAGGAAACCCACCAACAAACAACACCCAACAAACACACAAACAGGACAGTGGAGTTGTGATGAAAATGAGTGAATTTATTTCTACCACTTCTGGAGGTACAAGAATAATCTAAAATTGACATCTTAGTACAGGGAGAAAGGATTAAAAAAAAAACACATCCAAAAATCAAGACAAATACCTGGAATGGAAGTCCAGACAACTAAAGGCTAATTAGCCTGACCTCAGTAAGATGCAAAATGTAAATTATTTTCCCTCTGGAGAGGGGCAAAGATGTAGAGGAAAGTAGAGATTAAATGAAAATTAAAAACCCAAAACCAAAAACCCAAATGTTAACACAGGCCATCGTGCCAGACAAAGCTGATGTCTTTCTTTGATAAGGATGCAGATTTTTCTGGGTAAAGGAAGACACAGTTGATCTCACCCATCCCAAAATCAGTCTGGTGCAACATATGAAAATGCACATTAAATTGAAAAATAGGAAGATCAGTGTAAGGGAAGTTTTGTGGGTAAAAAAATTACTAAAAATCCAGTGCTGGATTGTGCTGAAATGGGAACTTTGGGGCTAAAGAGTGAGTGCTCTGAAAGCTTCTGCTCTCAGATCTGGTGCTACTGATTGGCTTTAAGTGACACGAGCACAAGGCACTGGAAAAAGAATGTTAATACAGGCAATTATTGACAAAATCAAAAAGCATCAATGCAGAAGGCTGGAATATCCTAAAGAACTGGATAAGGTTCTGGATCAGCACAGGAATGCTGAGAAATGGACTGGTGGAATGCAGTAATAAGATTAATGCAAATCACAAGGCTGTTCACACAGGGTCTGACAGCCAAAACTCTGGTAAACCGGGAATTCATCACAGTTAACAGGGAAGGATGAAGACTCAGAAGTGTTATTTAGTCACAGAAATGCAGATGACAGGTGAGATCTGAAGAGCAGGTAAGGCATGTCCAGATGTTATGGCTCTCTTACAGACTTTTGGGTACAGCTTCTATTCAAGAATGGCATGTGAAAACTAGAATAGTCATAGAAAAGGCTCTCTGAGCTGGTTATAAGAGCAAAGAATCTGTCAGGAGACGAGACTGAAGCTTCATTTCAGCAAACTCCAACAAAAGAAAGGGGAGATAGGACAGGGTGAGTGTGTATATGTGGATTACGGTTTGAACATAAATATGTATCTAAAGGCCTGAGTGCAATTAAGGTGATTGCTAGAATAGAATGTCTTATTATTAGAAAAACTAGATTTTAGAGAACCCTCCTAATGGGGCTCCCAGGCTGGAGGGTGCCTGTTTTTATGCTGGAGGTTGATGTCCTTATGGACAAAGTGGGATGCAATTTCCTCAAGAGCCTGGTGTAAGGCAGCCAACAGAGATTCCTCCATCCCAGTGTACGGAAACTCCAAACAGGGGGAATAACCAGCACCAGCAGCCCCTCTGAAAGCTCTTCTGCAAACTGGTGAAGAAGGTCTGGTTTACTGGGGCTACTTGGAAATGTATTTGTTGTCACTCTGGAACATACAGGCGTGGTGGAGAACTTCAACAGCTTTGCCATTAATTTCCCCGCTTTGCATCAGTGAAATGAGAGGGAAATCTCTGCAATATTGTGAAGGAACATTTATGGTAGTTAAAAAGTATTCAGACACTATAGTGATAAGCACAACAAAAATCCATTACAATTAGTAATTCTGTATTTACTGCAGCAGTTGAATTATGTTCAATAAATAAGGAAGCAAACATCAAATAACAAGGATAAAAGCCAACTCTGAAAGACAGGAGTTTGAGGAGGCAGGTTGTATGATTTAATTTATAATTAGAGGCTCCACCACAGTGCAAAGAACTGGATTAGGATGGACAAAAGTGCAAGAAATGTACAGAGAAGGACTGAATACACTGCTCAGTTTGCTGGGAAATAAATTCATCCGGGTCACAGGAGCGTGAAGAGCCACAGAACAGAGAGGGAATGAGTGTGGGCCTGGAGTGGGACCAGCTCAGCACATTCCCTGTGCCTGACACTGCCTGGAGGACTCAGCTGTGACCCTTGTGGGGCTGAGCCTGCACACTCTGTCCCCTCAGCAGAGAGGGCTCCTCTGCCTCTGCAGGGAAAAACAGGACTTTCTAAGGGTACAGCTTTCCAAAATCCAAAAAGCATCTTCAATTTTGGGCTTTTCCTTCTTTCCCTTTCCCTTTTTCTCAGTGTTCTCACCTCACAGCCATGAATTGTACCTTCATGCCATCAATGTTTTGGAGCAAACCAGGATCTCAGAACTTTTCTGTTGTTGTTTTCATCTTTCTTCAAACACCTTTCAGGTTTAATTTTGGTTTGTCTCACCTTCAGCAACTCTGTCTATTATTTTTTAGGAGGGATATTAAGTAATTATTCTGCTTGTCTCGTTAATGAGCGAAACATTTAGAAAGGAAATTATAATCTAAGACTCATGTACTATGACTATGTTCTCTCCCATTTGCAAACACTCCCTTTCCAACTCAGAACTTTTAGGACACTTTCTGAGAAATAACAAGACCAAATATACTATTTCCAGCCAATATTGAAAAGTATCATTACCTTACAATCCCTCCTCTGTTTGGCAGACTGACACACCCAGAATTCATGAGAACAGTGCATTTGAAAAGCCCCCTCAGCTCCTTGTCTTCCCCTTGTTTTCAGGGGTGGCATTTTCAGTGGAGTTTTCTTAATATCCAAGGATCCAGACACAGGCACAGATGAGGAGGGGAGCAACTGGCTGGGCAGACAGTGGTTGTAATGGACCACAAACTGAATTTGAGTCAGCACAATAAAGATAATACATCACAGAAATATTTAATAAGGCTGCTTTACGTAGGACACCCCTGACAATTGTCTTGCTGAACTCAGTGAAATCTCAGCTGGAATATTCTATCCCTTTTCAGGTACCACATGAGAAAATAAAAGCAGATACAAAGCAAGTGGAAAGAACACAAAGAGAGCAGCAAGAAAGCTGGAGGCTGAGGAAATCTAACCTTCAAGGATAAATTGAAATGCTGGATTTGCTTAATCAATTGAAAAAAAAATAAGAAGGAAAAAAAAGAGAACTCATAGAAGGGGATAAAATACCAAAAGTCCATTTTGTTAGAGGACAGGTCGGTCCTTGTCCACTGGAAATAGAAGAGGTAATACACTTAATTCAGAGAGTTGGTAAAGTAACAAAAGTGATGTTTGAACAATGCAAACACTGTATGGGAAGTTGTAGAATGCTCTGCACTGCTGATTACTCTAAGGCCAGGACACACAAACATCTGTATGGGACACAGATAGGCATCTCTCTTATTTCAGAGCAGGATGGCAGCTAAGGACCTCCTGATGGCTCTATGACAGATATATTTGTTATTGTAGCAAATACAGGAAGAAAAATACTGGTGGGAAAGGAATGTCTCTCTTGGAAAGGTGGACTTTGAGATGAAGAACACACAATTCTGGGCCCCTGTCAATTCAGGAAGTTACCTGGAGGACTTCCTTCCAACAGCCAACCCAGAGAGCTCTCCACTGAGCTCCACCTCAGCCCACAGCAGCATGATATCACCTACAGTGACTGTGAATAAAGTCCAACAGTTTCTTTGGTTAATTTGCTGTTACCTCTCTCTTTATTTATTTATTTATTTTAATATCCTAGTGCAGTTTTTCCCTTATAAAATGGCTGCTTTGCAGAGGCTTTTTCACTGAAAGTGTCTTTCCATTCCTTGCTTCCACAAACCTTTCCACATCTTTCCCTACCTCTGACAGACGTTTCACACATCAAGGCAAGCTCAAATTACTAACAAGTTTGTGTAATACCATTCTACACCCATTCCATAGTAAACGACCTCCACTGATGAGAAAGGCCCTGTACAACCATCAATACATTGTTCTCTGTGTTTGTAAATCTTTTCTCCTGACTTGACAGGTCACATTTATTCCCTGAAGCTCCGTGTTTGATTCACGGACTGTACCTGGGAAAAACTCTTGGTAATTTCTTATGCCAAGCACAGAACATCAGATATATCCATCAAAAGAAGATCCCAGGACAATGTCCCTGACAGAACTGGTAGTTTTCAGTGGGAAGTAGTCAGAAATCTGCCCTCCCACAGGTGGCTCCTGCATGCTGAGGGAAGTTTTGGGTTGTGTTCTGCCCCTGCAGCTGAGCCCACACAGGTCTCCAGGAATGCAATTTTGTCATCCCGATGTTTGGCTGCCACTCCTGGCCATCCCAGTTCTGCACCAGTGCCCTGTGCTATCAGTCCCAGCCAGCAGGCTGCACCCAGGAACACCACTGAGGAACCTGCTCCTGAACAATCCCCCACAGGAGGAGCAGGGTGATTCCATCTCATTATCTTTCTGCATTTCTCTCACTGTCAAAGTAGGAAAAGCTCTGTGAGGCCACAGAATTGAATCTCTCCACCTGGGCAACTTCACAGGAATATGCATTGCAATGGATTTCCCAGCTTCTCCTCCATGCAACCTTGCAGCATTTTGAAAAAGAAGTTGCACAGGCAAAAAATAAACCCAAACAAACAACGGATGCCAGAAGAAAAGGAATTGTCACTTGTCAGGTTGACCCAAAGAATCCCTGAATTCCTTAGAATTCCCTGCCAACACGTTGTGAAAAGTAACATCCAGCTGAGTAGCAGAACACCTCTCCGTGGGATAACTGCTCGGAGTATCTTGAGAGGTAAATTAATACAAGAAAGAACCAAGCACTGTGCACCCGATTAACAGTGGAAATACCTGAAATCAGCATAACAAAGTGGGG
Source organism: Formicarius rufipectus (assembly GCA_013399695.1). Taxonomy (NCBI): domain Eukaryota; kingdom Metazoa; phylum Chordata; class Aves; order Passeriformes; family Formicariidae; genus Formicarius; species Formicarius rufipectus. The sequence continues at coordinate 148,247 of VXAU01000241.1, forward strand.
TGAGTGCACTTGTGCTCAGGATGGTTAAACAGCTGTAATTAGATCAAACAAACTAGATTGATGTATCATCCCTTTGTAGCTGTGGCCTCAGGAGGCAGGTCAGGAGCTAAGTTCAGTAAAACAGTTTTAGTACTGCAGCTTTTATCTAACAAGGCACAGCCACACACTCACTCCAGAGTAAATACTGCTCAGGAGACCTGCTGAATTCCAAAGGAAAAGCGTTTCTAGAGAGCATGGCATTCTTTAATAACAACCTTAACTTCTGCCAGTAATAAAACTCTCCTAATTAATTTGATAATGTACCCTTTGGATGAACAATGCACAAAATTTTGGTTACAAATTCATTCAAGGCATTTGAAGGTCTTTATCGAGCTGTTCCCTCCTCACTTAAAGTGCCTGCACAGAACGGGCGGATTCCAATTTGCTTTGTTCTTTCAGAACCTTTTAATTACATTTTAAGAAAACCATGTAGAACAACGTTGCATGAAATATGGTCACTACGTTTCAGAGATGAGCAAAACATAAGGTAGCAGATGGTAGGAAGAGGATATATGTGAAGAAATGTAAATAGCAGGGAACCTCACCAAATCAAAGATAAAGGCAGAACTGAAAGCGCCTGCAAGACCCCTGGGAGAGCTGAGGAGATGAAGCAACAACTGGGCCCAAAGATATCAGCCTTTCCTTGCTCAGAAGGGACAAAACACCAACAGGAAGCTCTAATCTGGTTGAGGGAACGACCTGTCCTCACTAAGGGAGTGGAGATTGTTGTGGAGGGTCCATAAAGTGCATATGGATGGAGTGGAGGAAGGAAGGACAGGTGACAACAAATACATTCATCAAATGCGCTTGGAATCAAAAAGGACCCCCTCAACTGTTTCAGAATTGTAAGTAATGAAGACATTATAAAAGAACAAATAGGTAACCTTGTATTGAACAAAAATGAGATAAATTGTTTCAATTAGGCAGGAGCCCAGGCAATGAGAAGCTTGGTAAGTCATAAGAGGAGTTCTCAGTAGCAGAGACAGCCACAGGGGGACTCTGGGGTGAGGAGGAGACACAGCCTGTGTGTTACCACACAGAACCTGCACTCCAGGTCCCCTGAGCTGCTGTGGCTGCACAGATTGTTGGCTGGTGGCCTCATCTTCTGGGATGGAACCACATAAATTAGTGAGCAGATTACACTGTATCTGCATTTCAGAGCAGAGCCTGGGTGAAGACCAAGAAGGTCTTTCTAATATTTTGATAAAAATAGTTATCAATAATAGACTTATTCTGCCAAATGGCAGCCACCAAACACCAGAGGATAATTAAGGGTAAAGGCAGGTACCCCAAGAGAAAGGGCTTAGCTGATGACTGCAAATTCAGTTGTAGGAATAGTTGGAAAAAATTACTATTCTAAACATTTATGCTTCAAATAGCTGTTGGGAATTATTAAAAAAGCAGTTGCTTCCTCTTTTCCAGAAGGATTTGTTGTAGCCAGTGAATACATCACTGATATATGAATTAGTTAGAACTAATCCCAGTGAATATTCTACCAAACATGGGAGGTAGAGGGAAGGAGCAACAAGTGACCAGATTTTTCAAGCAGCACTCAGGTGATAAGCAGTTTCCTTCTCTTTTTGCACTGAAAATATTGCCATCTTAAAGATGTCTGAACACATCTCCATCTCCAGCAGAAAAGCCTGAAACTGCAGTAAGATGAGAGGAATATTGAACTGTAGATGAGAAGGGTGCAGAGTTTGGTTGACAAGTCTCAGGGATTGCAAAAGAGAAATGGCTGGGCCATGGATTTTCCTGAAGTGTCTGTTTACTAATCACCAGCTGAGTTAATAAAGCCTGGGAAGCTGCAGAGCTGCTGATTTCTGAGGTGTCTCTTCCATGCAGCTGCAGAGAATATTGCACCAGTGTCAGGAAGCAACATCCCATGTTCTGTGAACTGAGAGACATCAAAGTGCCCAACGACCTGTGTGGAGCTGGCGAGGACTCTCAGTGCACTCTGAGCATCAGAAAAAGGGTAACAGAGAGAAACTGTGTGTGAAAGACAACATTCAAGGAGTAGGGAGGAAGCATCCAAACCCACCACGTGGCTGCTGAGCCCATGGAAGTCCCATCATGGTGCTCCCTCCTCCTGGGCACACGCTGGGGACAGGCAGCTCCCTGTGCCTCACGCCAGCACGTTTCCAGAGCTCAAACTTCATGGAGTCTAAATCACAACCATTCTCATTTTGTATCTTCTCCTGCCCCAAGTTCCATTTGTCTGGATGATTTATGAGGTGAGCTCTGGCTGTGCAAGGCTTCTCTCCTTTCTGAATGGAGGAACAATTCAGATAAGAAACAAATCTCCTCTGAGTGAATAGAGGAAACTGGACTTAACCGCATTGACTAAGGTATTTGTTGTACATCTAGGCCAGATGAAGCTTAGCACATTTAATACATATAAAACTGCAGAATGCTGCTAGGAAGAGCAGAAAGCAAACAAAACAGATTCACAAGTTCCTTAGTGATTTAAATTAAGCCACTAAAGTAACAGAAAAGCAAAAGCAACAGATACCTGTCAATTCCAGCAGCTGCTTCCAGCCACCCACAGGAGCTGAGGAGGAGTTTGGGCTCTCTGTCCCCTCTGGGACAGGAAAGGTGTAACCACATAATCCCCAATGGGCAGTACTTTTGTGGCTGTTGATTTCATAAATTGCCCTGAGGTTCCTTGTCATGAAAGACATTGGATATAATTACAGACAAAAACCAAAACCAAACAACTGCAACTTACAGGGCTGGTCCTGTGGAAGGCACATGTGCTTTGGTGACTCAGCAGTTTGGAGGGATCATCAACACTTTGTAGACAGGAGCCCAGGGATAAGAGATAAACTGGAAGAAATAAATCCCTGTGTTATAACTTGAATCTAGCAGTTTGGAAAAAACCATGCACAGAATTCTTGAAATGCAGTGAAATCACAGAATTCAAAATTCTAAGTGTAGAATCTGTCATTAAGTCATCCACTTACAATTGTTGATGGCAAATCCATCTACTCCAGATGGGAAGAGGTCACTCTCTTCTTTTTCCAGGGCAAGTCTATGAATAATTTGAGTGATTAAAGCTCAAATCAGGTGTGAAAATGAAAGACTGGGAACACATGGAAAAGGAACACTCCCATGGAGATACCTCAGCTTCCATTCTGGAATCAGAAAGGGTTCCCTCCATTCTCTACTGCCACAAAATACAGGTGAGCTTGTGTATTTTTTCCCAAAGAGTTGTCACTTTTAAAGGCACACTGAAATCTTATTTTTACTTTTTAGGTCTCCCTTCTTCCATCGGAGATGACCTAAATTTTGAGCTGAAGCACTCACAGCATCCTTGCTTGGAATAGAAAACAACAGCAAAAAAACATCAGGCTGTGAAAAGAGGCAAAATAATAGGAGGGAAAATGACAGTGAAGACCTCCCTGAATAACAGGAGGTCACAAACACTGCTGAAATAGATGCTGAAGTGGTGCTATCCAGAGCCAGTGGACACAAAGTGGTTGCATTTACAGAATCCTATCAGAGGGACAGGTGGGCAGGATGTGAATCGAAGCAATTCTGGGAATACCCATGAGCTTTCAGAATTTCCTTTCAAATATGTCACTGTATTCTTGGTGCAAAGACTGTCACAGATGCCAAAATTCAAGGCCCTCCTGTGAGAGAAAAAAAACCAGCCAAAACTTGAAAGCTTACTAGGAGTGTTCAAATAGAATTAAACAGCTACAGAAAGGGGTAGAGGCAATATTTCATATGCAAAGGAGAAAAACATATGTAAAACACACATACAACCAGGTAACCAGCAGTAGGGACAACTGAACATTCACACAGCTCATTATTAACGAAACAAACCCCAAAATGTGCTTGCAGATACATTTATTTTGTTTTATCATCTTAAACAGCCAACAGAAACCAAGATTATAATCTGTGCCTTTTTAAAATTCCATTCAACAGATGTTCATAAACAGACTTGAGCCAAATTTCAGCTCCCCAAAAGGATATTCAGCCTGAGAACTTTTACAAATGGATGATAAAGTCACGCTTTCCCCCTTGTAATCATTGCTTTTCTGAGACATCAAATCCTCTCTTAGCCTCATTACAAGTTCCCACCAGCATAAAATGTATTTTTCATTTCCATTTCCTATAGTATTGTTTTCCAAAAATGGCATTTTACCAGCACAAGACAACCCTCCTTCACTCCTTTTTTTATGTCATCTCCGTACAGAAGGATCACCTCAGTGACAAGGCTCTGTTCTTTTAAAAAGATGAAAAAAAGCTCAACTGGTATTAATAAATATTTACTTAATATAAAGAAAAGGGAATTCAACAGTTAAGGATTAAAATTACAGGGAAGAAAGAAAGGTGATTGGGAAAGCAAGACTGTGAGAAGTTCAGTGCTGTTTATGAGAATGACTGTTCAATGGCTCCTTCTGGGACACAGTGAGATGACTTCTTTAAAAGTATGGTCTAGAAATACCCCCTCATCTCAGAAATTATAAGTCACTCGAGGATTTCAGATGCAGCACAAAATTAAGAAATATCAGGACACATAATGAAAATGGTGGAATGGAAACAGCATCGCATTGACTCGTCTGTGTGAAAAGGAGAAGGGGGGGCTGAAGTGAAAGGTTTTATTTTTACTTAATTACTCTCAGCATTCCCTGGGGACTCCTTCCAAGGCGTATTTTGTATTTGGACCTAAATGCAAGCAGGATTCAGCCTTGATCTTATTGCTCATGACAATATGTTTCTTAAATTAGAGGTCCCACAGCTGGAATGTTGACACTGCTGCTGGTTCCTCCAGCACCTCAGAGCCTCTTCTGTGTTACCAATCTTTTAACCTGGGAAGCACAGGGGAAACACTGTTTAAAATAAAGGACAATCCAGAAAATAATACTTTGTAATCTTATGGCATCTTTCATCCAAGGATTTCAATATCCGTGGAAATATGAAGTCTCAGAATACTTAAAAAAAACCCCAACCCACCCAACTTTCAGGTATTTTGAAATGATAATGTATAAATTGAGTGAGCATCCACCTGTGATGCGATTTCAGAGTCTCCTACTGCAGCATTTCACACATATTCAATCCACCTTCTGGTTACAGCGTGCAAGTTTGTGGTATGTAGAAGGAACAGCAGAGCTGGTTAAAGATTTTCTCTTGCTTCACATACTCTGCAAGCTTCTCATTAACTCATACATGACTTTAATCAGTGCTGAAGCACACACTTCCTTCAGCATGCAGGACTGGGCTGGGGAAAAAAAAATCCTCAATAAAATATTATTATAGCCACGAATCAGTGAAGAAAAAGGCAGTATTTTCTTAAAGTGGCTGCCGATTTTCATCTCTAAAGGGTTAAACCGACCTTCACCGATCCAGAAGAGGTAATAAAATAGAACTTTAAAGGACAAAACCGAAGCACTTCAAGAGATTATTATGAAGAGCCACATTCAAGAAGACAAAACCTTATTCTTAAAGCACAGATGCTTCTAAAACAAGAGATCACACGTTTTTAACAGCACACTGCCAAGCGCTTATAATGAATAAGCAAAACGAGGGTGGCTTTTTTTTCCCTTTTTCCCCTTGGAGCTCAGAGGGAAGGGACATCCATGGATGTGCTCACAGGGAAGGGGGCATTCATGGATGTGCTGGCAGAGCCAGCGTTGCACTTCTGCAGGGCTGTGGAGCTGGGGTTGGTTGGTTGGTGGAATGGAGGGGTTGGGGGGGGGAGAAAACAGAGTAAAGCCTGAGAAAAACCCATCAGAGCTCCTGTCCTCCCCTTTCAGCGTTAATGGGAGGGCTACGAGTCCATGGGAGCTGCAGTGGGGGATGGTGCTGGCGGAGGGGGTGGGGAGAGCCGAGCGAGGCCTTCCAACCATCAGCAGCTCTTGTTCTTGTTCCTTTCAGCCTTCGCAGGAGGATGTGAAGCTCATGGAGCCGGGATGGGAGGGGGGGAAAGGCAGAGCAGGATCATAGTTTGGCTTTTGTCCTCCCCGCACAGGGTTAATAGGGGGACACGAGTGTCATCGGGNTGTGTAGGGGGTTGTGTGGTGTATGTGGGGTTGTGTTGTGGGGTGTGTGTGGTGTGAGGGGGGAGTGTGTGTGGGGGTGTGTGTTGTGTGCCTGTGTTGTATATATGAGGTGTGTGTGTGGGTGTGAGGTGCATGTGTGTGTGTTGTATGTGTGAGGTGTGTCAGCTGTATATGTGAGGTGTGTGTTGTGTGAAGTGTGTTGTATGTGTGTGAGGTGAGTGTGTGGGATGTGTGTGGGGTGTGTTTGTGTGTGTGTTGTATGTGTGAGGTGTGTTTGTGGGGTGTTTGTATGTATGTGTGAGGGGTGTGTGTTGCGTGTGGTGCATGGGTGTTGTCTGTGTGAGGTGTGTGCTGTGTGAGGTGTGTGTGTTGTGTGTATGTGGTATGTGTGTGAGGTGTGAGTTGTGTGTGGGATGTGTTTGTGTTGTGTGAGGTGTGTGTGTTGTATGTGTGTGGAGTGTGCTGTATGTGTTGTGTGTGTTGTATGTGTGTATGAGGTCTGTGTTGTGTGTATGAGGCCTGTGTTGTGCGTGTTTGGTGTCGATGAGGGCTGTGTGTTGTGTGTGGTGTGTGTATGAGGGGCCGCACAAGCCCCCGGCCTGTGCCACCCACTCTGAGGGCCGCCCTCTCCCCACTACCCCACCGCGGCTGGGGAGCGGGCGAACCACCACAACCCTCACCTTACACCGGGCGAAAGTTTCCCAAAACTTTGTCGGGGGGTCCCGATCCCCCTCCTTTGCTTTACCCCCTCCTTTTTACTCCTCCTTTACCCCTCACCC
>VXAU01000241.1:155152-207199 GCA_013399695.1 Formicarius rufipectus
GCCCTCCTCACTCCTCCGCGCCTCCGGATCCCTCCGCCGCTGGGCTTCTTCTCGCCCCCCCGCCCTCACCTCCCCCACTCCCCAATCCATCCCACCGCGGGAAGGTGTTACCCACCCCTCTCATCCACCCCATTCCCTGGTGCTGTAAAGGCGTCCTGGGGTAACGGGGCGCGCCACGGAGCGCTTTGCTGAGCGAGGAGTTGGGGGAGGTTTTGGGACTACTTGTCGCTGCTGCCGCAGCGGAAGGGGCGCGCTGCGCGGGGGGCTGCGCGGTGCTGCGGCTCCCCTCAGCGCTTCCTGGGAACTCCCGCTTAGNTCCTGGAAACTCCCGCTTAGGAGCGAGAGGGGCGGGGGGGGAGAGGCAGGAGAAGAGTCCCAGGACGGGAATGGGAGAAGGGCAAGGGGCACGGCAGGGCTGTCTCGCACTGCCCGGGTATCCCCCCGAGCCCGCGGGCACCCCTCAGACACCCCCACACCCGCCCCCGCAGTTCCTGTGCAGATGGAGCGGGGAGGAGAGGAGGGTAAACTCCTTAGTAACTGGGGGAGGGGAGGGGGTTTAACGCCACATTTTCAGCCTCGTAACCCGGGTGGGAGGCAACCCCCCAGCTCTTTCCCCTCAAAACGCGTGGGTGTGAGGGCAGGCCCCACTTTATCCCCTCAGAACGCCCCTCCTCGGTACCCCTCAAACTGAAGGGACCCTCGCCCTGAGGGTGGGGAGGGACCCCATAAATAACCCCTTTCGCCCCCTTTTTTGCCTTGGTGTGGGGGGTGATCTCTGGATCCGGGGGCTGAGGGGGAAGGGAGGCCGAGTTGGGAAACAGCGCTGGTACAGCAGCGTTTTAGCACAATCGGGCTGGAAAGCTCCGACTGCAACGGGCTGAGAACAAAAAAAAAAAAAAAAAAAAAAGAGGAAAGGGAAAAAAAAAAAGTGAAAAGGCTCCTTTGCTGCCCTCTGCCTGCCGAGGCTGCGGGGGAGCCCCGGCCTCCTGGGCTGGGGAAGGGCTCGCCTTTCCTGGGGGGAAAAAACTGGGAGGAAACGGGGCCAGCCCGCACAGCTGAGGTGCTGTCACGGCATCGCAGGATCCGGCAGGTCGGAAAAGGCCTCCTGAGGTGGTCGAGCACGAGGTTTCCTTGCTCTGGAGGTTATCCTTTTGGCCAGGTGTGGATGGGCTTCGCTTGCCCTCGCTTCTGAAAGAGCTTCAGTAAGGGGGAAAACTCATGCCCTTGGGAGACGGCTGAAGGATGTCTCTGAGCTGGGAAGGCTTTGGGATCTACAGTGTAATGCTAGAATTATTTAATGACACAACAGTGAAAATGCATAACATATGCGAGCCACAGGGAAAAAAAAAGGGTGGAAAAACCAGGAGGGGAAGTGAATCCACTGATAAATGCCTGTGATACACAAACACGGCCAGTAAATTGTGTGTGGTTTATTAGATACGGGCTGGGGCGCTTCAGCCCCGCAGTTAAAGGCCTCTCACTTCCTCTGCCTGCTCCAGATTTGCCTTATACAAGCTCCTCTCTCCAGCTCTGCTGGTTCCTGGTTTGCCACCCTTTAAATGTGGAGTGGTTGATCCTCTCTGCTGTTGCAATGCAACACTTTGATGCTCAAGAAAACCCCCCTTCCTCCACTGAATCCACAGGTTTTTGGGATGCTGGAGCTACTCAGGAAAAGCAGGCAACATGTAATGAAATTATGTGGAAGAGAGAGATCCATTAGAGCAAGGAGATACCTGTAAATCCTGTTAGCCACCAAGAATTTCCATAGAAATTTCCTGATCCTGGATGCCCAGCACTTTTCCTAGGCTTCCATTTCCTTGACACCATTCCTAAATCTCTACCTGGCTTCATTTACAAACCTAAAACCCAAATGTAAATTGAAGGGGGAGGATCTCTTTGAAGTCCTGTCTCCTTCGTGGGTTTTAACTCTTGAATTTCGTAGTTCAGGGTCTGCTGGAAAGAGGAGCCTCCAGCTCTTGGACGGGGAATCATCTCTTGGCTTTACACTCCTCCAGCACCCCTCAGTTTAGTGTGAAGTGTGTGGTTTTAGCACTTTTAATATCTTTTAGTCACTTGCTCTTTGTTGTAGTTTTATTTCTTTGGTCTTTGTACTCCAACCAGTGCAGATCAGCTTCTAGAATAAGTGGATTTACTGTGCCAGCCTCACACTGCTTCCCTTAAACATCAAAATATTAAAACACGAAAGCTCCGTGATTACTCATCAGCAGATCAGTGACTTTACACACAGACAGCTTTCTCTGGAGCAAATTAAAACGACTTCTTCAAAAAACTTGGGCTGAGATAGATTGTTTCCAGATCCTCTTTTTTCTTTTTTTTTCTTTTCCCCTCAATAAAAAAGGCAGGTCCCAATAAACAGCCACTATGGAGAAGCTGGTGTTTTTGGAGTGACTGCAGTCCTGTGTTTAGAGAGCAGGAGATGGGAAAATGTCACTTTGTCCACATGTCCCATAAGAATAAGTCATCCTGGACACTTCAAATGGATAAAGTGTCCCCCAACAAATAGCTCATTCCATAGCCTGAACTGCAAAGCCTGATGTTGCCTGGTGGATAGTTTAAATTATCATGGAAAATTAAAACACATTAAGAAAATAAATTCTTCAGCTGCAGGAAATTCGAGTATTGGAGAGAAAAAGCCCACAGCTCCCTGATTTCAGAAACTCTTAGTTGAAGAGAAGTGGTTTATTCCTGTGTGTCTTTTCAATCTGCTCATGTCTCAGTTATTGTTTGTCTTCTTATTTTTATGGCAACCACTCCAGGATTGGCCACTTTAATGTTCACCACTCAAGTGTTTGTAGTGATTCCTGGGAGTGATAATGTGCCCAACACAGGGATCCTCAGCACGGCTGTGACACCTTGAGAAGTCTCAGGTTCTGAGATTAAGTCTTAATCAATTATTCTGACTGAATTTTGTTCAATTAATGATGTTAATTGCCTGCCTGGAGACTGTTCAGAATTTGAAACCATTTAATAACTGATACATAAAGATTTTACAGTTCGGAGCAATTTGTTGATAACAGATCCGATAGAAATCCCTCTCCTGCTGTTTTGTTGGCTCCCTGGTGCCAGGTGGAAGGGCAGTTCTGTGTGGTTTGGGAAAATAGATGATGTGGCTGCGAATTGTGCTTTTATTTTAAGTAATTATCAGATCCAGGGTAGTCTTTACACCTGTATTTTTAATGTTCTGGCTGGAAAAAAAAATTATTTTTAAAGTTATTCAGGTAACTCAATTTCAAGCAGAGATACTGCTGAATCTGGACTAGCAGAATCCAGTGGAAAAAGGTGTTGGTTTTCTAAAGCTGCAGTCGTAGCACTGAGCACACTTTAACCAGGGAGAGCTGAGGTTATTGGCCTGGAGTACTCTGGACTTGCTACTCTGAAGTGGTTATCACTGAAACATCACTGCAAGAGACTGCTCTTCATCTTCCCAGCCTCCTGCCAGGCCTCTGGCGGAGGATGAGGGAAGTTTACAGGAGCTTCCCAAATGGGAAAGGAAAAAAAAAAAAGCCATTCAAGTGATGTATTTGTGAATCAGCAGCTGAAGAAACGTCACGTGAAGGGAATCCCACTGTTAAAAACAGAACCCTTCCCATGCCTCTGTGCTCAAGTGAAAGCTCTGGCAACACTGTCCAGTCACAGCTCCTGAGCGGTGCTGAACCTCTCCAGTTCCATGCTCCACGTGCTGGCAGCAGGAACCCCGGGAGCAGGGAGAGGGTGGCAGTGCCTGTGCCAGGAGCTGCTGTCCTGTCGTGGGCACTAGCAGCCACCATTGTGGAGATTACTCAAGAGATCATCCAGCCTGAGCAGACACGCCCGAGGAGTCAGGCAGGTGCTTTTGAAGGAGGAGGGCGTTTCAAACACACTTCTCAGCCCTCCACACGACCTGTTTGGGATCCGGCAAGGCTGCCTTAGCCCTAAGGCCAAAGGGGTAAAACGCAGGTAGAAGAGAGAGGTGTCTCCTCTGCCAAGCAGAGATAGTGAAGAGAGAGCACAAGACAGCACAAAATTGCCGAGACATCATGCTCATTTTTCAGCAAACACCCATTAGTGAAATTGTTTTCATTGCTTTTGACAAATCAGTCCAAGCCCACACACATCCTGCAGGATACATTACACTCAAGGCTCGAGCCTCTCTCATTTCCCAAACAGCTCTGACACCCTGCTAGTGATCATCTACTGAAGGCATCTCATTTCACCTTGTAGTCCCTCATGACAAAATAATTCCCACTATTTACACCCTTTTTTAGTGAATGGAAGGTGCTGTGATGTATGAGCTGAATACACAGTAAACATCAACAGTGGCTAAACTTGATTTGCATTTTCTGGTCATGGCGAGCTGCCCTCTTACAAAGCTTTTTGCTGTTCTTCTGGCCTCAAAGGATTTAGAATGGTATTTCAAAGACCACTGATGACACCATTCAGTAGCTGGCAAGAGAAAGAATCCATGGATGGAGTTAAGAAGGGACATAAAAGCAGTCTGTGCCCCAAACCCAACATTTTCACAGTGCACGTGGGCTGGTTGTGTGAGCCAGATGCAGAGAGCTCCAGGGATGCTCCGCCGCAGTCCTACAACCCTAATTCTTGCGCATTTAAGGCTGTATCTGATTAGGCATTTCTGTGTTTTCAGAGTATGTAATTATCTAGCACAGTACATGCGAGTTATGGAGTAAACCCAGTTGGGAGTGGAGCACTGGGAAGGGGAGAAAAGATCTGTATGTGGGTGGGTGGGTTTGTCCGTGTTGGTGATTGCAGAAGCTGGTGAGTGCAGTGCACAAAAAAGCTTTTCCTGGGAAGAAACTGAGGTAAAATCCCAGCACTGTGATCCAAGCAGTTATGACCTCCCAGTAGGACCACAAAGGAGGTGATAAATAGATCCCAGATTTTTTTAGGATCCTTCTTAGGAAGAAATTCTTTACTCAGAGGGTGGGGGTGTTACAGTTTGCCCAGAGAAGCTGTGGCTGCCCCATCCCTGGAAGTGTCCAAGGCCAGGCTGGACGGGGCTTGGAGCAACCTGGGCTGGTGGAAGGTGTCCCTGCCCGTGGCAGGGACAAGATGAGCTTTAAGGTCCCTTCCCCAACCACTCTGTAGTTCTGTAGTTCTGTGACCCAGAGCACCTGCTCAGGTACAGTCCCAAGCAGGTGACAGTTGAAGAAATAGAAGTTTCAGGTTTCTTATAGTTGAAGAGTTAAGGAAATTCAAGTGTCCTTGCTGTAAATGCAAGGTAAATTATTCATCCTCTCTCTCCCCCTTCCTCTTTCCTCCCTCTAGTTCAGTTTTTCTTTTCATGCTTTAATCGTTTTGACACCAAGCTGTACAAAAGTAATTTAAAATTAACATGACTGACACTTGGTAGATAGCAGGACTCAGCACAGGGCTCCACCTTCTAGTGGGAACTGCAGAGAGGGGCTCTGGATTGGCTGCAGGTCCTGAGGCAGCTGATGGGGACTAAGGAAAAATACGGCAAACAATTAATTTGCTAATTTAGTTTTCTGTTTAATTTGAGACCAGAAAATTGTCAGGCACTCATCAGCCCACGAGCAGGGCTGAGTGGACTCAGGGCAGTGCTGTGCTCCTGACAGCGAGGAGGGGATGTGTTTGATTAGCCAGCAAAGCAGTTTCTCCTCCGGTACCGGTGGCATTTCACAGGCTCGGCAGCGAGTTTGAGCGCTGAAGTTCTGCAGCGCCGGGTTTTGTGTCACCTGTCCCTGTTCTGTACATCTGATAATGGTCTTTTGCACTGGGGAGGAGCCGATGTGCACACGTGTGTTGAGAAACAGCTGTGAAAAGTTGTCACCTCGAGCACAGAACAGCCAGAGCCCGTCATTAACCCGGTGCAGCCGGGCTGTGCCTCGGTCAGCCGCAGTTCTTGCAGGGATAATGACTCCCGCACGCGATCAGCGACGGCGAGGCATAACGAACCTGGATCTGGACTAATGTCCTTTGATGGGGAAAGAAATGCTCTAATTTGATTTCCTCCCTTCAGCTGCAGAGTGTGTAATTTCAGATCTGCACAGAGCGGGCCCCTTACGCTCTGTTTTGGGCCTATTTCTGATTGATTAAATTGAAGTGTATCTATTTATTTCACGCATCCAATTCAGGATTTCACTAGTGGCACATCAGACAAGAAAGTGCACATTTATCCGGAGTGATAAATCACCACAGCCCTCAATTTCCTCTGGTGCATTTGCCGGGATCTGGGGCTGTGCGAGGAGTTGGGAACACATTAAATCCATGAGCTGGTTGCCAGCAGAGGGAGCGAGGGGCAGGGCCGGGTTCAGCGGGGAGTCAGGAGGCTGGAAACGGGACCGGCTCCCGAGGAAGCGTCACACAGCCCTCTGGAAAAAGAAACAAGACTGTAGAAGCATCAGCGCAATTTGTTTCCCTCATCCAAATGAACCAAGAGATAGGATCTCCTTTGCAAATCTGGGACCTTCTTGGCCTCCCAAATTCACAGATTCCCTCTTCCCTGGCTAAGTGATGCTCCCTGTAAGCCCAAGTCACTAGATGGTACTGTTGCTGCTCAATATTGACGTCTCCATGGGCCATCTCCTTGGGAAACCCACATTTCTGCTGAGAGGGAAGCAGGGCTGTGCAATTTGTCAGGGAGATGCGAGCGAGGAGCCAGGGAGAAGAAGTAGGTCAGAGCTGGTTCCTGGGATTCGGCTGCTGGAGCGGGAGCGGAGGGATGGCAAAGATTTTGTCTGTGCTGGTTTGGTTCCAGGTCTGCTGCCCCAAGGGGGCACAGCCTCAGCCCTCATGTAAAACCCTGTGAAACCTGGGGTTTGGTCAACCTCACTCGTGGTTAAGTGCTGCTGGGGGCGGAAGGATGAGCCCTCTGCGGCTGCAGTTGGGGGAAGTTGTGTCGCTCGCTGACCTCGGTGCACATGGAGTCACCTCCTGGCAGGAGGCAGCAAGTCACAGAGTCATGGAAAAGGTTGGGTGGGAAGGGACCCTAAGGATCACTTCTTTCCAACCTCCTGCCATGGGCAGGGACACCTTGTGCTAACCCCATCCAGCCTGGCCTTGGACACTGCCAGGGATCTCTACCTCTACACTAAAAGCCAAATCGTGGTGAGCGACTGGTCGCGCCAATTCCTGAACCACTCCCGAAATTCCCCCAAGCTTTTCAATGACATCATCTCCCGGGTCCCATCCCCGTTAGGAGGTCACCAACCTCTCCCTCGTGGAGGGTAACAAACAGGTTATTGTGCTCTGTGCCACAAACAAGCCCCGTCCCTCCCGACTCTGTCCCCGGGAGGAGAGCGGGGAGCTGCTGCCTGCCCAGCCTGCGCTCGGGTTTCTATTAGAGGGGAAAGTCAGGCCAATTAAATCAGGCAGCATTGAATCCCTAATTGACATAAATGAGACAGACAGACAGCTGGGAAGACTGGGAGGAGGGGAGGGAAAGGGGAGCAGGTGCCCTGGATGAGAAAGAGATGAAAATCCACCCTAATAGTATGGCAGCTTTCCTTATTCTGTGTGTTTAGATTAGGCAGCAACATCTTGGAAAGTGTCTGAGATCCTGCTGGAGAGAAATTAGTGAAATAAATACAAGCTACAGCCATTGTGGAGCTGATTGGGCTGTTCCCCAAAAGCTCCAAACAAACCCAAAACAAAAGAAAAAAAAGAAACACACCCCCCCCACTCTCAAAAAGCCTTTTAAATTTGTGTAGTTAAATTAAGAAATCTGGTTTTCCCCATGCAGTTTGAACATGAGGCCTTGCAGCTGAACAATTACAAAATCATTTAAAATCATATTTGTTTAATTTTCCACATCTGAGCAGTGCTTGCCCAGGTACTTCCCCCTCTCCTTTTACCAGGGAGTGCTTCTTTGCCTCGAACAGACCTTTCAAATCATAATTTATACAGAAATAAGTTATTTAAATTCATCCATTTCAGAAGGATGAGGCACAGAGGGGAGGAACTTACCCTGGTCCCACCCGGCAGCTGCAGAAGGAACCAGAATTACCAGCCCTTGCACTGCCTCGCCCAGGGTGTGCCCTGACGGAAACACAAACTCTGGGCCATTTTCTCCAAACACACCTCTTGGTGCTGTACAGGTGAGAAACAAAGGTGGGAAAGCATTCCCGAGTGGATGCAGATAACAAGGAGGGGGGAAATTCCGTTTTGTGGTGCTGGTAAATGCTCCAGTAGCAGGAGAAAGCAGCAATTTGGGATTAGCTCTTACAAACCAACCCCTATCTCAGTTTTAAAATAATCAAGATTTGCACATTGCGGTGCGAGAACATCAGAAATGCTTTTCACTTAACATTTCCAGAAACTTTTGAAGTCTCTTCCCGAATATTTCAACACATTTTCCTTCCCTGTTTTCCCAGCTGGGATCATTTTTTGCCAGTACAGGCAATTCTTCTCGGTATCCATGGGAATTGCCTCCATAATTAGACGTGCACCCAGTGCACAGATCAGAGCGCTCCAACCCAGCAGCTGGAACTAGGAGGCAGGTCTGATTAAATCTGCTCTGCCACGAGGAGAAAAGCCAGCTTTAATGAAACATCAGAGGAGCTCCCTACCCCGTCTTTAAACAGGGCAGCAAAAGGGGCTCCGGGATTACTTTGTGAGTCGCTGCTCGTCGTGTGCTCACAACTCACCGAGCAGAGAGCGAGCGCAGCACTGAGTGAGCCGGGGCCTTGAAACTGGGGATCTGCCTCATTAAAAGGGACTGATTGCCAGCAGTGCTGTTTGTTGAAGGGGCTCACAGTCTGCCTTCAGAATTACAGTAAGGACTGGAGATCTCAGCAGTTGCAGCTGCAGGTTTTCTCCTCCACAGTTTAGGATAACCCTCCTCAAGCCGGTGAGATCAGGGGCGGCTCGGAGAGGAACTGCTTCTCATCTGGATTTCCTGCCTTGCCCAGCAGTTAACTATTTGTGAATCCACCAAAACAAACACAGAGCCAGCCAACAGCTCCTTTTTTTCATAGAACCTCAGAATGGTTTGGATTGGAAGGGACCTTAAAGCCTTGTCCAGCCTGGCCTTGGACACTTCCAGGGATGGGGCAGCCACAGCTTCTCTGGGCAGCTTTCAGGGAAAGTAAATGATTTCTATTCCTGCCCACCCCAGTTCTGCATGTACAGTGTGCTGTGCAGGGAAGGGAGCTGGTGAGAGGCAGATGGTTGGGTAGAAATTATTAATCCCATACAAATTTTTTACCTTTAGTTGCTGCTTCTACTTAGTGTCACAAACCCCACGACTCGTGGGGGCCGCGACATGGAGAGGGGATGGAAGAAGGCAGAACACACATGCTGTAAGCCTGCATTTCTCTCTACCTTTTTTAAAAATAGAGCTGGGAGTCGGGGTGGTTGAAATTCCAAGTAGTTTGGTGGGTGGAAAAAAAGCAACTTTTAACAAATACTGATTTTCCTGCTGCTGACGGGAGCGAAGGACACGGCGGGGCCGGGGGATCAAACACTGCTCCAGTCTAGACAGAGCCACAGAAGTTCATACCACACCAGCTGAGCAGAATTTAGCATCTCATTTCCCTAAGATGATTAAAATGCAGCTCCGTGTCCTGGGGTGGTACTGACAGCCCCTCAGATCTATCCACGTTGCCATTTCCAGGGCTGGAGGAGTGGCGCTCACGGAGCCCACTAACGGAGGTTTCCTTAACTGGGGGTTGAACTCAGCCCTTCCTGGAATTCTATAATTTGAATATCATTTTCACAGCCCTCGCAAGCAGCAGATGAATGAGAGATTCCTGGCTTTGAGTCAAAAGCTGCAGTAATTAAATGTTTATAAAACACTTTAAGCATGCAAAGTGCTATTATAGACAAGAAACCAACAGATCTGGCAGATTGGAGCCGGATTTTGAGGCACACCAGCAAACACAGCTCATTTCCCCCACTACATCTCTCTTTTGGAGCTGCTAACAGAGAATTACGGAGGCCATTACCAGGTTCCTTTTATTATAACCAGAGTAAGTCGAACCAGAATCACTTTCTTTCATAGGAACATGTGTGATTCAGAAGTTTTTCCCTCTGTAATAACTATCCAAGCGAAGGGCCAGCTTGCTGTTCAGCTCGGGAAGGAACTACCCCTTGGGAGATGAGAAATTGCTGCTACTTCTGATCTCTCGCATAAAACTGAAGAGCTTCCACCTGTTACAGGTTTCTAACACCATCTGCTGTTTGAAAAGAAGATGGCATTGGAGCTCAGCAGCACGGAGAGCTCCTGCTTGTTTGATAAACCAGACGTGACACCAGATAATCTGGAACGTTTGTGTAATTGCCACAATTCTTTTTCTTTTTTTTTTTTTTCCCCCCTTTCAAGCCCTGAACAGATTTCAACTTGATCTTCTTTATGAAGCGAGTTATTTCTTCACTAGAAGACCCAGGAACCCGATGAGCAGCGGCTGAACACCAGGTCCTCACCACAACACTTCAGTCTTCATCCTCAGCCCTGGAGCTGCATCATTTCAGCGCCAAAGCAGATTTCAAGCACCATCACCCCTTCCAAAGTTTGGCCCAAAAAACTGACTTGAAAACATTTACTTAAGAGAGAGCCTCTCCAGGGCACGAGGAGCACAAAGCAAATAATTTTTCTACTAAAAATAAAAATATTGACATTTTGCTGGGTCACACTGCTGCCTGTAGGACAGAATAAATACTCTAACCAAGGATTATTTTACTGCTTCCTAATTGAAAGTGATACAAACTTTTGTCCCAGGGTAAACAACAGAGCCCTGGAGTTCATTATACTTCTAAATTGAAGGGCTCACCACCAAATGCTCTGAGGGTTTTTTCAGATTTTCATAAAAACAATGATATAAAACAAAAAAAAAAAAAGGAAAGAAAAAAAAGGAAGAGTTTTCTCTAAATTTAAAGTCCCTGCAGAGCCTGGCCATTCACCGTGAGACAACTGTGGGTTTAGACAAAAAATTACCAAAATCTCAAAGTCTAACACCAAACAGGGGTTGCAGTTCCAGGATCCTTCTCTGATGGTACCACATCAGTCCAGTTACAGCATCACCCCCCCCATTTCCCATCTCTCACCCCCTCCACACATCGTTTAAAGAGTCAGTGGCTCCTTTTGTAAGAGATCCGCTCCTCACCCCGGCACTTTCCATGCACTTCGTGACAAAAGAGACCTTTTACATGTCAATTTATTTTCAGACAAGCATATCTGAAAGGGAGTTTCTCTCCAGAGTCGAATTAGTATTAATGGCAGGTGTTCAGTGCCACACAAAGGGAGGGAGGCAGCGAGACAGCTTGATGTTTTAATAACCAGAGGCAAGAAACTGGAGTGGCAGCGGCCCCTCCAGCTTCCCTGGCGTGAGTGAAGGTTTTATTCAGAGCCCCCGTGTACTGCCAAAAGAAGACCTTGAAATATTTTAAATGTTTCCTTTGCCTTCAAAGAGGGATTAAATTGTTGAGTGTTCCGTGGAAGCGCAGCATCCGCCCCACACACTTGTGGTCACCGCCGACTTCTGAAGCCTCCCACGTCCTTGGCAAGGTGGCCGTGGCCACCACGAGGAGGTGGTGGCACCCAGGAGGCCACCAGCTGCACGATTCACCATCCACCAGTGCCTAAAAGGAATCACATGGGCTGACTTAAAAGTGGGAGAAGGATTTGCGTTAGTTGTAGTAGTTAAAAACCAGGCGTGTTTTGCTGTGAAGAAGAGGCAGAAGATGATTGCTGAGGAAGTCACTGGTCTTCAGTTTTAAAGACAGCCTTGATGGGAATATTGATCAGGCCAAAATATGTTTATTTATGCCCTGGTTAATTTGACAGAGGGCAGAACCACATTGTTAGGGGGAAGGCACAGCTGTGGCACACAGTGGGAAGGAGGGAAACAGCCTCTCAGCTGGGTCAGCCTCTTACAGCAGAAAAATTGATTTACACTCCACAGTAGGAAAGTTTAACCTTTCTTATACAGGAGCTGTATTATATAGAGCTGTTCAATACTATTTTCAGGCTCCTTGACTTTGGATCAGCATGCTCTTTCTGTTTGGGTTAATTCCAGGTACACTCAGCAATTCGAGGCTGGATTCTGGAATTTCTGCTCCCTTGAGGTTTCACACAGACCTACAGGACAAAAACTTAAAGGTCAAGTCCACTATTAAACACGCCAACTAACACAAGCAGTTTTTCTTGTAAAGATTTCCTTATGTGTGAAAGTTAAATCCATTTTTGCCCCTTTCAAGTCACAATGATTTCTGATATCCTCTATATATCCTCTTTGTCCCAAGTTACAGCTGAATGACCTCAAATTTGCTCCCTCTCAGACATCAGCTCCCCCCAACAGGAATTAGGCACCCAACTTTCACCTCAAATAATGCAATTTTAGTTAAGGCAACAGTTGGTCCCAACTGTATTTTGGCAAAGGCCTAATACTGTCAGGACAAAACCCAGAAGGCAAGGAGAGAGCCCGACCCATCACAAACACCTACAGTTCTCATGTACAGAAAGTTCAACAAGTCCATTTTTATTGAGCACTGGAATTAAAAAAGTAACAGCACTTGGTTGATTTCGGAGCTAAAAAATCCAGACTTACATTTTTACTTATGGATCATTCAGAACAACATGGTTAAAAGCACCCCAGAGAGGAAGGTGGAGCCCTTCTTGTTCACTCTCTGCTCCAGAGGGATGGAGGTTCCAGAAGCTCCAGCTGCACCAAACACAGAGTTCTTCTGACTGAAGACCCCAGTGAGCTAAAGTGGGTTGATGCTCCAGGTTTTGGGGTTTGTCACCCCACGTGTCACCTCAGGGTCAGGCAGAATGGTGTGTCCCCCTCCTCTAAATATGAAATATTAAATCCAGCTCTGCTGGGGTCAGTGGCAATACCAGCAAGAAGATCCACTGAGAACTGGTGCTGGCCTCCTCCTCTCGGAGGCACTCGGGCCCTACTTGGAATAGAGAAAAAGAAAAAAAACCGTGACTATTTCAGCTTCTCACTGGCTGCTCCAGGGATCAAACCAGGACCTGCTTGGGTGAGGGTAGAGAGCTGTACATCTCAAATAATTCTTTTTATGGAATTTTCCATTTTAGAGCCAAGTGGGGCTAAGCAAAAAAGACAAGTTTCCTCTCTTATGATATGATCAGCTAAAAGTAGCAGAAATTCACAGGAGAACCTTTGCTGGCTTCAGTCACATCCTCGAGCCCAGCAGTATTTGCAGCCCTTGCAGCAATCCTGGTCCTCCCAAGAAACTGCCACCATGGAACCAGGGAGCTCCAGCAATTCCCTGCAAGTCAGAATGGGGCAGGAATTTATTTCTAGCACAGTTTGCCTCCAGGTGTTGATTTCTATTAGCACTAAAATGTCCTGAGAGCACGAAATTCCCTTCCTCATCCTGCCACCTCCTCGTTCCTGGACTGGTTCTAATTACTTCCCACTGCAGAGTGAGGTGTTGCACCTGAGAGAAGGTGGCAGGAGATGCAGCCCTACTGGTTTTCCCATCACAGGGTCAGGTGAAAAGCTTTGCAGCTCTCCCAAAAGGCAGGCAAGGAGCATTGTCCCCACACAACACAGGGAAACGACCCAATTCTGCAGCTAAAAGTCAGTCAGTAACATAAAGTCACCTGAATGACACGTTTATTGTACGAGTCAGAAAGAAACCCTGAGTTACCAGCTGTAGAACAAAGTTAAATTAAAAAAAACCAAAGGATAATTTGGTTCAGAGGTTCCTGCTTCAGGGAAAGGAAAACCCCAAAATGGTAAAAGCAGCAGCCAGAGCCAGCCCAAAGCCTCGGCCTTGCCAAGGAGAAGGTTCTGTGTCATCCCCACCTGCACAGGTGACAAACTCCCTGGTGATGGGAGAACACGGAGATGGGAGGGCAGAGGGAAGGAATGAGCCAAACTGAACAGGTGTTCTGGCCAGCTGAGCATCTAAGGGAGGGTTTGGAAAACCCGTGGTTTACTTTGTTCAGAGAACTGAACTGCTGGCTGGGCTGGACGAGCGTGGGAGAGAGGGAGAAACGGGGCTGGAAAATCGACCTTGCATGGAACACACGCACAGAAAGTGAAGGGGAGGGAAGTCCTTTAGGGACACGAGCACTTCTGGCTGGGAGGCTGCAGGGTTGACTTTGGGAAGGACATCCAAAGGTCTGAGGGAGGAAAAACCCCAAAGCCTAAACCCCAAATGTGACACGCTCTTCCAGCTGCAGTGGAGTTGGAGAGGATCAATTCCAAGAAATGCTGTAGCGACAACAAATACCTGGCCCTACACAGGGAAGGGTGAATCAGAGCTGCTTTTTAGTGCCACTTGACATCAGTTATACATTCTAGTTCTCATATACACAGATGGATGTCTTTAAAAATTGACAATTTACACTCCAAAAAAGTTTTACAGTGAAGTTCTCTCGGCAAAGATCAGTCCACACGAGGAGGAGCCAGTCTTTCAGGAGCTGGAAGGCACTTGGCCTTTTGAGAGCAAGTCCCCAAGGGAGCTCCAGTGCAGACCCTGACTGTCCCCTGTCCCCATCTTCCACAGGCGTGCAAAATCCAGTGTGTGCCTGCACCGTGTGGCTTCACAGGGTGGTGGAGGGAAGTTTCTTCACCCGCCTCTGTGCCAGGATGGAGGACTCGATGGGCTTCAGCTGAGGGCTTGGCTTGGAGCTGTTCAGTGCGGAGTATGTGGCAGCCATTGCACCCTGGGACAAAGGGAGAAGGAATTCCACACTCATGGCTTTACAAGAACCAGAGCAGCCAAACCCACAAACAAAGCCAGCAGCATCTTCCTTGTTTGTTTTTTTTTTGCTTGAAATCTCCCTCCTCCACTGATATGCTGTGAAAGAATCTCCCCTTTTTTTGGCTCCCCACAAACCCAGCTTGCCTGTGTTGCCTCCCCTGCTCCCACACCTCTCCAATCTGCCATCCTGCTTTCCCAGCCCACCACGGCTTTCCCAAGGTACACAAGGAACCAGCTGAAGGTCCAGCCCAGACTTTGTACCTTTACAAGCTGAATGTCCTGGTGATTGAGCTGGCTCTGGGGTAAGCTGTCCTTCTGGGTTATCCACGGGTGCTGCAGGACCTGCTTGGCTGTGAGACGCTGGTGAGGATCTACGTGGAGCATCTTTGATACCAAATCCTAAGGGCATCATTTGGAAAGTCAGACTTTGGAAGGTTTCATACTTTAAATACAAAAATACTGCCTGTCCACCCCCAGATTAGGTTTTAAGTTCAGAGGCCAAGTTTAAAGTCCCCAGACATCAAACTCTTTTTGTATAAAATATGTTTTTGGCAGGTCTGGAAGGTATAACACAGCAGCAAACCCCACGTGGGTCAAGCATGAGGTTGGTTTTCCATGCAAATATTCACATCCAGAACCAAAATAAACCTGCTGTGGGGGAGGCAGACATGGGGGAGAAGTTACACTGCTGGTTTTCTTCTCTCTTGTGTCCTCCCTCCCCAACCTGCTCTGAACCTGCCTCACAGCAACTGGCTGTGCTTCACCCCAAGCCTTGCACGTAACACAGATACCAAACCCTACCTTGGCCATGTCAGAAATAGTGTCCCAATTGCCTCCACTGATGGAGAACTTGCCCCCACCTATCCGGGTCAGGATCTCCTCTGGAGTGTCACTGGGACCGTTTGCAAAGGGAGTGCAGCTGGGGAGAGGAGAGAGCACTGGATTTGCTGGCCTGGGACCCAGGCAGGGAGCACCACCGGGCAGCAGAGACTGAGGAGAGGTCCTGCTGCCACTGCAGAGCAGGGGGGGCACAGTCCCAGCTCTGCCTTCCAGTGGGACAGAGCCACTTACCCAGCGAGCATCGTGTACAGGAGAACCCCCAGGCTCCAGATGTCACAGCCCTCGTCGTAACCTTGGCGTTTCAGTACCTGGACAGAACAAGCAAAGGGGAAATAAAACGTGTTTGGTTTTTGTCATTAAGCTCGTTTCAAAAGAGGGGGCTCAACCAGTGTGTAGTCCACAGGCAAAGCATCCAGAGCCTGACAGAACAGAATAGTCTTGGGTTCAGATCAGGATTCAAATCAGACTTTGATTTCCTGGGGCAGAGGAACCACTCAGGAACATCAAGAAACAAGTCCTGTTGCAGTGTGGTGACACTGTGTGTGTGCTCCAAGCCATGCTGGCTCGCTCTTTCATCCTCAACAAGGTAACTGAGTGGAAAGTCATCCCACCTCTTTTAACAGGTCACTTATTCAGGAAGGGGAGCAGCCTCAGAAATCACTGGCGTTTTAAAGTCTCAGTACCCTAAGCAAACCTCTCATTAGGGCAGTGTAAATTGGAGAACTGCACTGTAACTGCACTTGAGATCTCCTGTTTATTCATTACCACAAGTTGGATCTCTGTAGTCACCCCTTCCAGGGCTGCCTGGAGTTGGGAAGGGGGCAGATCCACTGTGCTAAGTTAGGGAGCACATCTTAGAGGAGGGACAAGGGGTCTCAGGTGAGCACTCACCTCAGGTGCCACGAAGTTTGCTGTATAGCAGGGAGTCATGAGAAGCCCATTCTCAGCCCTCAGCTGCTTGGCAAAGCCAAAGTCACAGATGCGAATGCTCTCGGGGTTCCCCGACTGGTCCACGTAGAGAATGTTGCTGGGTTTCAGGTCCCTGTGAACCACCTGTGCAGCACAGAAAGGGCCATTCTCATACCCCAGGCAGATAAAGGTGTGAAAGCTACAGGAAGAAACTCAGCCCCTGCTCTGGCCTCACATCTGCTCTGCCAAGAGAGCAACATCAGGAAGCAGTAATTGTCCTGATGGGCAGAGTTACTCCCTGAAGGAGAGTGTAATGCCAGAGAGCTACCCAGAAAAACCATACTCACCCCTTGGGAATGCAGATACTCCACTGTTTTACAGATCATGTGCAGGACTGAACTGGCTTCTCTCTCTGAGAAAAATTTCTGTCTGAGGATTTTGTCCAGCAGCTCCCCTCCCCTCATCAGCTCAGTCACCAGGTACACGAACTTCCCGTCGTCGTACACCTTCCAAAGCAAACATGGAGAGGGGTAACCAAAAAGTGCTTCCAGAGATCCCCTTTTGTGCTTCTACCACCAAGCAGCAGAGAGAGATCAGCAGAGGTGGCTCTGGGGATGCTTCTCCACCCCAAAATATCCTGAATTGCAAGGGACCCACAAGGATCATCAATGTCCAACCCCTGGACCTGCACAGGACAACTCCAACAATCCCACCCTGTCCCTGAGAGTGTCATCCAAATGCTCCTTGAGATCTGGCAGCCTTGGGGCCATCAACACTGCCCTGGGGAGCCTGTTCAGTGCCCACCACCCTCTGGGGGAAGAGCCTTTTCCTAATAGAGAAACAGTGACACATTGAGCTGGGCTGTTGGGCTGCCCGTGCTGGAGCTGAAATCTGCTCCCTGACCAGCCTGCACTTCCTAAACCAAAACACAGGGGAAACCATTCCAGCCACACTCACATCTTTCAAGGTGATGATGTTTGGGTGCTGCCCATACCGCAGCAGGATTTCAATTTCCTCAGAAGGGTCTCGCTTGCTCTTGTCAATCACCTGCAAGAGTAGAGAGAAGCATCAACCACCACGGGGAGAGAAAGGGGCCAGGACAAAGCTGAGTTTGGAGTCCTGTGTAGCTCCTGAGCCATATCTTCTCCCTGTCCCCTGCTCTCTGTAGCTCTAGAAATTGACTAGTTGACTCATCAGTTCTGTGTCCTCAACCCCCAAAATTTTGTGTCTGTTTTATTTAAGAACTGACACAGCCACAGCTTTGCAAGGCAAGGTGAGATGCTCTCCTCTCTCTGCGAGAGGAGCATGCTGCTCCCTGCTATTCCTAGGGCAGTGCAGGTACAGGCACAGGAGCACACAAATTGTCCTTTTAGGCGCCACATGAGCAGGGAAAGTGATTTCACTCCTGGATGTTATTTTTGTTGTCATGGGATGAGCAGAAATAGAACCACAGAATGGCTGGAAGGGACATTCGAGATCATCTATCCCGGGTTGCTCCAAGCCCCATCCAACCTGGCCTTAAACACTCCCAGGGATGGGGCAGCCACAGCTTTTCTGGGCAAAAATCTTTCAGGGGAGCTCTGTTCTGAGGGCAGGGCACAGACCTTGACTGCATATTCCATGTTGGTGGCTTTGTGGATGCAGCGTTTGCACACCGAGTAGGAGCCGACACCGATCGCCTCCTTCACCACGTACCCATCACTGAACTGGACGTTCTTGCCGTGCAGCTGCTGCAGGAGTGGAAAGGAGAGATGAGCTGGGAGGGTTCAGGGCTTGTGCAATGTGATGAGTTAACTGGCAGAGCTGGCAGACTGTCTGCTACATCCCACAGCTTCTCCTCCCGGCTGGGTGAGGGAGGAGAAGACAACAAGGCAGATACAGGTCAGTGGGGTAACACTGCACCAAGCACAGTGCATTTGGGGGGCACCTTCAACCCACGGGCATTTACAGACCCCCTGCCAGCACAGACCCACCTGGGGACAGGAAAAACCACAGCCCTGCACTGCCCTGACAACCCATGCACAGTGTGACAGTCAGTGGAAATGAAAGAAAAACAGGATGCGAGGATTCCAGACACTGCCTCAGGCTTCCTGTCAGCGCCGCTCCGGATGGTCCCACAGACCTGGAGCATCTCTGCACCTTCAAACAGCTGTTCCAGTGTCTCCATTTCTTACCTGCACAACCGAATGTAGGGGTGGCTGGGCAGGTTTCACCTTGCCATCCTCCATCAACCCAGTCGCCACGAAACTGAAGCCTCGGAAGAGCTGGTGGGCCCCTGCACTAGGGGGGACACCTGGGGAATCTGCAACAGGAGTGAAGAGACAACTTGAAGAGGGCTAGTCCTGCGAGCAGAAACCTCCCCCTCCCCCCCAGGAGCTACAGCTCCTCTTGAGTTCATTCCAAACAAGAGCCACACCAGCAGCACCAAGTTTACCCCTAAACCCTACAGTGAATCGTGGAATCATCCAGACTGGAAAGGTGGGTGACTCCAATCATTCCCCCAGAACTGCCAAGGCCACCGCTAAGCCATGTCCCCAGGTGCCACATCCACATGCCTTTTCAATCCCTCCAAGGACAGTGACTCCAACACTGCCCTGGGCAGGCTCTGCCATGGTTTCACAACCATTTCCATGAACCAATTTTGTTTAACACTCAACCTCTAACCTTCCATGGCACAACTTGAGGCCATTCCCTCTTATCACCTGTGGCTTGTGAGAGGAGCGGAAAGCCTCTACACCCTCTCAGTGCTGGAACCACCTGAGCTGGCAGCAGCAGCCTGAGGCCAACCTTGCCCTGCTGGCACCGGATACCCTCTGGCATCAAACCACGGAGTGTCACCTCACACAGGAAGCCCTGGCCTGGCGTGAGGCCACACAAACCTTTCGGGGTGCGTGACGTGAATTCCGTGTCAAAGTAAAAGGTGTCATCGGGCTGACCCACTGCAGGCTTGAAGGGCGGCTTGATTTCCCTGCGGTACAGCTTCTGCAAAACACACAGTGTCACTGCTTCCCAGGGCTGCCAAGGCTGGCAAGGGATGAGGGGCCAGGAAGAGATCTTGGGGGAGTCTGTGGCTTGGCATTCAGCTGGCAGCAGCCTGAGGGAGGACTTCTTGGCTGGTGGGGTGCTTTTGAGTCAGTTTGTGGAGAAATATTACCAGTTTGTCATGCATTAAATCAAGAAAATTAGTGGTTTATAAGGCAACTTGCTCCTGCTCCAAATGCAGTATCCATAAAGTATTTTCCTCTTGCACCTCCTCCTAACTCCCAGTAGGGCTTTGCTGACACCTCTCTCCCCAGGGATGGCCAGAGGAGATGCATTGGGAAGATACTCATATCCCAAAACTCCCACAAGTGCCTTTTTAAATTGCTTCTTGAAGCAAAAATCTGAAAGAAGTTTTACTGGCATCACTGGAGGGTCAGTCCAGCAGCTTGCTGGGGTCTTGGAAGCATTAGAAGTAATCTCCAAATCCATTACCAAGTAAGGGAAAACAGGGAAGAAATAAAATTGTGTAGTAATGTAGGGAGTTGGCCAGAAGCAGTTGGGAAATGCCAGTTCAGTGATCACCCTGATTTCCTTGCCAGGAATGTCTCCCTGATTCCTTCCCACTTAGTGCAAGACAAACACTTGTTTTGCCAAACTCCAATTAAAATCTACGTCTCTCTATTGAGAGATGAGTAAATTCAAACCGAGGTGAGGTGACAGGCAGCCCAAGGATGAGACAGTGACGTGACAAACAGAATCTGAGTTTCAGGAATTATTATTGGAACGGATGGGAACAGGGTTGGTGGCTCTCCCGTGGCTGGGCAAGCATCACAACTGTGCTATTCCTGCTGTCAGAAATCAATTGCTGGTGCTGAGTGGTGAAGAAATTTGCTTTAAGGTCTCTGCTACTCACGTTCCAGTCAATGGTGGAGTAGAATGGATGGCGCTTGATCTCTTCTGCCCCATCAGGTCCAGAACCTGCAAGATGCACCACGGAGCACGTTGAGGGATGGACACAACGCAGCCTGGCTGGAATCACCCATTAGCTGAGCACAAGTGTGAACATGCTGCTGACCCACGAGGACGTGAGATGCCCTGCTATGGCATCAGGTGTATTCAGGAACAAACAAAGCAGTTGTCTTACCTAATCTGTTGGCTGGATTCCTTTTGAAAAGGGCTCGCAGGAGGCTCTGTGCCTCAGCGCTCAGGAACTGTGGCATGCCCAGCTTTGCTCTGGGGAGGAAGTTTTGCAATCAGCTGCAGGTTTAAAGAAGTCAACCCACAAGCCCGACTGCAGCATCTCCACCCCCAAAAGCACAGTCACCTCCCTGGCATTTACACTGCACCTTTCAAAACTAGGAAACCGCTTGCTAAATAATGCCATTAAATTGCAAGAGCCCCCAGATTGCAACACGGCTCCAAAAGCAGCACCTCCTGTGCAGGCAGGGAAGAGAAACTCCTCTTACTTGAGGATGAGGGTCATGGTCTCCTTACGGTCCTTCCCCTGGAAGGGCAGCGCGCCGGTGAGCATTTCAAACTGGCAGGGAAAGAGAAAAAGGGAGGGTCATGTCTGAGCAAGGCTGAGGGTTGCACAGATCTCACTGCCCCGTCATCTGCTCATGAAAAGCTTGAGGGATGCCAAGCCTGGCTCTGGCAGAGCTCACAGGCACCGTGTTTTCTCAGGAGGAGCTTTGGATCACAGGGTTTGCAGTGGGAACACGTTCAGGCCAGCGCCGGCTCCTGCGGGAGCTCTGGGATTCAGCAGCTGCCAGATGGTGGCACCAGATCTGCACAGACACCGACATCCCGGCGCTGGGGTGGACACGGACACCCCCCAGACCCCACGGACACCCCCCAGACCCCACAGCCCAGCGCTCACTGGGGCAGCCCCCTCGGGAGCGCTGTCCCCTACGAGAAACCCACGCTCCTGGCTGGGTGATGCCTGGACAGCCCCTTACAGAGAGTCCTTTGGGGGGTGTGGGGAACACCCCCAGGTCAGCACCTCTAGCAGACACACAGACCCATGTCTGGGGTGTTTCAGAGCTGGAGCAGCTGCTCCTCCCGGTGCCCAGACACGCTGGTTGGGTACGTACCATTAGGACCCCGTAGGACCACCAGTCAGCACTGTGTGAGTGGCCCTGGCGATTCACCACCTCTGGGGCCATGTACTCCACTGTCCCACAGAAGGAATAGGCTTTCTTCTCGTGGTCTATGGCCTCCTTACTCAAGCCAAAATCTGCTCAAGAGAAAGCCTGTCAGCACCCACACGCTCTGAGCAGTCACACAAGAAGCTCTGTGTTTCAAGAATTGACCTTGCTGGAGCCCAAGGCCCTCACCTGTGAGTTTGATGTGCCCTTCTTCATCCAAGAGGATGCTACAGCAGGAATGGAAAAAACAAGTTGTAACTGTCTGCAGGGAGGGCTGGAGAGAACAAGCACAGCAGTGGATGGGCTGAGACGCTGCCAAAATCCAGAGGAGAAAGTCACCTGTCCCTTCTCTCAGTGCCTTAAGCTCCACCACCGAGACACGAGCAGGACCAGAGCAGCTCCCTTCTCTCTATGCCTTCAACTTGACACTGAACAAACGACCCACACCCCCTCTCTGATCCCCACATGCCCCAGGCAAGGATAACCAAGCCATGCAGGTGGTGTGGGCACTGCAGAGCCCCAGCCTGGTGCCTTCTCCCTCTGAAGGCTCCCTGCTTACAGCTGCAGCCTGGAGGCTGCCAAGGATTGCTGCTCACACATGTGGTGCACACATGATGCCTCCACAGGGCTCCTGGCCACGATGTGAGGAGCAGGAGCCTTGGATTGGCACTGCCACATCCCATCTGTCCAGCCTTGCCTCTGGGGAAGGCTGGCTGCAGGCTGGGGGCTGGATGGAGGGCTTGGATCACAAGCTGGGCCACACGTACTTCTCTGGTTTGAGGTCCCTGTATATGATCCCCAGGCTGTGCAGATGGTCCAGTCCCAGCGCCAGCTCTGCGAGGTAGAACTTCACATCCTCCTCGGTGAACATGACCTGCAGGGAGGGACAGGAGGAGGGAGTCACACCGCCACCAGCTCCCACCAGTGGGACCAGCTCTGCTGCACCTGTGCAAGACCTTCCACGTCCACGTTGCTCCCTCCTGTTTCAAGTTTCTCAGGATTTGCCTGCTGTCCTGAAGTATTCGCAGAATCATGGACCGGTTTGGGTTGGAAAGGACCTTAAAAGCTCATCATATTCCATACCAAGGCATGGACAGAGACACCTTCCACCAGCCCAGGTTGCTCTAAGCCCAGTCCAACCTGGCCTTGGACATTTCCAGGGATGGGGCAGCCACAGCTTCTCTAGGCACCCTGTGCCTGGGCCTGCCCACCCTCACAGGGAAGGATTTCTTCCTGAAATCTAATCCAAATCTCATCTCTTTTAGTTTTTGTTCTTAATATGATGCTCAGCAGAAGCTGCTGCAGAGGTGAGATCTGCTGCCAGCTCTGCTGCTTTCCTACCCAGAGCACAGGGTTCCCAAAACACCCTCTCCTGTTGCCAGCTCTGGACTGGCAGCAGGTTGGAGCCTGTTTCTCCCCCTCTCGAAGACTTTGCAAGGGTCAGTCCCTTCTCCAGGCCATTAAGCTCAGATGAACTGGGAGCCTCAGCAACCCACCGAGATGCCAGAGCATACCCACCTCTTTGGAAAGCCGAGTAAAAAGGTCACCTCCTCTGAGGAAATCCAAGATGAGATACAGCTTCCCCTCTGTCTGGAACGCTGAAACACAAGCCAGGGAGGGAATCAGACCCCTCCACTGAGGGAAAGCTCCGTGGTGTTACATTAATCACTTAAATCCCAGTGGCTCCAGCTGGGCAGATGCCCAGCGTGGTTACTGGGTTAGACTCAGGTGGGGCTGATAGCTGGGGAAAGGAGATGGCCTGTCTGTGCTGCTGAAATGGGAGCTCACCACAGCACTCTGGCACTGCAGAAAATCCTCATTTTATGGGGCTCTGGCTCCCTTTCAGCCAGTGATACCCTATGGAAAGGGCTGTTCTCCTGGGAGAGGCACTGGTCATTTCACAGGGAGCAAAGCTGTCCTTGTCTTCCTCAGAGTCAGAGCATTAACCCTACCAGACTCCAGTCTGACTAGTTAACTCTGCTTTCTCACTTTCTCCTATTTAATGTTTTAATCCGAGGGATTTGATGTTTAAACCTCTTCTGTCCTGGTCTAGCCTCTGTTTCCCATCCAATAGCAGGGGAGGGCACGGGACCACAGACCCTTCCAGGACAGGATTTGTGTTAAGGGTTTGTGTTTAAAAGCAGAGTCTGCTGGAGCCTGCAGGCCCTCTCCCAGCATCCCACCCAGCTCCACACTCACCATAGTGGAGTTTCACCACAAAGGGATGGTTTACATCAGCCAGGATGTCCCTTTCTATCTTTGTCCTTAGTCGATCACGCACTGTGGGAAGAGAGGAACAGCTCAGACACAGAAAAAGGCCCAGAGTCCCCCAGTGTCAGCTTTGTCCTCAGCCTTAAGCCCTTTAGCATCAGGCAGCTTGAGCCAGGTGTTTTCCCACCCCAATCACTGCAACGAGCTCTGTTACAGATGGAGAGTAAAGGAGGCTGTTTGGCTGGGATGAAGATGCTTCTCTTTCATCCAAACCACCCCAGGACTGCTGTGACATTTCCCCAGCGCTCTCTAAGCCCTGGAGGATCAGGACATCACACTAAGTCTCCTTCCCACCTTTCAGTGTTGCCTTCTTGAGCACTTTCATGGCATAGAGGTGGTTGCTGTCTGGTGGTGTTATTTTTCTCACCAGGAAAACCTGAGGCAGAAGAACAACACATTCATCAAGCACTAAACGTTGGCAGCAGGAGCTGGATGCCTCCCAAAGTGCAAAACCTCACAGAACCCCTAAAAAGCAGCTGTACCTGAAGCTTTCCATGTGAAACCCCATGTGTGGACTCCTCTCACCCCCCACCTCCAGGCATTTGTGTTTTCATACTGCATTTTCCTCCTCTTGCCTTCCACACCCCTTGCTCACTTCTGCAGCTCCCGTGGGGCTGGGATTGGAAGCACTGATGCTTCAAGGTACCACAGATTCTCCTGGTTTGTCAGGCAGATCAACTCCTTATTATTCAGGTCCTGCATCCTCTGGATTTTTATCTCTTTCCCTTCCCTGGTGTCTCATTCTACCTGGATTTAGGTGGCTTCAAAAAGACACCAGCTGTGAGTGGTGGACTTGGCAGTGTTCTGGTTGGACTGGATTGTCTCAGAGGTCGTTTCCAAACCAAATGATTCTCTGATTCTACAAACCCACTGCTGCATTTGCCCAGGAAACTGCACCCAGTCCTGTTCAAACCCCAGTTTCAGCCAACTGATTGACATGAAGCTGATTTAATGTGTCAGCAGATGGTCTATAAAGGAGCTGGATTATTTACATGTTGAAACAGATAAGAGTCCAGGCTACTTCCTTCTCTCTTCACAGAAGGGAAACTCCACAGTAAACTGGGGCCAGAACCAGTCCCTGGCACACAGCAGTAGTTCTGAGAAGGGAGGAACATGCCTGAACCCTCCAAGCCCTCAATTTGACCAACAGCATGGCAGGCAGAGCTGAGGAGGCCCTCCTGCCCTGTAGGACACCCGTGCTCACGAGCAGGACACTCCTGCTCCTCCCCTGATCACCTGCAAAAGGAATTACAGGGAATTTGGACATTCAGTCTGGCCCTTAGGGAAGGCATCACTACAGTCACCATCCAGGTTAGAAGCACCCACTTGCTCAGTGGGCACCAGATTTTCACAATCCAGTGGGAATCAGGGAAGTGGTTTCCTTGGGGACAGTCCCCTTTGTCACTGGGATCCTTTCTCTGGCATAGCACGCAGGAAGGGGTGATCTCACCTTGCCAAAAGAGCCCTGTCCCAGCACCTTCAGGAGCTCAAATTGTGAAGGATCAGCCTTCTCAGAGCCTTCCTTCACATGGTGTGTGATGTTGATTTCCTGCACAACACCTTCACCCTGAAAAAGAGGGGACACGGTTGACGGAGACTCCTGAACAAGGGAAAGCAGCTGGACTGGACTGTGGGACAGGGATTGCAGCTGCAGACTCACAGAAACCACATCTGAGAGAACCCTGGGAGCTGCTGCATGTCACAGGTGCCAACATCTGGAATGAGGGAGCCAGGGGTGGGAACATCAGGGAGCCTTGGCAAACTCCCCGTGTTCTCCCGAGGGCTCCGCTCACCGCGCCGCTTTGAACTGCGTTTCAGCAGAGTGCCTGAAAAGCACCTTCCTTTTTAAGGCACTGGTAGCAAAAACAGGAGTGTTTATGCCACTAAAAATCCCACAACACACAAAAAAAAATACGGCACTGTTGTCAAAACAGGGCCAGGGCTGGCAAAAATCAGACATGTTGGAGCCCATCTGCTCAGCAATCTGAGCAACTCTGCAACATAAGTCTT
Source organism: Formicarius rufipectus (assembly GCA_013399695.1). NCBI lineage: Eukaryota > Metazoa > Chordata > Aves > Passeriformes > Formicariidae > Formicarius > Formicarius rufipectus. The sequence continues at coordinate 180,973 of VXAU01000241.1, forward strand.
AGTGCATCTTCAGCACATACAGATGATGCTTTAACAGACTCGAGCCTTCAAGAAGATTGAGGGGAAGCCAAGGTCTCTGGCACATGTTTTGTTTAAAACACATTATTTGACTTAAAAAAAAAAAAAAGCAAAAGAAGAAAAAATAGATTTAATCAGCATATATATAATAAACTCATCAATGGAGCTAGGCCAGCACTCCAGCACAGCCACAGACCCTGAGGTGATGCTGAAACACCTCCTGTTCCCAGAGAACCTTTTCTAGATCTCTGGTGAGTAAAACCTGGAGTTCAGCTCAACACCTTGTGGTGCTTTCTATTGCATCTCAAATACATAGAGACTTTTTATACTATTTATACTATTAGTCTTCCATCTGTGCCATTCCCTCTACTTCTCTTTATCATACCTAGTCAGTGCATCTGAACTTGGATTTCCTCTGAGCCTGACCTGCTCCAGTCTCTCTCCCACAGGGCAGGCTGGACTCAACTTCCCACTCCTACAGACATGACTCTGACTCGGGCCATAAATCCCCTGTAACTGGACATCCTGTAAGGGCAAGTCCAGGCTCCTCAGCACTTCACTCCCACATTATCCAGTGCAGATATGGTCTGGTTGCTTTTTGGACCCAAAGACCAGCAATTATGTTCCAAAGTGCATTAAACCTGGTTCTGCCTGGCCCTTGGGCAGATGTGGCAAACAGAGGCTGCAGAAAGCTGGAACTACTATTTTGTTTCTCCCCTTGCAGTGTTGTGGGGGGAAAAACATTACACTTTGTTTATTAAAAGTATCCAGTCACCGGATTTGGAACCACCTAATCAAAGCAGCTTTCAAACCCAGCAGGAACCAAGCGCCAGCCCCTGCCTCTCCTCTGCCCCAGCCCACTCCCCACCCTCCCAGTGCCCCCTGGATGTGGTTGCCCTCCTGCACAGAGCTCTGTTCCCTCCCTGCTCTCAGGCTGGGCTTTTCTCTCGCTTAGGAAGTGGCTCTGTTTCCACGGGGGTAGCTTTGCTCTCTCCTGTGTCACTCAGAGCTGGCAGAGGAGCCCACACTCCTGAGGGTGCAGCAGGTACAGCCTGAGCACGGGGAGAGGGCAGGGCCACGGGAGCTCCCTGGTGTCATCCTGCCTTTCCCTGGTCTTGGTGATCACAGGGAAAAAGATCCTACAATCCCTGTAACATCATCTTTTCGTGTTCCATATGATCTCCTGTTGAAAGCAGCCACTTTGCATTTCTGGTCTGGTTTGGAGGCTCAGTCCCTGCCATCAGAAACAGCTTCCCTCCTCCAGCCACGAGCCAGCTAAGAGGTCTCCTCCTGCTGTTTCAGCTTTCCAGGGAATGACCCCACAGCAGGGAAAGGACCAGGGATGGGACCAGTGGAAGCTGCAGGTTCTTCCCCTCCCTTCATCCTCCTGAAGACACTAAAGAGAAGCCAGTTCTGCACAGCATCAGCACCTGTAGGACCACACACATTTCACCCTGTAGCATCACACACCTTTGTTGAGAGGAACATTTAAAATAAACTCCTGTATCCCCCTCTCAGGTGCTTGGACCCATCCAGGACCCATGAGGAAGAAATCCTTCCCTGTGAGGGTGGGCAGGCCCTGGCACAGGTTGTCCAGAGAAGCTGTGGCTGCCCTATCCCTGCAAGTGTCCAAGACCAGGTTGGAGCAACCTGGGTGAGTGGAAGGTGGAAGGTTGGGAATGAAACAAGCTTTATGGACCCTTCCAACCCTGTCCATCCTGTGACTCTCCTACCACAGCTCCTCAGGAGCAGCAGAGCTGTATTTTCACAGCTGCGGGAATTCTTTGCAACAGCAAAGTTGAACATTGTGTTCGCCTGCGAGTGGTTTCAGCAGCCCAAACTGCAGCTGAGGGCAGGCAGGATTTGCATACCCAGCCAGACCACACACACCAGCGAGGCCAGAAGTGGCACCAGCACAGACACCGCTGACAGAGACACTCTGAGATGCCAACTGGCATCTTCCTGGACACGAGGCAGCGTTTCCCTCCCACGGACTCATCCAGCAGCTTGGAATTGGCCACTCAGCACTCCTGGCCAGCAGCTCCTCCAGCCTGGATAAGCAGCACACCACGGACACACCCGAGTGCCAGGAGATGAACCTCTCCCAGCGGCACCACCGACCAAGCACCCCGGGGTGGCAGAGAGGGCAAAGCAAACCACACCGAGCATCCCTCGGGAGCATCGGGCAGGGGGAGCAGGGGATGCAGAGGAGGCAGTGGCAGCGGTACTGACCGGGCTGGTGAGCTGGCCGGGCACAGGCAGCTGCAGCCTGCAGGGCTTGGCTCGGTGCTTCCTCTGCAGCCACAGCGTGAGGAACGCCCAGAGGCGAGGGGCTTTAGGGTCGCTCTCCATTCTCCCATCCCGAGATCCGCATCATCCAAGCCCCAGGAACCGCCCAGCTCCCAGGGCTTGGGGGGTCCCGGGGCGCCGCAGGGACGCTCGGGGTGAGGAGACACAGGTGGCTGGAGGCGGTGGCGGATGCGCGGTGCAAACCAGAGGCTCAGTCACACGGAGGCAGGTTCATGCTCCCACTCCCCAGCAACAGCGCTTGTGGTTGGGGCTTTTATTTTTTTATTTTTTTTTTGGGGTGTGTGTGGGGTTTGCTTTTTTAAAGAAAATAATAATCTCGTAGCTCCTCGTTCGTGTTTGGGTTCCCTGGCTTGGGCAAGACGCCGATAGAAAAGACGCACGGTCTAATTAAAGTGATTTCCATCTAGTGCTGCCCGAATTTCATGTCAGGCTGTGAGCTTCGGGGTATTTCCACAAGAGGGGAGAATTCTGAGAAGCCACTTTTCTCTTTAAAAAGGAAGAGAAAAACTCCTGAGAGCCTACACAGAAGTGTGACGCCACCTCGGAGAGCTGCATGTCTCTCTGCTCTCACACTGGCACAGGGATGGGATTCAGGGCAGATCAAACCCATGGGCACCACCAGGATTTGCATTCAGCCCTTCATTGCACTGTGCTGCACAAGAGTCCTTGCTGTGGCTGCTGGAGTTGGCCAAAAGCCACTCTGGGAAGGTCCATGTGAGGTGTTTTTAAGGGCATTTCTGATGCAGAGGTTGCGACCCCACTGCGGCTGAATTATTGGTGGGACAGAGCAGAGCTTTTAGAGGGCTTGTTTTGCCTCCTTCCCTCTCCAAACCTGTTCCACTTTGACCTTTCCATCAGGGCAGACACATGTTTTCTGCAGCCAGACCCCTGGGGGTGCAGGTAAGAAAGAAACCCCTTGAAATGAGTCAAGACACCCACACACCTTTGCCATTGGAAATATCCCCGTGTCAGAGTTACCTCTGAATTTCTCCAGAGAGTACAGAGGGTGAAAAGGGGATCTTGGCTTCGACCAGAGAGAAAAATTATGACTGTCTTGCCTCCTCCACCCCCAGAATGTGCTCTTTGAGAACCAATAATGAAAGAACCAAATGACTTAATACCAGTCAGGCAGCTGGTCCCAGCTCCACAGGGGGACCCTTGATGGCTGGTGAGAAGGTGCCAGGGCATGGAACAGCACCGTGCAGCTGCTGAGCACAGCCAGGAGCCCCAAAAAACATCAACCTCCTCCTTCATCCTGCCACAGTCTAGGGAAGGAGAAACCCTGCCCACCCAAAGATAAGCATCAGCACTTCCACGGAAGCCTCACGTTGCTCAGTGTGGGAGAGCAACCTGCTCCCTGTGCCTGGGCTGGGCAGGAGCTGAGAAATCCTGTCCCTGCCAAGACAATTTCCCATGTCATGGTCCCAGTGTGGGGAGAGGAGCCCCAGAAAAACAATAAAATCCTCCCCTTTGTGTCCACACAGCTCAAAGTGCCCAGCCCAGCACGGTGACAAGATCAGAAAACCACAGGAGACACAAACAACGGCGCGGAAAGGGGGTTGGTGTGGGGAGGAAGGAGGAGGATGAAGCCAAGTCCAGGATGTCACGTGAGCTGCTCTCTGCACCAGCTCTCAGGGGCTGGCAGGGGTGGGTGGCAGGAAAGGGTTTGGCTTTCAGAGAGCTCCCTGACGTGGCACAAAATGCAACTTAAATGGATGAGCCTCCTTGAGGTGCCCACTGCAACAGCCTCTCCTACCTTGTCTGCCGAGTCCACCAGGTCCTTCTCTATCCAAGTGATGTCGGATTTCACCTGTGGAACAACAAGCAAACATCAGCACAGAGGGGCTGTGGTACTCCAGTAAAGTTTCCCCAAGCCCAGGTGAGCTGTTCACAGTCACTGGTGGTTTCCCACCAGCCACAGCTCCTCAGAGTGTGATTCTGAGCTGAGTGGTGGCTCCAGGAGAGCACTTTGAGCCAGCTCCTGTTAAATACATTGATATTGATTGGCTTTGATAAACCCTTACAGAATGCTTGGAACACGGTGCTGGCACTTGGTTACACGTGTTCCCCCAGAAAAAGAGCAGCAAGGAGAGAGAATTAATTTCTGGCAGGTTGATTAATGCCTAGATCAGATTTTACTCTTAGCTACACCAGGACAAATGCCCAAAAGCATCTGTGCTGGGTCTGCAGGGAACCTTGGCACCCCCATGGCAAAGACTGGCCCTCCCTCCTGGGCACACTCAGCGTTTCTGAAGCAACCAGGAGGAACACACTGAAATACCAGAACTCCCCACATCCCTCCAGGGCAGGGCAGGGCCAGCCCAGCTGCTCTGACACATCCCCAGCAGCATCAGAAATGTCAATTTATGCTGCCCCTGGGGCCAGATGTGAACCCTCATTGGCAGAGGTGCAGAAGCATTTAAGGGGAGCTCAGAAAAGAACTGCTTCTCAGCTGGGAAATGGCTCCTTCTCCACTAAACTCAGACTTAAGGAAAGGAGGAAGTTTTTGCAAGGTCAGTAATTTTTTGCAAGCTCAGTCCCCAAGCCTGGTGTGTTTTGATGGAGGTAAACAGATTTGCATTCTCATCTAAGTGCTCTTTCCCCTGGTTTTTACATCACGAGCCAAGTTTGAACAGAGAAATCACCCCCCAGAAAACTCAAATCGGTCTTGAAACGTTTCCTCTGAGAGGTTCAAGTCTTTGGCTGCGGGTGAGATAAAACATGTGACTGCAGGGAGCAGAGAGAGACTCGAGCTGTGACCTCTCTGGTGTTTCCTCAGGCAGTGTGTGAGCAGGAGGGAGCCCACGGTGCCAGCAGCAAGGACTGGGTGGGCACAGGGTGACCTGGACACGGGACAGGAGCTTTGGAGAGGCAGAAGAGAAGGAAAAGCGAGCCCTGAGGTTAGAGTTAAGAATTAACTGATTTTCTGCTCCAGATCAGAGGGGCCCCTGCAGCCACCTCTTCCCCTTCCTCCTCTCCACTGCTCTGTCCTGGCAGCCAGGATCAATTTGGGACTGGGAGGAGGGGGCTGTCCTGCTGCTGCCACCGTGGGAAGCAGATCCTGGGGCAGCCGGGTGACAAATCCACCAAAGCCACAACTGAGCCCCTTCCTGAGCAAAAAGGGATCACAAAAACCTCAGCAGACCCTCGGGGATCCCACCCACCAGGAATCCAGCTCCTTCACACCAGGCACCAGACCCTGCCCGGGATGGGGAGGGATGGATTTGATTCCCACCAGCACAGGGCTCTCTTCAAGCCCACCCCAGGAGCACACGCTGCTCCTGGGAGCCCCCAGCCACCTTCCATCACCCACAGCCTCCAGAGAGGCATTTCACACAGACTCCTGCACTGCTGGGAGATGGGATTTTGCTGCTCCTGGAAAAAAGAAAGGACACCCCCAGCCTCCAGCTGGGGCTGAGCCCAAGAGGCCGCTCAAGTCAGAGGAGGAGACAACTTTTCTGAACTTGCCAGCGCTGCCTTCACAGATGGTTGAGTCGCCTCAGATCAGGGGCTGGGGACACGTCAACAGGGGTTTTGCCAAGTTCAAAACACAAGCCCTCTTTCCTACTTTCCCCCCTTTTGTTTTTTTTTTTTTTTTTGAGGGAGGATTTTACGAGCCAGAAGCCAAGAGACAGGTTTGTTTTTGCTCGCGTTTTGTCACTTTGCTGGTTGAGACCGTCACATCTAAAATGCAAGAAAAAAACACACACACTCTGCAAAAGCTCGAAACAGATTCTGCTCTTGGCATTTCCCTTCCTATTCATCAACAACTAACCAGAAGCTGTTTTAATTTCTGTTGCTTCAACACATGCTCTGGTCCCAAAACATTCCCAAAATCTGGCACCACCTAGGAGAGACACTTCTTAGAAAGCAGTTGTACCCTCCAAAATGCCTTTTTTATTTTTTTTTTCCCCAAAAGAGATGTTAATTAACCCTGGATAAAGTCTGCCTCTCTAAAATCAGATGATTCCCTGATTTCCTGTGTCCTGCAGAAGAGACAGAGCAGATATTTTACCAGACACTTGCCTCCTGGATCCTTGGCTTGCTGCGGAACAGGAGCCTCAGCATCTCCAAGGCTTTAGGCTGTTATTTTCCCATCCTTTCCAAGCTGGTTTCCTGAGCCTGGGGCAGCACCCAGAGCAGCACGAGAGCCCCGCAGTTGTGTCACCGGGATGTGTTTTGGGAGCTTTCGCTGAAAGGAAACCGCAGCTTCGCACGGGGAAATGGCATTGTGTGGTGATGGGCTCACAATGCAGCGAGAACACTGGACCGGCTTCACGGGTGCTCAGGCGTGGAAAGAGCCATCAGCACATCTCAGAGGGCTTGTCAGGAGCATCGGTCCAGCCCCCCAACCCCCGTGTCAACCACGGGAAAAACGGGCACAGAAAGGGCAATTTCGGGCACTGCAAGAGGCAGCGACGAGCAACTGAGAGTCTGGGCGGTTTCCTTCCTCAAAATCTCTCTGCCCCTGCTCTGAGCAGCACAAGTGCTGATCCAGCAGGGATGGTTGGGTGGGATTGCAGCTCTCCAAAGAGGGGCCAGGAGGAGGCAGCAGCTTCTGGATCAGCATGGGAAGGATGTGGACCTGCTAGAACAGAGCCAGAGGTCATGGAGATGCTCCAGGGGCTGGAGCTCCTCTGTTCTGGAGACAGGTTGGAGATCTGGAGATGTTCACCTGGACAAAAGAAGGCTCCAGGGAGAGCTCAGAGACCCTTCCAGGGCCTAAAGGGGCTCCAGGAAAGACTGGGACAGAGTTTTTGGCATGGCCTGTTGGGATAGGACAAGGAGAGATGGTTTTGTGCTAAAAGAAGGGAGATTTAGACGTTGGTAAAACCCACAGCTGAATGTGGCTGGTCTCCTGAGGGAACTGGGAGGGCACGTGTGGCTCCCTCCTTTCCTTGCTCACAGAGAAACTGGGAGAGAACTGCTTCACAACCACAGGGCTGAAGCCCTTCCTCACTCCCCAGTGCCTGAGCTGGCCAGTTCCCAGCTCTGTCCCTGCTGAGGCATCCCTGGCTGTGTGGGAGGAGGGCACAGAGCAGGGGCAGGGCAGGGTCTGTCCCCTGAGCCAGCAGACAGGGTTGTGCAACCCTGCCAGGAGATGTTGGTGTGCAAACCTCACGTGGGGCCCCCCAAAGCAGCGTCCCAAGGACGTCATACAGCAGATGGGGCAGGGAATCACAGAATGATAGAAGGGACCTTAAACATCATCCAGTTCTACGCCCCTGTCATGGGCAGGGACACCTTCCACCAGCCCAGGGTGCTCCAACCTGGCCTTGGACACTTCCAGGGATCCAGGAACAGCCACAGCTTCTCTGGGCATCCTGTGCCAGGGCCTGCCCGCCCTCACAGGGAAGGATTTCTTCCTTATGTCTAATCTAAATCTCTTTTAGCTTAAAAATGTTTTCCCCTGTTCCCCCTGCCTGTGGAAAAGAGATGACAGTGTCCTCAGACACTGGCACTGAATTCAAGACCTGGCTGCAACCTCTGCAAGAACCTGCTGCCACTGGCACCCCTCTCCTGGGAAAGGCAATTCCCAAACCCAGTCCTGCCACACACAAATGGTTCCCAATGCACAGTTTAAAGATCCTATAATCCAGTTCTGTGCAGGACTAACCTCCAGCATCCTCCACCTTCCCAATAGCAGCCCCATAACACAGGACACTTGCCAGCCCTATAGATTTAAATCAGAATAAGCAGGGATTGCCTTTGGCTCCTGCCAGGATCCAGTTGCACCCCCCTGAGCACTGGGAGGGGAGGATCAGGGTTTCATAAACAGGAAGGAGATGGTGTGAAGAACTGCTGCCTGAGGAGAGACAGCTGCTGTCACATCCAAATGCTGCCCAAGTGGGAATGGTGCCAGACCAAGGGGGTGTCCCAGCAGAGGTTTCAGCTGCTGCCCAGGAAGCCTTGAGGAATGACCTGAATGATGAAGAATGGTCTGAATGATGAAGAATGATCTGAATGATGAAGAATGACCTGAAGAATGACCTCAGACCCCTCCAGCAGAGCCACCTCCTGGTCCCAGCCCCGGGAATGTGGCAGCTTCACACTCCTAACTTTTGCACGGAGTTCTTTTAAGTGACCTACTCCAGAACAACAATCCCCTGTGGGGCAGCAGCTCCCACCCTGGAGGGAGCCTGAAGTCAGTGGGAAGCAGGAGGAGTGGAGCTCTGCAGAGGAAGCGAGGCTCGTGTTTGCTGCTGTGCACAGAGCAAAGGCTGCTCTGCCTGGAGTTTCTTTTTCAAGAGGTGGTTTTCAAAAAGGGGAACAAACAAAGCAAAGAAACCTCCCCAGCCACCACCTGCCCTCCTGCAAAGGCCTTATTTGGGCAGGGCTGGCCCTTGGTCTCATTTGCAAACAAAGAACTGGCCAGAACCTCATACTTCAAGCCTGCACTTTTGAGGTGCCCCTGGGAGCCTGAAGACCCCTGTGGGACACTCCTCTTACTCCTCCCTGAGCAGAGAGAGCTCAGTTTGGGGTCCCTGTGCCTGATGGAGCCAGCAGGGAGGACAGGCAGGACCTGGGAGAGGGAAGCAGAACCTCAGGAGGAGCTGTCTGGACACAGGAGGAGGAAGTGCTGCCCACAGCAAGGGCATGGTGAGCTGGCAGCTGCAGACTTCAACTTGCTCCATGGCCATCCACCACCTTCCAGGAAGGCTGAGCATCCCCCAAGGAAAGCCCTGCAGCTCACAGGGAGCTGTCACCACACCTCACAGAGACCCAAATAACATCATCATGGCACGGGATGGAAATGAGGACTTTGCATCAAATCCACCCCCTGGCCCTTCGCCACTAATCACTGCACTCGTTGCTCAGGACTTGTTTGGCCCCGTTATCTTGCCCTGTTATTATCTTTATCTCAAAGTCACAGCACCAAGAACACCGGAGTGGGTTGACCCCTGGCTGGGTGCAAAGCCACTCTGTCACTCCCCTCCACAAATATGAAAATTAAATATAACAAAGGGTTCGTGGGTTGAGATAAAGTCCAGGACAGATCCCTCACCAAATACCATCACAGGCAAAACAAATTTGGGATATTAGTTGAATTTATTACTAAAAAAAAAAAAATCAGAAGATTATGAGACGTGAAATAAATCGTTAAAATACCTTCCTGAGCCAGGTCAGGAGCTGGGTCAGAGTAAGCAGCTGAAAACAGAAGTCCTGCCAGACAGAACTTTTTGTGAGATCACACCAGTTTCATTCAATTGCCAAAAACAAGGGAAAAAGGGCCACCTGGGAGAACTGGAGTGTTTCATCTGATCTAACTCAGTGGGCAGTGCAGTATCAAGGCTGCACTCAAGGGTTAAACACCAAGGCCACCTCTCTCAGGCTTCCACACATCACACACACTATTAAAGAAAATAATAATTTGCAACCCTAAGCAGATTAAAAATGCTCCCTGCCCAAGAGTAGGTTCTGTCCTGCTCTCCTGCACATGTTCCAACAGGTTTACTCCCAGTCCACGCTCCCCAGGCTACACAGGGATGAAACCTTGTGGGCTCTGCTTTTCCCACTCCAGCATCATCCCAAAGCTCAGGATCCAGGAGGACTGAGGGCTGCCTGCTCAGAGCCAGGCTCTGACCTCTGCTTTGGGCTATTTTATGAAGACAGGGCTACTTTTGCTTAGTACATGCAGGTCCCAGCTGGGAAAGGTCAGGGGGGAAAAGACAGGGGAGCTCTCACTTGAGCTCCTTGGCCACTTCCAGCCACACTCAGAGCAGGAAAAGCTGCAGAATTCAGTCCTGGGGGGGTTTATAAAAGCAGGCAGAGGGTTGAGGAAAGAAGTGTGCCTGTGCACAGAGACATCAGATGACAGGAGGGAGAAACAGGAGCATAAATCCTTGGGGTCAGCAGCAGAACCTAAAAGAGGGGGGCAGATTCTTGGAGCAATCCAAGAGGATCTGCGGGCAGAGAGGGCTTCCTTAGCCCCTTAACCCACACCAGACAAGGGCATTTCCTAACACACAAAAGGGCCACTGCAGGGTGGCTTTGAAGGTGGAAGTCCTGGACCAAGTCACTGCTCCAAACACAGCTGAGGAACCCCGGGGACTCCGGGAACTTCCCAGCGAGTGGCCAAGGACGGGGGCGGATTCCTGGCAGGAGCTCTGAGGGAAGGGATTGCTGAGAGGGAACCATCTCCAAGCACTGTTGTACTGGTGTCCTGAGAAACAAAACCAAGCAAAAGTGAGGCAGGGAGAGGAAGCCCAGGGGACACAGAGAGGCCTCTGCCCAGTGAGGTGCCCAGAAATCCTGTTCATCCCCAAACCCTTCCATGGCCAAGGGAGCCAGGAGAAGGGGATGACCAGCTCCATGGTGGCACGGAGCTTCCCCTCATATGGCTTAAAGCAAAAGCCTCAGACTCTGAGCATCCTAGAAGCACTGTGCCATCCTCCTCAGGGCAATTCCTCTCCACTCCCAGAGACAGCCAAATGCTCTGTGGAAAATTAACTTGCTGGCCCTTGGGGAGGAATTTGCTGCCACTCCAAGCAGTGATCCTGGCTCCCCACAACGGGGGTGACAAGCAAATCCCTAAAAAGGGAAAACTCCAGCTAAGGCAGCAGAGTTTTACCCTTTTTGGTGGTTAGATGGAGCAGTTCCACCTTTTTCTATTCTTTTGGTGGCCCCTTCTTCTCACCAGTGCATTCATTTCTCTGCTGTGTCAGACAGTGACCCACATCCCCTTCCGTGGAGGTGGATGGAGCTGCCACAGGGAGGACACACTGCAGAGCCCAGCACACCCTGGCAATGAGGAGAACAGCAGGAATGGAGCATGGGACATCCCAGCAGAGCGTGAGGGACAGTGGTGATGGTTACCTGTGTCTGCAACCACAGAGCTGCAGAATCACAGAATGGGTTGGGTTGGAAGGGACCTTAAAGATCATCTCATTCCAACCGCCTGCCGTGGGCAGGGGCACCTTCCACCAGCCCAGGGTGCTCCAAGCCCTGTCCAACCTGGTCTTGGACACTTCCAGGGATGGACCAGCCCGAGCTTCTCTGGGAAATCCATTCCAGGGCCTCCCCACCCTCAGAGGGGTATCACAGTAGAGATGTGACCGGCTCTGTCACCCCAAAGGGGCTGAGGGTGACAGGGACCTGTGTCTGCAGCCTCAGGACAGGCTGTGTCACCCCAAAAGGTGACAGGGACCTGTGTCTGCAGCCACAGGACAGGCTGTGTAGGGGCTGAGGGTGACAGGGACCTCTGTCTGCAGCCACAGGACAAGCTGTGTCACCCCAAAAGGTGACAGGGACCTGTGTCTGCAGCCACAGGACAGGCTGTGTCACCCCAAAAGGTGACAGGGACCTCTGCCTGCAGCCACAGGACAGGCTGTGTCACCCCAAAGGGGCCAAGACCCCAGGGCACCTGCCACCCCTCGAGCACATTCCAGCAGGTGGCACTCGGAGCATCTTTAATATCCAAAACGTTTTTCCTGTTCTGAGACAGGACAGGAAGAGCCCAAAGCATCAATTTCATAAACATTCACTTCATAAACACCCCTCTGGGTAAATTCAGCTCTTCTAAAACAGGGGGATCTCAGAAATAATTAAGGGATGAGGGAAGGAAGGCTAAGGAAGGGAGAAGGCAGAAGGGGGCTCACACAGCAGAGCTCCCTGTGCTTCTCAACATCCTTTTTGACCTGCTCAGTTTTTAACTGCCTCGTTTGGCCATGGCAACCCAAAAGATCTGCTTTAAATCAGGGGGAGGACTCAGGTCTCTTTTAGGATGGAGAGAGCAGAGAGGCTCCAGCACAGACACCCCCCTTGCACTCCCCAGTCTCCTCCCCTCTCCTGGCTCCCTCCAGGGGTGTGTTGGCAGCAGATCCTGAAAGTGCCTTAAAAAAAAAATAATAAAATAAATAAATACAATTTCTCCACCCTTTCCAGGCACTACAAGCCACAGCTGGCCAGGATCAGCTGACAATGAGCTGTTTGGGCTGAAGATACAAGCTCGGGCAAAAGATGTTCCCAAACCCCACAGCTCTGGTGCCTCTGCTGTCACAGAGCTGGGAGAGGAGCACTGGGAGCCAGCAGGACTTTACACCCAGGGAAATGAGATGCCAGAGAGGAAAACACCTTTAGCAGGCAGGAGATAAGAAACTCCTTAGTTATGCAGCTCCTGTAGAGCAAACCAGTCTCCATTTAGCAAGTGCAAAGGATACAGCCTCTCCTTCCTGCAGCCCTGCACACACTTCCCAGCAAGGAGGAAACGTCTCCTCTCAGCAAATTCCAATCAGCTGGTGGTAAATCCAGGAGCCCCCCCATCCCAGGCTGCTCTAAATGCAGAATCTCCCTCTCAGGGACCAGCAGGAAAGCACCACCTTCCACCTGGGATTCGGTTTTCAGCGCAAAAACTCTTTGTAACTGAATTATAAAACACAACGCTGGTTTCACAACAAGAACCAGGACTTGTTTGCTGCCCTTGGAGTTATCGTGGGATGTGGAAACTGTTCTGTATCGCAGGAATGCCGGAATTCCATCCTCCTCCCACAGCACACACGCTGCTGGCAGCTGCCTCGCTGCAAGACACACAAAAAGTGCTGTCAGGACTTGGTAGAGCCTTTGCTTGGGACCTGCCAGGGGTTGTTCTGTGTGTGCTGGGAGAACTCAGCTCTCTCCCACCCTCTGGGAAGGACACGAGTGAGAGACACGTTGAAAGAAAAGCGATTGTCACATTTTCATTGCAAACTACAGGAGTGTGGACAGCAAAAAAAAGAAACATCCAAAACACACCCTGAGCTGTGTCACCAACACCCTGGTGAGAGCACACAGGATGAGCATCTGCTGCAGCAAAGCACTATTTTATCACTTAATGCTTTTAAGAACTACAGATGCAACCACCCCCTCCACGGCTCAGCTGCTCTGCACGGTGAGGATGAGACCACAGCATGGACATCACCATCCACCCCCTTCCCAAACACCACAGCATGGGAATTACTGCCACCCTGACACTGGGAATACCGTGGTTTGTCCTAAGATGCTATTTTAAGGAGTTTTTTTCCTCCCCCATCATACCCACGTGGAGACCCCAGGAGTCCCTGGAGGTATCACTGACCCAAGTCCTGGTGTTCTCCACCACCTGCCCCTCGGGAAGCAGGCACAGCACACTCCCAACCTGCAGCCAGCCCAGCCCAGCCCAGTTAAATCCCCCTCTCTGGCAGTGGGGATCGACACAGCCACGTCTGGGAGTGCTGGGGGAGCACAGGCAGATCGTGTCCTCAATCCCCTCCCTGTTCCCAGAGCCACCAGCAGCTCTGCCCAGGCCGAGGTTTCAAGCACAAACCAGGGACAAACACCCTCATTTTCCATATCCAAAGGGGTGACATCTCCCAGCTGTGCACTCCAGGGCTGTCAGCACTAGGATGAGAGGGCATGGGTTTAAGCTCAGCCAGGGGCAGTTCAGGTTGGATATTAGAAAAAAATTCTTTGCAGAGAGTGTGATCAGGCATTGGAATGGCCTGGCCAGAGAGGGGGGGGATTCACCTCCCTGGAGGTTTTTAAACTGAGATTGGCCGTGGCACTGAGTGCCATGATCTGGGAAAGGGACTGGAGTTGGACCAAGGGTTGGACTCAATAATCTTGGAGCTCTTTTCCAACCCAATCAATTCTATGATTCTGTGATTCTGTCACTCTGTGAAACCCTTCCTGCACTGCGGTGAGATGAGTGGGGATTGCTGGGAGGCAAAGCCTCAGCTTCCCTCTCCTCCCAGGCTGCTCCAGGCACGCAGCAGGGAGGGTTTTCCTAAGGGTGAAGGAGGAGGAGGGCTCCAGGCAAGGCAGGAATTCTTAGACAGCTGGGACTGCCCTCCCCAGCCGCGTGGCAGCCCCTGGCAGGCAGAATGGTGTAACCAGGGGGGCAAAATATTATTGCAGCTTCACCTGGAGCTATGGAAGGAATTTTCCTGCTCGTGTCCAAACTAAGCTGTGCTTCCAAATCAAGCTGAGGGTTGTAAAGCTGCAGCAGAGTCAGGCAGGCTGCCTGTGTGTGCAGGGAGAGCCCTGGCCAGCATCTCAGCCAGCTGTGGAGCCAGTGACCCCCAGCAAACCCAGCCAAGGGGACTCCAAGCTCCCAGTTGCTGGGGTGGGATGATCCAAGTGACCCAGGGCCACTCTGATCCCTTCGAAACTCAAATGTGAGTGAGTTCTTCTGGCTGAACTCTTCGGGGTCCTCTTCGGTGCCAGTCCTCATCACTGTCCCTGGCACAGAGGGAGCTGCCATTGCCCCATTCCCTGTCTCCATCTCCTTTCCCCTCAGCCTGAGAGAGGAACCTGGGATTCCTCCACGGCTCTGGGGAAGCCCTGGCAGAGCTCTGGCCGTGCTCCTGCTGCCTCCTGGATCCACAAAGAAATCAACTTCAGCAATCCCATGCCTTCCTGCCCCTGACTGCCAGGAGCAGCCTGGGCAGGAGGATCCCTCACTTCCCAAGAGCTCCTTGACTCTGACAGGGAGAGGGATGACACAGGTTTCCTCCACGTACAACACACAGCAACAGATTTCCATTATTTTGTTTTTCTTCTCTCCACTAGAAGAGGCTTTCTGGAGCCAGAACATGAAGCAGCTTCGAAGAACCCACGAGGGGGGTGGGAATGGAATGGAAGAAACCGGAGGGGTTTGGATGGGTCCCCACCATGTGGGAGGGCTGCTGGAGCAGCCTCTGCCACATTCCTCGTGTGCAAGTCCTGTAAACTGACCCCTCTTCAATTATTCATTAGAGTCTGCAGCTCATCAGAGACTCTGCTCCTCAAACAGGCATTTATTTGTGTTTTTTAAGAGCTCAGAAGCTGCTGTTCCCCCACAGCCCAGCCCTGCCAAGGACAGAGAGCAAAGGCTCTGCCAGGAACAGGCCAGGAGCTGTCAGGCACTGCTGGGGAAACAAACCCACTCGGTTCCTTCAGCTGACAAGATGCAGAAGCCAGTTTAGGCTTGGACGCTGGAAGAGCCAAATGTTAAGGGAGCAGCCGAAGCTGCAGCCCCATCCCTGCGGGGCAGGGGGAAGGCAGATTTGCAGCCAGCTCCAGATGTTCGGCTCCCACCAGGTTACCCCAGGTGTGCCCAGCCCCAGGGGGCCAGATTGGCTGGAGCACTCTGGTCTGGAAGCAGCAGGAGAGGGGCAGGGGGCTGAGAAGGGATTTGCTGAGGTATCTGCCCCTTCCCACAGCTCCACAGTTCTTGGAGAGAGCAGAGGCAGCTGTACAAACACGCAGGGCCTTCTGCAGAGCAGGCACTTGTTTGTTTGGAAACCCTTCCCGTTAAGAGGCTGTGATTAGGGGTGTCCAGTTCCAACAGGGATCACACCACTGGACAGGATTCCTGTCCCACTCTCAGCCTGGAGCTCACCTCCAGCCCTGGCATGAGAGCCCTCCCTCACCTGGACACACCTGGGCACACAGGTGTGTGATGGACACACAGGTGAGGTTGGACAGGGCTTGGAGCAACCTGGGCTAGTGGAAGGTGTCCCTGCCCATGGCAGGAGCTGGGATGAGATGAGCTTAAAGGTCCCTTCCAACCCAAACCATTCAGTGATTCTGTGATTTGCCCTTCAGTGCCAGCAGGTCTTGGATGACTCTTTCTTCCTTCCACACTGTGAAGGTGCTTCCAGTTTCTCCTCTGGCCACCCACTCCAGGGAAAGCAGGACAAGGTCAGTGGGTGTCCTGCAGGCACCAAGGCTGGGTCAAGGAGGTGTTCCACAGAGAGCACATCATGCCATGTGCTATGACAGCAGCACAAAGTCTTCCTCTTACATCCGACAGGAGCAGCAGGAAGAGTTCCCAGTTCAAGACAAGAGGTCAGAGCAGGATTCCTCCCCATCTGCAGGAAAGCTGTTCCAGCAACATCCCCTTTGCAGGTGGGAGAGAAGAGCTGGGCTTGAGATCTTCACCAGGAGTTGTGTCACAAACCCAAGGACCAGCCTTACTTCCAAGAGCAGCTGACTGCTGTTGAACCATGGAGAGGGCTGGCACAGAGATATCAGAGGAATAGGTGGTTACAACCCCATTTCCAACTCATCCCAAAGAATTCCAGCTTGGAGCTGTCACTGGGACTGTACCTGCTCACATTTCAGTGTTACAGGGGGTGTTTCACCCAGAACAACACACACTAATATGAATGTTGGTGACACAGGTATTTCTCTGGCCAGAGGTGTTCATGCCCAGGATTCCTTCATGCCCTTGCAAGATGCTGCAGGCAAGAACAAGCTTTTCCTGGTCAGGACATGAGGATAAACGAGCAGGAGCTACACAGATCTGGGAAAAAGCCTTGTCTTCCCCTCTACTGCATTCCCCCAGCCTGAGCAGGTGGGGCACCTTCTGCCTGGCTCATGTGGCAGAGCACAGCCCTCACTCCAGTCTCAAAGGTCTCTTTTATGGCTCAGAGCTGGAAGAGCTTAGTTATTCCCTTTCCCAGTTTTCACCATGCTCTGTGATTATCACCCAGGAACAAGCTGATCAGCACCCCCAGCCACGTTCCCTCCAGGGAGAGTGTGGGCTCACTCAGCACTGCAAATCCACTCCTCTGCTTTTCATTATGAAGTGATTTCACTAATTGGGAGTTGCGCTTCTATGCATAATTCCTCACGCTTGGCACGCTCAGGGAGCACAGGCTCACCCCTCAGCCACGCAGGGTGCAGGGCAGGCTGGCAAACCCCACTTAGGAGAGGTTCCATTTGCCCACTGATTCCAGCTGCTGTTCCCCAGCTGAAAAAGGAGCAGTTTCAGCCAACATGGCAATTAAAATCTGGGGAACACAGGAGAGAACAAGGCTCAGCACCCAGGACCAATGCGCAGCACTGCCAACCAGCCCTGGGCAGAGCAGCTTCAACCACCAGCACCAAAGAGCATGAGGGAAGAAATCCATCCTTGCACCTAAATTTGCCAAAGGCTCCTGTTCAATGCAGCATTGGATCAGCAGCCTGGTTTTAGGGATGTTTGGCCATCCTGTTTCCAACACAAATCCAAAACACAGCCATCATGAAGAAAATTTAACTCTTCCCCAGTCCAGACCACCACAAGGATCTTGCAGGTAAATACACCAAGAAACGGGGCTTGCAGGGAGTTGTGTTCCACAAGTGTTCTGGAAAGGTGGGATCCACAAGAGGTTGTGAAATGCACCAGCTGTCCTTGGTAGGAAGCTGAGCTGGAGCTACAAAAGCAGCAGGAAAGTACCAGAACACAGCCAACCTGGCCCAGAAACATCCCCTCACTCCCTCTGCAGTGACCACTTCAACGTGTTTCATGCCCAAAGACCCCAAAGTGCAACAGCAGCAGGTGGGATGATGAGGGAGGCATCAGACTCGCCACCACACTCCATCGATCTCGTGCCACCAGCTGTGAAGTTCCTGACTCTTTTGAGGAATTCTTGGATTTCCTCCTCTGCAGAGTGCCTTTTGTTCTTGCCCAGACCAATAACCCCTGTCCTCCTGCTGGCAGGGACGGTGCTGCTGTGTGGGCAGTGAGTTATTTCTAGAAGGGATCACAGAACGAGCTGCAAAAGGACAGTGAGCACCAACCTGGAAAAAAAGGTGTCTCTTCCCCCTCCAGCTCTCCACACATAGCACAGAAGGGTGTGGGAGGGAGCCTGAGCAACCTTCAGCTGGAGAGCAGTCACCTCAGCTGGTGACGGCCGCTTGCTCCTCCCGCCCCAGTCCTTGCTGTGGGTACAGCCAGAAGCTGCTGCTGAGCTCTGCACCCAAAGTGAGCAGAAAAACACACGGGGTGCTGCCTGCTCCCCCATGTGCAGCAGTTCAGGGCAGAGTCTGCCCTCCAGCTGGAGGGATGTGTTTATAGGAGGGATTTCTCTTGTGCTGGTAGCAAACATACCTTGTACAAACTTGGGAAACGCGACCGCGGTTATTTCAGGGCTTTGTGTGTTCACGAGTTACCCAAAATGGGATTGTCGGGCACTGCTCACAGGCATTTTGGCCATGGTGCCTGGGAAAAGTGGAAGGCAGGACACCTGCACCAGCACAGGGCTCCTGTGGCTTCCCTGCTGTGGGATGTTGGACAACTTGCCCCCTGCTCAGCTCCAGCTTGGACTGCCCGTCCCTGTCCCACAGACACAGAGCAGCAAAGGGAACCTCAAGTGCTTTCTGGCCTCTGTCTCATGATCTTTCTGTGGGGCAGCATCTGCAGATGGAACCAGCCAGGGTTTGTCTCAGTGATGTTCTTCAAAGAAAAAAAACCAAAACAACCTTAAATGATTCTTAAAGCAACATCTTTCAGCAGCTTTTAGGGGAGGGCAGTTTAGCCAAGTGTTTGAAGATGAAAGAGGCAAAGTCTCGAGCCTTAGAAATCCAGCTGGAATCCAACCAGAAACCACAATGCCAGAGATGCAGTGAAGAACCATAAACCCACTGTTCTCAGGGGAGGGAAATGCAGAGTTTCATTGACCTGAGTTCATCTGACCCACACCAGATTCCTTGGCAGACTGCTGGAAGAGTGCCAGGCCAGCGAGTGGGACAGAGAGGCAGAACAGGCAGGTGGGACGCAACAGCACTGCTGGAAATCCACACAAACCCCAGGGAGAAAAACACAAAACTGACCGAAAAGTCGACAATTGGTTGAAATTTCTTTCACTAAAAATATAACCAAGTGGAAAGACAACACAAGAAGCCCCCAGAGCCTTCAGCACTCTGATGATTCAGAGGGAGAAGCTGCCACAGGGCTGAGGGTACAGAACACGACAGGCTCCTGACAACCTGCTCGGCAAGGTCGCCCAGGGCAAATCAAACATGTCGTGTCATTCTCCACAGCTGGAGCGTGCCTGGAGCAGAAAAGGAAATCCTGAAAGGATTATGATTTCACGGTACTGAGAGGGCTCTTCTGCCCCGCACGGCAGCACAGAGAGGAACGGGCACAGCTGGGATGCTGTGACAGCATCAGTGCTCAGTGCTGTGCTCGGGGAGGGCTCACAGCAGGGAAATCCAGCCCTTCCACACCATGAGTGGGGCAGGATGAGCTTTGGGTGTCTCGAGGAGGACGAGCAGGTTAAGCCCCCTGCCCAAAACACAGAAGACAGCAGCTCAGCCCCCTCTGCCACTCCCAGCTGATGCCAACGGGGATGCAGAGAGGGCAACCTGGCAGAAGTGGAGAATAAACAGATACCAGGCACTCAGCAAGGGCAGCTGTGCCAAAACCATCAAATACTCTTGTACTTCTCATCTGGCAAGAACACAGCACAGAGAGAGGCATAAACACAGCACCAAAGCACCACAGGGACTTTCACCTCTCGCTCTCAGCCACAGCCTCCTGTGTGCTGGCCCAAGGCAGCCCTTTGGGAGCCTCCCAGGCACGCTTGGATGACCAAAGGGACAGGAAGGCGGAGGGTTTATCTTTCCTCTTGCCCATCTCCAGTCCCAGGCACTGCCACGTGCCCTCATCCCGATTACAGTGCAGCAGCTTACAGGGTTTATAAATAGCCATCCCCGAGTCAGCTCACACCCCCACCCACCTCGGAGGGATGACTTGAACACATAACCCCACAGCATTTTTACCTTGGCTGGAGGGTTCCCACCTTCTTCTGGAGCCGCCTGCCCGTTCTGCAAAGGAAGAGAACCCGTGTTAGCACAGGAGGGCCACAGGACTGCTCCTCACATGGCTTAAAAAGGCTTTGGGAGCCCTTCACGTGGGACAAGCAGGGCAGGATGGCACTCAGGACATGGTACAAGGTGGTTGAACATTCCCCCACACACCATGGGGTGTCGTCTTTTAACTCACTGAAAAGAAAGGCTTTTGCCCAGAGAGTCTTTCCACGCTTCCCCCAGATGAAATCAGGGCTCCTTATACACCAAATCTTGCTTGTGGGGTGAACAGCATTCCTGCAGCACTTCAGTGTGGCTCCCTGGGGTGGTGTGTGCAGGATGATCCCGGTGCTGCAGACACTCCTCCCTCCTGCACCCACATCATTCCCCCGGGATCAGTGGAAGCAGCAAAGCAGGGAGATGGGGTGAAGCCAGAGGAGCAGCTGCCAAAATGCAGTTAACAGCCACTGTGCCCTGACATCGGCTTTAATAGGGACAATTATCGGGTTTTATTACCCTATCACAGCTGATAGGGCAGGAAATGTGCCCCACCTGCCTGGCTCCGGGTCCAGCTCTGCTGAAAGTCACCGCAGGTGACCTGAGCCACCTGGAGTGGCACCAGCCGGTCACAGGAACCCCGGAGGGATCAGGTTCAGCACTGGAGGAACCAGCGGGAGCAGAAGTGGGTGGGATTTCATTAAGACACAGAACAGGATAAGCACGCACAGAAGGTGTTCTGCAGACTGGGGAGAAAAACAAGGGCAAGAAGCCTTTGCTTTGACATCTATTTGCACTGCAGTCTCAGGCTCCAAAAATCGTTTCTTTCTGCAAAAGAACAAGGCCAGTTTGCTCACTCCTTTTCAGATGTTATGGCCCAAGAGAAGAGTTGCAATGCCAATGTATTTTGGCCTCAGATTCTTTGTGGAATGACTGGGTTTTAGAGCCTTTCAGGAATTTACAAAAAAAAGAAAAAAAAGCCAACTCCTCCCCTGGAGAAGCAGCAGCTCAGTGATATGATCAACCTGGCTTCTGTCTCAGGACTCCACTATCCCCTTGGGCCAAATTTAACTCACTACCCTTCAATATAAAGCAAAACTTACATTTGCTGACCTTGACAGAGCTTTGGGGCCGCTGAGAAAACTTCCCCCTAATGCTGCACTTACTTTCCACAACATTCACTGGGCATTGCCAGGTTCACACCCCTCCTGCTTCCCACCAGAGGGGTTTAAACCACCCCTGCTGGATTCACACTGCTCAGCTCCCTGCTCGTGGCTGGCTCACAGCAACAGGTGTAAAGGCTACAAAGCTAAACCTAAGCACAATTTTATTTTTCAGACACTTCAAATCCACAGAAAACAATCCAGAGTTTCTATATATCTTCATATTTAGGTCTCTCCGTTCAGTCCAACCCGTGCTGCCTCACAGGAGAGCTCAGTCCTACAACACACCAATTTACACCTATTGGACCCACTCGGAGCTCCATAACTCACCCCAGTCCCAGCTTAACTTTTAAGTTCCAAAGTATTTTCAGCAACAGCACCACCACACAAGCCAAGTTCTCCCAGAGGAATGCTGCCCTGATGTTTACAGGGAGCTCTTGGTGCCATTAGCACAAAGAATAGCTGAGCAGTGAAGTAAGATTTGTGTTTATGAACAGCCCCCACAGCGAAGGGGGAGACACGGTGCTGGAGATAACCAGACTTGGAAAGACACTGATGTTCACTGGCTCAGCTGTCACTGATCTACAGTTCTCAACTGGTTGCTAATCCAAACCAGAGCTCAGGGAGGGCTGGTTTTGTCTAAAACATCCCAGGAGGCAGAATTTCTGTGTTGGACAGAGGGAAGCAGTGCCTGGGTCATGGTCTGGAGAACAGATCTACGAGGCAGGTGTCAGGAGAGGGGTGAGTTCATTCAGGGTCCATCCAACCCTTCAGCTTCCAGGGTAAGCTGGGAAGCACCAGGTTCCACCTACAGACCCACCAGAGCTCAAGTGCTGTGTCTCATCAGCTCCCTGCTCCAAGGAACACTCGTCCTACACCCTGCTGCTGACAGAAATCCATCCTACCTGGGAATGGAAGAAATGTGGAAAGAAAGAGAACAGTGCCCACACCAGGGAGGGTTCCTGGGCATGTAGTTCCCTGCTTTTAGAAACTCCTGATGAAACAGTCCCTTTCTCAGGCTGACATGAGGCAGATGTGTGAGCAGACAATTGCAGCATTTCCAGCCAGCACTTTCCTTCTACCCCCGAGCAGAGCCAGTCCTTATTCCCTCATATGGAATTGTTGGGCCATTTGTGAGCGTCCCAGATGGAAACATACAGTTCAGACTCAACACCAAGATAAAATACGGCCATTCACCGCATTGTAAGTAGAGCTGAAATAGTTTGTGGGTTTCTTGGTTTGACATTTGCCTCTTTAAAATGCTTTATTTCTGCCCTCCCCCTGCACAGAGGTTGAGTGAGGGCATGTTTGCCTCCCTGCAGATGCTCTCTCACAGCACATTGTCCTCAGGGCTGGAAAGGAGTCTCCTGTATGTCCAGCTCCAAGAGAATCCTGAAGATCTCCCGTGGGCAGCAACCAGGCAACATGTACTGCAGGAGGGAGGCAGAGCTCCTTCCCTTGGGGCAGTGGGGAGCCGATACAGATCGTGGCAGAGCAGGGCTTGGGTTACCAAGAAGACACGACATGAGCCTCACCAGGGGCCAGCAGCCTGTCCTTGCAGCTTTCCAGCCTGCCCTGCTCTGGGGTGAGGGATTACAGAGCTAATCTGATGGGCACGTGGAGCAGCAGCCCTGCAGTGAGGGCACCTCTGGGTGAGTGACCCCTCCAACAGCCCCAGGGGTGACACAAACCCCTCCAGCACACGCTGCTCTGGAGTTTCCTTAACAGCCCACGGAAAAGTATCCTGGAAAACAAGTGTGTTCAGTTACGCAACTGCCTGGCTGAACTTGGGAGATATTTATCTTAGGACATCTTGTGTTTTAAATCCTTTTAATTCCACATAATCCGCAGCACAGGGAGCAGTTTAGAGACCAGGCCAGTGTGCTGGGATGTGAAACCAGGACGAGTGGCACTCTGGCAGGACCGTGGGGATGGTGCCCACTCCTGCTGCCCTCTGTGGTTACACCACCAGCTCAGGTCATGCCGGGTTAGCGACAGCTCTGCCTGCAAAAGCTGCCTGCTGCTACTTCTGGACCTTTTGGCTGGTCATTTCTGAGGTTCCCCAGACACAGAGATGCTCTTTTCAGCCAGCTCTGTTGAACCATGAAGCACTCCAGCAGGAAGGAGTGGGGGAAGGAACCCCTCACCCCAGAGCTTCTGCTGGCTTGACGCAGGAACAAGGCATTTTTAAATTATGATTATTAAGTGGAATTTATGGACCTTGCCTATTGCAGTTCAGAGAAAGGAAGTAATTCTGCAAAACTAGAGACCTCCAAAATAACTCCTGGTAGCCCACAGAGACTGAGAAGTACGCACAAAGCATATCAGAGACACTCAGCTGCTTCCCTTGTTTTTGATCATAGTTTTTGTATTGTTCAGCTATGATGCTTGAGAAGAAGGAGTTATTCATGAATAGCTCCTGCTCAGTAAAGAATGATACAGGCAAAAATAATTAGCTTGAAGTGGTTGAGTTTGGCGTAATCCCACGTCAGTTTCGTTGTTGTATGTTTGTGTAATGAAACAAGAATTTAAATCAAAGCAGAGCCCTGATGACAGATCCATCACTATGGGGATGAAGTCATGGAGTCACAGAATCCCAGAATAGTTTGGGTTGGAAAGGACATGGGCAGGGACACCTTCCACCAGCCCAGGTTGCTCCAAGCCCTGTCCAGCCTGGCCTTGGACACTTCCAGGGATGGGGCAGCCACAGCTTCCCTGGGCACCCTGTGCCAGGACCTGCCCACCCTCACAGGGAAGGATTTCTGTGTCATTGAACTCCACTCTCCAGCTCATACTCTGACCCAGACAGGTTTTTCTACTACATAAGCAATATTTAGAATAATATAATCAGAAGAGAGGATGGGAATAAAAAAAAAGAAGGAAAAAGTATTACAAAACTCAGCCTGCAGGACAGAGGGACTTGGCTCCTGCAAGGGATCAGTTCCAAGTTCCCACTGCCACCCACTCCCACGCATTTCCCTGGCACAGCTGAGCTCCCGTGGGCCAGGACAAGGGGCACCAGACGGCCAATTCCCCTAGAACACAGTGGAAAAACCCCAAATCCCTCAACAATAGGCCTGATGCCTCCACCAGCACGGTGACAGCACCTCTGCTCCGTGACTCAGAAAGCAAAGGTCGGAGGGAGCCGGTTTCTAACCTGGATGGCAGCGATCCCAGGGCAATTTACGTAACTGGTGTTCCAGAAAAGTCTCCTCGCTTTCTCAGCCGTGCCACCTCTCCCAGGAGTGCTGAAAACTTCCCCCTTGGGCCCCTACCCTTGGCGATTTTAGCCTCAAGGTGCAAAACTCCTCCCAAGCTCTCCCTCTCCGCTGTTCAGACACTGCTGGATCTCAGGGAACTCGCTGCAGCCTGGCCCAGGTGCAGAGGAGGAGAACACCTGTACTGTTTTCCTCGCTGGAATCAAGTGTGTTTACCCTCCGCCCTCAACCAAAGGGAGGCAAATCGCTAATGTCCCGCTTGAGAACCCGAGATTCCAAAAAGCCCGACCCGCAGAAATATCACCCGCACGTGGCGCCCGACCCTGACCTGGGGCCAAGGTGAGGTGGGGGAAGGGGAGAGCCGGAGGCTCCCTCCAGTTCCCGTTTACAATGAACACACCCGTCCTGATGCAATGAGGAGAACAGCCCGTGCTGCTGTCGGGAGCTCCGCAGCTGACCCTGCCCGACGGTCACCCCGGACCCCCCGGCTGTTTCCTCTCGGAAGCGACGCCCTGGTGCTGACACAGCCCCTGTCCGGCACTTGGGGGACCCGGGATTAGGGACTAAATGAAATCTCGCCCACGGCATCCACAGCCCCGGGCGCTGGCATTAGTTTCCTCCCATTGTGAGTCTAGTGGCGTTTTCTGGCTTTTCAGGCATCTCCCTACTTAGGAAGGGAGAAACCACAAATAAAAAGCCCTGTCTGCCAGCAATAACCCACGCCCTGGCTCCGGGCGCGCGGCGTGGTTTCGGGAATCGCCGCAGGACTTCCCTGTTCTCCCCCCTCCGAGCACAAACTCATCCTCACGACTCCGGTGATGCTCAGAGAGGATGATGCTCTTCGCCCACCGCACCCTCGTGCCACGTGTTTGGCCCAGGCGGACCCTCCCCAGGGCCCCCACCTGCACGGGGGGCTCCGGGGGAAGCTGTGCCCATACCTGGCTGAGGGAAAATTGGAAACCTCACTTCTGATGGCCAACACACCTCCCTGCTGTCTCTGCAGCAGGGGTGAAACGCTGCCTGCACTCAAAGCAGAGGTTTCTTAAGAGGCACTTTTAGATAGGAAGGGGCAAATCTGACTGATTAACCATTGCAACATAATAAAGAACTGTGACAGCATCAAATCAAGCCAGGACAATGGGAAAGCATCAAGGACTGTGAAATACCTGGGACAAAATCCCCACCTTCTCCAGGAGAGCTGCTAGAGGCAATGTGGATGAGATGTTTAACTAAAGAGTTGCAGAGTACAGTGCCTCAGCCGGCAGCTCTGCAGAGGGTGACAACTGCTTAATGATGAGGAAAAGCGGGAGACACGAGCAGAGCAGACCCCCAGCGAAGTGACACGGGAGAGAGATCGGAGCCGGCAGCGCAGGCCCGTGCGAGCAGTTGGGGCTGAGAGGGCGAGGGAGACCGCGGGAGAAAGAAACCCCAAAACTCAGATATTTATCCCCCAGGCCTTCAGCGCGGTCCATTTCCCTCCATGCCGGGGAGATTGGGGAGCGCTGCCTGCGCTGCCCGAACCATCACAGCCTGAAAGGAGCAGCAGCGAGCCCGGAGCCCCGAGCCCAGTCCTGGGTGCACACCCCGAGCCCGGAGCAGCCCCCGGAGCCCCGAGCCCAAATCAGCCCCCGGTGCCCCGAGCCCAGCCCCAGGAGCACACCCCGAGCCCGGAGCAGCCCCCGGAGCCCCGAGCCCAGCCCTGGGCGCCCCCCCGGAGCATCCTCCGGAGCAGCCCCGGCAGCGCTGGGCTCCGGGGAGCGGCTCGGGGCGGGCGGCACCGCATTCCCCGCTCCGCCGGCATCCCCCCTCCCCACCCGGGATCCCACCGTGCGCTCCTTTGTTCGGCGGCTCCCCCCGCCCCGCAGCCTCCCCCGCCGGGCTCCACCACCCTCTCACCTCCGTGTCCAGATGCACCAGCTCCATGTCGGGCCAGGGCTCGGCGAGCTGGGCGAGCGGCATCGCTGCCGGCGGGTGCCCGCAGCGCCGGGCTGGCTCCGGGCTGGGCAC
>VXAU01000241.1:207242-224918 GCA_013399695.1 Formicarius rufipectus
GGACACCGGGGAGGGGCTGCGGGGATGCTCCCGGTGGAGCTGGCACAGCTCCGAGAGGGGATGGGGACAGTGGGATTGGGTGGGAAAGCGTTTTCCCTCCGCCACCCCGAGGTAGCGATGTAGCTACAGCTGCATCGAGTCCAGCTGTTCCCCCAGCGCTGCCAAGGCCACCGCTGAGCCACGTCCCCAAGTGCCGCACCTACACGGGTTTTAAATCACGCCGGAATTGGGGAATCCTGCGTTGCCCTGCGCAGCCTGTTACAGTGCCTGACCGCCCTTTTGGTGAAGAAATATTCCTTAATATCCAATCTAAATCTCCACTGGCATTGAGGCCATTTCCTCTCATTTTGTGCCTTGTTCCCTGGGAGCCGAACCTGATCCTCCCCTGGCTCCCCTCTCCTGATCCTCTCCTGGGTCCCCTCTCCTGTCAGGGACTTGCAGAGCCAGAAGGTGCCCCCTGAGCCTCCTTTTCTCCAGGCTGAGGCCCCCCCAGCTCCCTCAGCTGCTCCTGCTGCTCCAGACCCTTCCCAGCTCCGTTCTCTTCCCTGGACACATTCCAGCCCCTCGATGTCTTTCTTGTCGTGAGTGGCCCAGAACTGCCCCAGGATTCGAGGTGCAGCCTCACCAGTACCCAGCACTGCTCTGGGAAATCCAGATTCCAAGTTCAAGATGTGCCATGAGACACTGCTCGTCACCTCCTGCAGAGCCCTCCACTTTCCCTACAAAACAGGGATAAAGAACACATCCATCTTTGGAAAGCCTCAGAGGAAAGGTGCCTTAAGTGCAGGTGTTCAGAATTCCTGGCTATTCCCACCTGTCAGGTTTCTCAGATAGGAGAAGGTTTTGTTCTACTCACATTTTACCAAACCCCAATGCACCATGTTTTCATGTTCCATTATAAAACTATTTGTTAAAAAATAAAAAGAAAGGAAGTTTGGTTCAAGGATGCATCGCTATGGGTTGACTTCATCAAGGTGTGGCTGGAAACATTTCACGAGCCTGAGTGGAAGCCTGTGGAGCTGGGATTGTGCATTCTGAGGGCAGGTGTCCCAGGTTGCAGCCCTTGGTCCTTTACCTCTTCTGAGAGGGCAGTGCACTCTGAAAAAGCCAAACTAAGCCAGAGCCCGGTGCTTTGAAAAATTCCAGTGACTCTCCAAAGCACCTGAAGCTGATTTGTGAGCACCACCAGGACCTGCTTGTGATTTGGGAGAGCACTGCCATCTTTCCTGCATATGGGGAGTCGAGTGTAGCAAATTCCCACGGTGACATGTGTTTGAGCCCAGCCTGGAGTCGCTGCCTCCGAGCCCCCCTCCGTGCTGTGCATGCTGGAGCCCCAGATGAAGGCATTAAACAGCACAAATGCACCCGGCTGGCACTAAGTGAGGCCCTGTTAGAGCAAATTAAACTCATGGCACTTGCTGTTGGAGCAAGCTAAGCAGATCTTGGGGAGAGTTATTCCCTCAGCTCCAAAGCCACCTGTAATTTCCCCTCGTTGTCTGGAACACGATGGTTACAAACAGCCTCCAGCTGCTGCAACCTGCTTAAAATGGCATCAATAACGTGGTGATGTCAATGACAGAATCCCATTTACCTTCCTTGGCAGACCCATCTCCCTTTTCTTCTGCTCTGGTGCAGGTCAGAGGGATCCAGGTGGGAATGCAGACGATGGTGAGTCCAGGACAGTGCCCTCTGTTTCCTTTTTGGAAGGAGAATAAGACTCTACTTGGTGACCTGCTATGGTTTAATGGCAGGCCCCATGAATCCATCACATCCAGGTGCACTTGGAGCTTCCGGGTGACAAGCCCAGAAGGAATATCTGAGCTGTAGTGCCAGGCACAAAGGCCATTTCCCACTGAATGCCTCCCAGCTTTCCATGCATGGAAGTCAGGCAGGATCAGGTGAGGGGGGATCTCAGGCTGGTCCTTGACTCCTGGGAAATCCTTGATTCCAAGATAACAACTGTAATTATAAAAATAAAAAAAAAAATAAATTATTTCTGAAGTGTTGAAGAGTTATAGCAGAAAAGCAGGTTTTCCTTTTCAAGGTCACAGGGAAAGGTCCATGTGCAAGATCCAGAGCAAGGCCTATGAAGGGGAGTGAGACAGGAATACTGCTGTTTCCAGGTCTCTTGGGTTACAGAAAGTCCATCATATATCATGGCAGAGACAGGCAGGCTGCCCCTGGACTTGACAAAAGACAGAAATCATGAAGCTTTATGGTGCAGCCACTTCTTCAGGCTGGAAGAAGACAATGGCTCTAAGCCTGTGATACCACTGCACCTAAATAAAAGTGGCACATTATCCTGCCCACTTCTTGTAGTAAAACAGCAAATTAAAGACACTGCTGTCTTACAAATGACTTGTGAGTTATTATTCTCTGCATCTGCTTTTTTCAAAGGCCAGGAGAGGATTTTTGCTGAGGTATCTCTACAGTGTCTGAGAATTATAATAACACCCCAAAAAAGGCCTCGGTGACAGCACAGCAATTCAGCAGCTCCAGGACTCCAGGAGAAGCCATCTCTCTGCTGAAAGAAGGTATTATCAGACTGACCTTCCCTCAGTTCCCCACCAGATAATGCTGAATCCTAGCTGGATTAACAGAAGGTAAAACGTGCCACAGGAGATTGCTGCTGAGTTCAGGGCAGGATGTCAGGGTAAGAGAAATGAGGTAGTGGTGTCCCCCAGGGTGTATTTCCAGTCAAAGAACAGCTATAAAAAGCATCCCTGATCCTGGAATCATGGTACAAAAAAGCAAAATCCTCTGTTTGGGTGACTGTCATGGCTAAATACAGTGATTAAAACATATAGACTGGCATTTTTCTGAGGCAGTTGCAGGCTGGGGAGAGCTGCTGCTGTGGTAAACAGAGACTCTGGATCAGCTGCATCCTTTGTCAGTGCTGCATTCGCTGAAAATTCAAAATGCTGCGGGTTTTAGTTTGCTTTTAAAACCACCAAATCCTCCTCAAATACAGTTGTAGATATTTTTGCCTCTGCAGCTGGCTGGCTGTGCAGCGTTTTTTCCTTTGCAGAGAGGCTGACAACATTCGTTAAGCCAGTTAAGGAGAAAATTAACCCTATCCCAGCCAAACCCAGGACATCCCCGTAGAAGCTGCTCCAAAGTGGATGGAGGCTGGTCCATATCATTGTCAGAGCCAATTTCCCCTTGTTAATCCAGAAGCTGGACGAGTGATTCTCTCCATAACCACCCAATGCTCCCATGGCTCACCATATCCTTTCATTTTCTCCATCCAGACACATCTCTCCTTCCCTGCCTGCTCCATGGGATGATGCTTTTATACACCCAAGGAAAAGCCAAAAGCTCACAGGCACAAGAACTCGAAGGGCTGAGTCCCAAATGTCTGCTACAATTTACAGACTCATGTAATCTCCTAAGACAGTCAATTAATTAGAGCTTAAGGCAACCCTTCTTGTGTTCTTAATATTGACTAATCAGTTCCAGAGCTTGTTGTTGTCCCACTGTCCTCCCAGGGAAACTGAGGCACCTTTTGAATGCCAGGGCAGAACTTGTACTCCATGTCCTGTCTTCCAATCCCCAGCTCTCCATTCAGCATCTCACTGCTTTGTTTTACCCCTGTGTAGGGGGAGGTGATGGATCACCTTGTTTTGATCCCAGGAACGTTCTTCCTTAGCCTGGTACAAACCACATTGAAGACATAAAAGAGGGGCCATGGAAATGAGAAAAACGGGCTGTGTTTAGCAGCTTTTTGCTTTTCAGACCGATTTCTCCCCGTCCCCCAGCACCGGGTGTGATCGCAGCTGCCTCACATGCCAGCGTTTTCCAAGGCAGGTCCAGGCAGCAGTTGGAATGCAGGAACTGCAGCACAGCGGGCAGAGGGATGCAGAGCTCTTGGGGAAGCACAGCCCAGGCAGCTCCCACTCCCCTGGACAGGGATTGTGCAGATGGAGGTTTATTCACGGAGCAAACGCCTTTAACCTCTCCCGACATTCCCACACAGGTGAGACTCACATTCCCTTGCTCAGCTCAGCGGCATTTTTGAAGGTGACCAACACATCTAAATCCTTTTTTTTTTTCTTCCCCCGGCAGAATAAATTGCATTTTGCCTGCTGCTTCTGCAGAATCTCAGTCTGCCAAACCCATCCCGCTCCTGTGTCTGTAACCCACACCATCCCCGCATCCGGATCTCCCGAAACCCCTCCCAGGGAGCCCCTTCGGCGAAGCACTCGCAGCTCAAGCCAGGGAATTCTGCTGCGTTGGCGCCGGGAAATGTGCTTGATTTGTGGATTTTGTACCAATCTCTGAGGAATAGGGAACTGCAGCCAAGAGGTGCCTTGAGCAGAGGGACCGTCGGAGCCGGGATGTGCCCTGGGAAGGCGATGGGGAAGCAGCGGCGAGGCCATATCTGCGGGTTGTCATGGATACAATCGCTGCCCGTCTCCTGTATCAGTTACCTTCCCTTTCCTGGATGCGAAGAACAGAGTGGTGGTCGGATCCAGCTCCTGCTCCTGCCCCGGACACAGCCCTGGACACGCGAACAAAAGGAGAGAACCGCCTGTTTCAACCCCAGACATCTCGGATCGGCTGAGGGGGCAGTGGGAGGTGACTCGGCATTTCGGTATTCCAGCTATGTGAGGCCAATAATGCTCAGCCCAGTGGTCTGTGGTTCTGCCCTAACCTTTGGCAGTTTCCTGGCACCTCAGAGGAGCTGATTCCCAGCCCATCCAGCCTCCTGGATTCAGGACAAGCTGCTGAGGACGTGGGTACTGCCAGCTGCAGCACCTGAGCTCTGCAGGCTCCCCTGGCCTGCTCTTCCTTCAAAACACAGAGGTCAAGAGTGGCTCAAACTACACTTGGAATCATGGAATGGTTTGGATTAGAAGGGGCCTTAAAGATCATCTCATTCCAACCCCCTGCTGCAGTCAGGGACACCTTCCACCAGCCCAGGTTGCTCCAAGCCCCGTCCAGCCTGGCCTTGGACACTTCCAGGGATGGGGCAGCCACAGCTTCTCTGCCCAACCCGTGCCAGGGCCTGCCCACCCTCACAGGGAGCAATTTTTTCTGTAGAAGTTTCCTTTTTCTGCCTGAAAAAGGCTTTTTCAAAACCCTGTATAAAATACAAGCAAATCCTCAAATTTATTTTTCTTTAAATTTAAATTTTAAAATGGTTTTCAGCCCAGGTGGGAAGTTATTTAGAGCGAGTTATCTGGTAAATTTTGTTTTTAATGAGCACGCAGCTATGCTTGTAGTTTATTCCAGCATAGGGCAATGCGAGGGAGTGATAACATGAAAGAGAAAACTATTAGAAACTGTAAACAGAAATTAAGCTGCCAGGGCTGTTTGCCTCGACCCCAGCCAGGGAGAAACCTGAATAAACACAACACTAAGTACAGTGGGGTTTATGGTTCTTTTAGGTTTAAGATCTTGTAAACAAGTGGTGGGGCTTTTAAGTGGATACAAAAGGATGCCCTCGGTTTTGTGCTGCTTCCAGAGCACACAGGTCCCAGTTTCTCCAGACAGGGGAGGGGAAAACAAAAATACGTTTCAACAGAATCCCAGGGAGAGGAAAATGTCATCCCCGTGTTGTTGGCCTCATCCTGCAACTGAACAAGTCTCATCCTGCTTCACAGAGGGCACACACAGATACCTGTTCCTAATTAGCCCATTCTGGGGGTTGGGATGCCACCACCACTTCATGTGAAAAATAAAGAAACCATTTTGAAATTGGGAGTGAATTTCAGACATCCTGACAAGGAGCCCAAAGAATCCAGAAAACTGTTTTCCTTAGGGGGAATCTGAACTTTGTTTCTGATTTCAGAGTAACATATGACTGGCAGCATTTCACTTCTCAGACCTCTTAGTAAGCAGAGACCATTGCACACAGTCAGCCTTGAAAAGCCACATCCCAAAAAACAGCCAGAGAAATAAACTTCTATAATATGAGAAATGATCCTGACTGGGAATGTTTTGGCCTGATGACCAACTGTATTACACAGGAAGGCTTAACACAAGCATGAATTTTTAAAGTGGTAGGGGAAGGAGGTGCCTTCATAGTTTAGGGTGAGAAGAGCAGATCTCCAACTTCTCTTCTGATACCACTTGTTTTCTGTGTTTTAGAAACTGCTTCAGGCAGTGCAGAGCACAGGTATGACTCAGCTTTGTGGCCAGGTAGGAGACACTGTGCTCAGTAGTTTCCTAGTTTGGGAGGGAACAAAAGGCACAGCAGGTTCAGTTATGTCAGAAACCCGACTCCCTGGCTAAAGAAAATCTCTCTGTCCCTCATCAGCATTACAAGAAAACCCAAACAAAGAGGTTCTGAGTATTTTGCAGTAGTGCATGTCTTGTAACCCACTGTAAAATGGTGCAGAAATACAGGGTTGGTTCTTTGTGCTTGACTATTAGATTGCTCTTTCCCTCCTCCCATCTCCATGGGTAAAGGAGGAAGCTTGGAGGGCTGCTCTTGAGACATTCTTCTTCTCAAAGACACTCTTGTGCTTTGTACTAGAAATGTCAGGACTGTCCAGCTGGGCCTTTCCTGGCTCTCTGAGGAGAGACTTGATGCCCTTCTGGGTGAGTTCACCAAGAGTACTCACACCTCTGCTGACAAGAGAGGAACCACTTGATCCTTAAATTGAAAAATCCTCTCAAAATTATTCCTTAGTGCCCATCCAGGCACTCCAAGTTCACCCCAAAGGGTTTTCCATTAGCAGGCTACAAATCCACCTACCTAGTTCTTGATTGCTGCTCTCATGTCATTGTCACACTGCAGAGCTGCTTGGAAAAGATAATTTCTAGCATCAAAAAGCAAGAACTCACTTTTATCTTTCTTCCTCTAAACTTTGTGGGCACCCATGTGATTGAAGCCGCCTCTTTGTCGCTCTGTGGCTGTGCCTTTCCTCTGTCACAGTGCAGAGGGGAGGGTATTGTTGATCAAGTGGTGAAGTGAGGGCTAATTATCTTTTATAGAGAAGCGTGTTCCAACATTTATGTCCGAGAATTCAACAACTTTCCCTCTCATTTGCCTCTGCTTTGCTCTCCCATGAGCCTCCAGCCACTGAGTAACAGTAATTTACAAATTAAATCTTGACTAATTGGGTATTTTGTCACCCAATGGGTAGAATAAAGCTTCAGTGGGTGTAATTTTATACCAATAAATGTCTCAGAAGAGGCAGTGAGCAGTTTAAACTGCTTCAGCCCTGGAAAGTGGTTTGAGTTCTGCCACTGCCTTCAGTGACAGCAAACTGAGACTCTCCCGGTGGGGAACCACTCCTTTCCTGTGGGAAATCAGATATTTGCTCCCAACCTGCTTTCAGAAATTCCTGGCCAGACCTGCTGTCTCATTTTTCTATTTACAGTCTGCACAGAGTCATTTTCTCCCTCAACCTAAGAAGCCACTGACATAATGTTGGAGATAAATGTCCTGTGGCAGCTGCCCAGCACAAGATATGGTGGAAATAGGGTCAGTGTGTCGGAAATGGATAATAAATAACATCTGATGTGATGTTATTTAACTCAAAAGCATTCTATCAGATATAAGGACTCTGGGATATGCTACAGCCCTTAAAATAGTACAAGAATCATAGTGCTATTAGCTGTTAACACTCAGTAACACCAGATACTTGTTGAAAGGGACTATTGATCAACAGAGATGGGAGACTGTTTTTTGGCAGCTGTTTGCCAGTTGGAAGTTAATATGGGAGTCAATTACCAACAGATAAATGTCCTTTCTACGAGATCACCAGCAGAAGCCTTTGGAAGAGGAAGGTACAGGCACGGGTTTAGATATCATCACTATACACACTGAAACAGATGGGTTCAAATATCAGCACTATGGTCCGAGAAATGAATCCTTCAGTGAAGTGGAAGGGCTGTGACAGAAAGCAAAGCAGCTCAGGAACAGGGTGGAGCAGCCTGCAGAGAGGGGGTTTGTTACCCTTCATGGTCCTGCAGTCCTTTGCCCCAGGCAGGAGGGAAATGGGGTTGTTTGCAGGATGAGGACTGTGGATGGGGACTGTGTCTGAACGTCAAACCCCGCAGAGCCGCGAGTGGAGGGGGTGGCGATGCTGGAAGATCCCCCTCCTGAGGAGAGCCCGGCGCTGCTCAGGGGATTGTGCAAGACAGTGGAGCTTGGGAACCTGCTGGGGAACTCGGGAAGCCGCAGTTCTGTCCTCACCTCGGCCAGGTTGTGCAATTTTACCTGCACTTCCCTGTTGCTCTGTGCCAGGCAGGAACCCGACAAATCCGAGTTTGGAAGCCAAACGGGTGCGGTTCTCACCGCTCCGGAGGCAGGGAATGCTCAGCATGTGACAAGCACCTCGGGGTGACATTGGGGAGGTTTATCTCAAACAATCTGTTTACTCCCGTGTGCAGGGCAGGCTCACAGGGTAGGATATCGTGGAGCTGGAGCCAGCACACACCAGCCCGACCTCCTCCCTGAAGGGCAGGAGGAAAAGGGTTGATCAGCATTCCCAGTCCTGGGCTCAGCTGGTCTGTTGTTTTCACGGAATGCCAGAACGGTTTGGAAAGGACCTTAAAGCTCATCTCGTTCCACTCCCTCTATGTGGGCAGGGACACCTTCCACCAGACATTCCCACCAGCTTGGGGTGCTCCAAGCCCTGTCCAGCCCAGCCTTTCCTCCCCAGACACAAAGCACAAGCTGAAGACTGTGTCAGCCCTGCTTTGCTGATAGAAATTGTTCATTCACTGAGTTAATCAATAAGCCAAAGTCCCAAAGCATTGCTTGCAAATGGATGGGAACCCTGGTCTGCTTGTTTTGCTAATCACAGAACAATCCCTGTGGGTTCATTACCCAGGAGCTACCAGGGCATGGTGACAAGGCCAGTTCAAGGGACACATGGGAATATAATCTATGTGTTTTTCAGCACAGTCAGAGATGTCCATGAAACTTTTGGTTTCAATGGTTGCTACACCTTCATGCCTCAGCATTTATACTTGGGACTGGAAATCCCTGCCTTCTGACTTTCTCCTGTAATTCTGGCTGGTGTTTTGCCCACTTCATCCAATAGATCCATAAATCCCTGACCCAATAAATACACAAATTCCCATCACAATAAATTCATAAATCCCTGCCCCAAGCAGCTACTGAGAACTGAAGCAAAGGAATGAGTTTGGCTCATGAGGAGCTCAACTTTCCTTTTGCATCCTCTTCAAGGAAGTATCATGAGGGTGTCAAGTGCTTCCCCTGCAATCTTGCCAGCTTTGGGAAGCAGCCACTTCCTCTCCAGCTTTATACTCTGCTCCTTGGAAAAGGTAAACATGGAAAGCATGTGCTAGAAGGAGATAACCCAAGAACTAAGGCTTTTGGTAATGTAAAAGGTGAAGGAAAACCAGCAATTGATGGCATTGCTTCAGCCCAATTCGTGTCACAGAGTGACTTAAATGCAATGCTGGCAAAAGTTGATGGCTGGCAAAGTGAGTCCATAGTTTTACAGCATCAGAAAAATCATTCTGGTGAGACTCTTTAAGACACTGTGAATTAGCACAGATATTACAATTCAGTTCCCTACATTTAGCTTGCACAGAAAAACACATGCACTCAAAATACTGGCACACAAAAGCAAAAGGAAACATGACCAAAAGCACAGGAAGCTTTCAAATAAATAAGGTATTATTTCTTTGTACATTATTATTTATTTTGTGTTCTCAGGTTGAAGATTCAGCAAGTCTGACATAAGTAGTTTGTGCCAGCAAGCCTTAAAGTGACCAGGCTTAAATGATACTTACTCAAATCTGGGTTTAGGACAAAGTATCCCTTCCCCAGCTAAGGACAGATGAGATGGATAGTGGCAGCTCTAGTTTAGGCTCAGACTTTCAGGACATGAGCCACAGCAGCTGCAATAATGGCCTGAGGAGGAAAAGGAATGGTCCTGTGATTCCTAAAATAGAATTTGGGAAGCCTAAGTTCAAAGGCTTGATACACCATGGATAGACTCCTGTGAAATGTCAGCTATGCCTGTAAACTGATTGGGAATTGAGCACTCTGCCTGGATTTCCAGCAGGAACTTAACTAAAACTAGAAAGAGAAGCTCAGAGATGACTCCCATTGCTCTGGTGAGTGTTGTCTGACACACGCTGAGCCTCTGATGGTGGCAGAGGATGGAGGTCGCTGGACTAGATCGTAACGAACCAGATTCTGCCTTCTCTAAGTTTGCAGAGCTGCTTTGGGACGCTCCCTGCCATTTGTTGGTCTCCCAGCCCCGATTCTGTGTTTCCTGGTACCACCGTGTGGCGAAGGGAAGGAACAGGCTGTTAATCAAAGCGTGTTAATGAGCTGAACAGTACCGCAGAAATCCCCGAGTCCACTGGGCTGTGGCGAGGAGACACCGTGGGGTTGCCAAATCTTCTCCTGCCAAATCCAGCCTTCCCTTCAGATGCAGCTTCCTTCTGGAATCATGGATAGCTCTTTTGCCAGAGAAATTGATTCAGTATCAATGGAATTTGCCTATGCAGGGCTTGGCAACACGGAAAGCCAGTTGGATCACGGTATGGCAGGGAAACCTGGGCATCTCCCACCAGGCTGCAGACCAGCAAAGCCCATCCACCAAGCACCCATAACACGGGAACAACCTCTGGTGTTATCTCCAGCAAGAAGGAAATGATGAGAAAAACTCATTTAATTGCCTACGTTTACAATCAGTCAGGCTAAACTCAGAACCCCTAATACAGGTTATGTTCAGCTCTTGTGCTGAGATAACACTGAATTCCATCAAGAAGCACCAATATACCATTTCCTTAGAACAAAGGCAAACAGAATCTGTCTGGGCAATACCAAAATAATAATCTAGAGGAACCAGATTTATAGTAATCTCATAGTAGCTCCTTCCTCTCTAGCTTCACAGTTGCCATATACCCTCACCTCTGCACAGCAGTGGCAACCAACAAGCTTGAGAGCAGGGGAGAGCTCCTGCCTGGAGGGAAATTTGTTAAAAATCCAAAAGTAAACTCAGTGGGATAATTGAATAAGAATAAGTAAACTAAATCCACTATCAAACCTGTTCAAAAGGGGAAAACTAGAAATGTTGGGGCTTGTGTGTCCAGTAGCAAAATGCAAAGTCTTGTAAGGTGGCTTGGAAGGTGGAGGGATGAGCTGCTCCACACCTGGGTCATCTCAGCCACCACAGGACTGTTCCTTCTACCTTCTCCAAGTACTTTCTGGTTTGATATACTTAGGGCAGTGAAATGTTCTTGTTTGGAGGCTTTAATGCATTTTAAAAGATCTCACATTTAGGAAGTTCTCCCTGATGCTTTCCTTCTGCTACACCATAGTTTTCTGGCTCCCTTTGCAAGGAGACAGCTAAACCCCCAAAAGATTGACAAAACAGTTTCTAATAAAGACTTTTAAAAACAGCCCAGCCTTTCACATCAGAAATATTCTCAAGCCAACTTACTAAAGCTCTTTATTAGACTCAATCAACTTTACTCAACATCAGCTCCCCCTGTGCCTTCTCCTCCCCATCTCTTACAAACGATGGGCTCACTCTGTAAATTGTGAATTTAACTTGAGCTCCATTTCATCTCCACGAACTGTAGGATAAGGAGCCATTTCTCAGGAATTATAGTCAGCAATATTAGTCCCTGGGTATGGTATTACCATATCTGGGATGATTTAGGGACAATGGAATCCCTGTGCCATCAAGCTGGGTGATTCTTCTGACACAAATGATCCTGCAACTCAGTATCTGCTGGAAACGCTCACTGAATTTAGTCCACTCCCCTTCCTTATCCCTTTCCATCCCCACCTGTGGCAGAGCTCAGGGATGGGGGGAGGATACTGTCACTTTTCCCAAATAATCTAAACAATCAGATAATCTAAACCTACTCTCTTTTAGTTTGAAGCCTTTCCCCTTTGTCCTGTCACTGCAGGCTCCTGTAAATAGTCTCTCTCCATCTTTCTTGTAGGCTGCCTTCACTGGAAGGCCACAAATTGCTCCCAAATTTCCCCACAGCAGAGCTGCTCCATCCCTCTGGTCATCTTGGTGGTTTCCCCTGGACTTGCCCCAGCAGGTCCATGTCCTTCCTGTGCTGGGAAGGGCTGAAGGCAGCACTGCAGGTGGGGTCTCACCAGAGAGGATCCTCAGCATTGATTTCTTTTTTTAAAAGAGGATGCTCCCTGTCTTTTCAATTGGAAAACAATTGCACCCTGCTGCACAGCACTGGTACCCTCCAGCAGGAGACTGGGAGGGTTTTCACCTGTATTCCCATCAAACTGGTGGTGTCCAGTTTCCAAAATCTCAGACAGGACAAAACCTGTGCTGATGCAGAGCCCACCTGACAGACTGGCTTGTTAACTGCACCCAGCAGCACAAATCCCAATCCCAGCAGATACACTGAGGCCATTTGCCATGTAAAATGATTACAATTTAACAGAAAAAAAAACCCCTTCTTTTTAGCTTCAGGCATCCTGGCAGGCAGCAATGCAGATTTGTGGTGCCTCTAACCACTAACCAGGCACAGGCTGCAGCACAGAGCTCCTCAGCTTTAATTTACACAACTGATTAGTTGGATTTACTGGCTTTAGCATCCCTCACCCTCTATTTGCTTAAGGAGAAATAGATGAGCCCTGTGTGTTGAGTCAAGCTCAACAGGCCAATAACTCCAGTGCAGGGCACATCCAGTGGGAAGCACCTCAGACAGAGCAAGGAGCATGGAATTTCAGCCCTGAAAATATCCATCCTTTTCTGTGGAGAAGAGACAGGCAGAGCCCTGGCCAAGTCATGACACAGACCATCCACGGGGGGTTAAAACTTCTTTGTAACACCTTTTATACAGGGATGTTTGGATCAGCAAGTATTTTCCAGACCAGGAGTAAGGGAAACACAAGCTTTGTAGCAAAACTGAAAGTGTCAATACTTACTGAAGCACTTTTAGTATCAGCACAAGTAACATGTGTGGAAAAGACACCCAGCAGTTGATTCAGTGCATCCAAGATGGAATGAGGTTTGGAAGCTCACAGGTTAGCAGGGAGGTGGCAGGTACCACATAAAATCCTCATTTTGCTGCTCAGCTGGAGAAAACCTCCTGCATGGCACTGCCCAGGTCAGCACACACAGACTGCTGGGAAGACTGAGCAGAAGTCCAGGAGTAACTTCTTGAACAAAGAGCAACCCTGCAATTCCCCCTCATTAGCAGCACTTCAGTTAATGACTGGTGGTAAAGAGGCTGCCCAACCACAGTGATGGACACAGGGGGACACCAGAACACTCTGGCTGGCAACTTGGCCAGTGGCAACCCCTTTGGGACCCAATTCTTTGGAATTGCTTGTTCTCTTTGTAGATGCCCCATAAAGTCAAACTCTACAAAAGCAAGGTAGGCTATTTCAAACTTGCAGATTACAAAATGTAATTATTATCTTAATGTAATCACATTTGGAGAAATACCAATTTCACCTCCCAGGCTGTGCCCAAGTCCCAGACCATTCCACAGCTTCAAGACATCCCCTCTAGTCCTTGGAGGGTCGGATTCATTGGGAAATCCTAAATTTACCCCCACCAACACCCCTCTTGCTCCCCATGACAAGGCACAATGAACCAGAGCAACGTTGCAGAACTCCAGCAGGCATTCTGTCCACTCCTGGAGTTGCTTCCCACTTTTCCCAACACCTCAACCCCACAGGGCTCCTCCCAAGCTGCATCTCTTAGAGAACACCCTGGACAGCCAACAACCTCCTCTCCCTGCTCCCACCGCTGGGAAGCCACAGCTTTTCCAGCAGCCACATCCCACTGCTTGGCTGCTCAAGTGACCGGTCAGGAGCTGTTCCTAAGCCTCTGGGTGGGGCTTGTTAAAGATTATTAAGCAAGATTATTCATAATAATTTTTCTTGCTAGGGTGAATGTCACATACCAGCTATGGTAACAAGATGGAGCAGTTCATATTAGTACATCTCTCTGTTCTCTGCACATGCAGCCACCCCAAAACACCTCCAGCCCTCCTGGCACCAAAAATTTCTGGATGTGAAACTCCACCCTGCTCGTTTTCTCAGGACTCCCTCCGAAAACAGCACAGGTTGAAACAGGTCACTGAACTTAATCACAAACAGACACTAAAATCCCAGGGAAGGCCAAGCAGAGATGGAAAAAATACTCCATCTGACAGTCACTGAAAGAGACATTTACACAGGGGGTTTGGGTTTGGCTCTGCTCTAGAGTCCAAGTAGCAACTATAAAAATGGCGCATTTTTACTCAACAACTCTCATCTCCTGCTTAGTCACTACCACAGCCAGGTCTGGATTCGATTAGCAGGAGCAACAATATTCAAATTCAAGTGTAGAAATGTAACACATCATCAGTTTTATGGAGCCAGTTCTGGTTTCACTCCCAAAAAAAGCTCACCAGAATTTACTTTTCTCTGCAGCGACTGCAAAAAAATCACTATATTCCTCTGTTTTATACAGGACCATTTTTTAAGACAATAATTACCTCAGTAGATTCACTTATGTGCTCCATTTTGGGCCCTCCCAGTAAGCTAAGAGTTTCAAGACACCCTGCAGCAATCTAGTTTTTAGTTAAGGAAACATTGCTTTTAGGTAAGCAAATATCACCTTTTAGTTGTAAATTAAGACTGAATTAATTACCTGAATGAAAACATAACCATGTAGACATCCACACAGTAAATTCTTAAACTACATGAGATGAAATAAAGGCAAGAGAAATTAAAAAGCATTAAGAACAGTCCAAGCCAAACCGTATCCAGCTTTATTAAAGGTATTTTTCATGAA
This sequence comes from Formicarius rufipectus, assembly GCA_013399695.1. NCBI lineage: Eukaryota > Metazoa > Chordata > Aves > Passeriformes > Formicariidae > Formicarius > Formicarius rufipectus. The sequence continues at coordinate 221,954 of VXAU01000241.1, forward strand.
CAATCATGGTAATTTAGGCAGGACATGGGCTACAATCTGCAACATTTTACAACAACTGTCAAACTCCCTTCCCTTTGTGGACTACTAAACGGAAAAGTTGCTATAAACCGTAGGAAATCTTCAGCTCACATCTGGAGAGGCAAAACTTTAGAGTGAGGGTGGACACGTTCACATCAGTGCGTTGTTTGACAACTCTGCACAAACCAACCCTGACTTTTACAGGAAAATAAAACTCAAACGCAGGTTTCTGTATCTTAAGATCCACATTAGAAAAGAGGAAGTGCAGCTCCATTTTTGAGCCACTGCATCCCAAATTAGACACCAGAAATCCAGATCACCTGAAAATGGATTGAGTGTGGTACATCCCAAAATGCCGGTTTTGCCATGTTTTGGAGTGACAGGCTCTGGGTAAACAGGGAGACACCAAAGAAAAACTGGTGGCATTAAGTTTTGGAGTAGGCAATGGCATCTTGGGAGCTTCCATGTTCACTTGGACTTAACTGACACGAAGCATCAGGGAATCCCTTCCTCCTCCCTTCAGGAAGGGCCCTTCTTCCAAAAACTGGGGGACTGGAAAAAGCTTTTCTTATTAAAATGTAGGTTTTGAGAAATAGACTAAGTGACTTTTGTCCCCACTGCTCCCCAACCCCCTCCCCCGAAACACAACAACAAAGCGGTCTGTGTGCTAACAACATAGCTTAAAAAAAAGTAAACCAAAATTCTGCATTGTTATAAAACTTGATAAAAAATAGTATTTCAAACTGTACAGTCACCAGAAGTACACAGTTATCAAAAATTCACACATTTTACTTGGCTTCACCAGCACCTTCGGCTTTCTGTGCCTGAAAAGAAAAAGGGGAACAAGTCAACACATAAAAACCCAGAAACTTATTTTTCTAAGTAGCAAAGCCCTGAGCAGAACAAGCATTTTCTGGGCTGCACTGCTCTGATTTTTAACAAAACTAAATAAAATCCAATCTAACATCCGAGGCACTGCAAAAGACAACTTCAAGTCGCTTCATATGCACAAACTTTACAGAACAAGAACAGTAACTTCCCTGTGGCAACACCACCTGGCAGACAACTTTTAACTCTTCACCAACACCTGCCATGTCTGGGGACGTGTTGTTAGGTGTCATAAGCAACAGGTCTAAATAAGTAATAATTCCCTGGCACAAGCCAAGGCCTGTCCTTGTTTGAGAAGGAAAGGAGTAAATCCCAATGTAAGACAGGCTGCTGTGGTACCTGGTCTGTTTTGGCATCTCCGTTTTCTGCAGGGTTGTTTCCCTCCTTGCCAGCATCAGCTTTTCCCTTCTTCCCCTTGGGCACCTTCTCGCTCTTCTGCGAATGCAAGATGGTATTTGGTGTCAGCCGGCCCCAAAGAACAGAGGCACACCAATTTTTGTGTGTTTCAGGGACTGACAACCACTGTGGAAAGCCTTCATTTTGCTACGTTTAATGCAGACTTTACATCTGCAGAAGGTAAAACCTGGAAGGTTCCAGTGCTGCTTTCTGAAGGGACAATGCAGGTCAATCTCAGTGCTACGCACGACTCTTAGTCAAACGTTTATTAGTTACCACCAGACAAAGCCAAACCTCGTAACAAACGGTGCTGACACAACTCACCTTTGGAGCTGCCTTTTTAGGTTTGGGCTCTGGCTTCGGGGGAGCAGGTTTCTGCAAGGGGGGAAAAACCTCCGGTTAGAGAATCCTGGAATGGTGTGGGTTGGAAGGGACCTTTAAAGACCATCTCATCCCACCCTCTGCCATGGACAGGGTCACCTTCCACTAGCCCAGGTTGCTCCAAGCCCCATCTAATCTGGCCTTGGGCAGTCACAGCTTCTCTAGGCATCCTGTGCCAGGGCCTCACCATCCTCACAAAGAACAATTCCTTCCCAGTATTCCATCTAGTCCTGTCCTCCTTCAGCTTAAGGCCATTTCCCTTTGTACTATCACTACATGTCCTTGGTTACAAATCCCGCTCCAAGGCCTTTTCTTAAAATAATTTATTCCCACAACTTATTGAAATTATTTTAAGAGAATCAAACTGCTTTAAAAAAAAAAAAAAAAAAACACTCAACCTAAACAGCACAGTTTTAGGAAAGCAAGCCAAAACTTTTGAAATTGAAGGAGTTACTTGATTTGTCAATTTTTCACCACTCCCATAGCACCACACAATGGGGCAGTTCCTTAAGCCAGTAACTTACTTCAACTAGCAACATGTCCTACTGTTCTGACACGTATTTACACACCAAATGCTCAAGTGTAAAAATACCAAGTGTTGTGACTTCTCTGCCCAGCAAGAGGATACTCACAGCAGATAACCTTGCTGATCTCCGTTGTGGCTGTTGAAAGAGGAAAAATGATTGAGTTCAATTGTCAAGAAATATGAACTCTCAAAAACTCATCAAATAACTCTCACTTCAAAGTAGTAAAAGTCCCAGAAATTATGCTTTTAGCTCTTAATCTTTAGAAATTAAGTTTTTACTTTTTTCTTCCCCGTCCTCAAGAAACGCAAGGCTATGTCATTGATATCACTATCAGCTGACAATAGTTAAGTAGAATCTTCATGGTTAAAAGCAGATCTTTTCATGATTAAAAGACAGTTAAGACTTTGAAAAGCCAAAATCAATTACGACCAACCCTCCCGCCCTGCTCCTCAGTTATTCTGATGAAGTTACACCTCATCTTCCAACGGGAACACTTGATGATCCAACTTCCCCAAAACGCCAAACTCCTTACCTCATCCTTAACTTTGGCCTTATCGCCCTTGGTCTCTCCTTCAGCCTGCGGACACAGGTTGTAGGGTCAGGTGATGGCGGGGAGGGGGGCACACTCAGGGCACAGAGGCCGCTATTTTAACCCCCCAACAACCACCTCGGGGGGGACATCCCTTGGGGCGGGGGATCCCGGGGCACAGCCCGGGGTGTGTGGGGTCTGTGTGTGGGGGACACACCGCTGTCCC
>VXAU01000243.1:0-283809 GCA_013399695.1 Formicarius rufipectus
CCACTAATTGTATCCACATTCAATGACAAACAACTAAGTTTAATTTAATTTAATAATCGTGTCAGTACAAGTCCAAGTGAGAGCCGGCTGTGCACTCCCCTCCGCACAGCAGGGCGCCCCTTACCCAAGGAACTGAGCCCCCGAAGGTCCCACTTCGATGAGGCGGCTGGCCAGCCCTTCCCCCTCCACCATGGGCGGCATGGTGGCGAGGCGGTGCCGCTTCACCAGCCGGCACGTCACGCGTGTCGGGGCCGTGCACTTGCGCGGGGGGATGATGATGCGCAGCCCGTTGTGCCGGCAGCCCCGCATGGCTCCCCCACGGGCATCCACCATGAAACTCACCAGGAAGCTGCAAAACCAGGGAAGACCACTTAGAGACAGAGCAGGTCGCTGGTGCGTGTTCCACACACATGACACGCTACCTATGGAAATGGGGCTCTTGCTCAAGAGGTACAATTTAAAAAAATCCTTTCTCCCATGCGCAGCACCAAATCATGCTGAAGTCACTTATTAATTATCCTGGCAACTCCTACCTGAGAGTTCTTCACAGACAGCCTTATCTTACAGTGCTCCTGTTGGGACAGTACCAGCAGACACTGATAAGGTGAACACCTGTACACATTACAGTGTGCAAATATCACTACTTTGTACCTGCAAACAACTGTACTTGAAGTGGGCACTATGTAAATACTTAACAGGCAAATACATCCTATTGAAGAACACTGTACATTATCCAAATATATAAAGTCACTTCTGAGAGGATGGCTTGGGTTTTTTTTTTCAGGTTATCAGTATAATTTTCTAGCTATTTGATAAACTATAATTTCTCAAAAAACAGTTTTGGATAAACAAAAATCCCACAAATATCATTCTGGAGTGTGTAGCTACACTTCACACTCCTATTTATACTAAACGAACCCCAGCACGTCCTTTCCATTTGTTTGCAGACACGTTTTGGTCAGACAACATTAGCTACATTCACTGTATCAGAGCTGTAAAAATTGTAGAGGAGGTTTATTTCTGCATTTTTGGGTTTGTTTTTTTTGTGTTACTTTGAAGAACAGTACAATGTGCCACAAAATGCAGAAAAGACATCTACAGGGAGCCCTCTTCTAGCACAAGGTAAATTATTTCTTTTCCTTTAAGAGGGAGAAAAACATTTAGTTTTGTTTGCTATTTCTTTTGTGCTAAATTTTGTGTAGTTCCACATTTAAACTACTAGACTGGGGACATTCTTGGGAAAGGTGTAGAACCACATCCAAATTTTCATTCTTTTTTCACTTGTTTATGACTTGGGATCATGCCTGATGTGGGATGGAAATGTCAGGCTGCTGGAAGGGAAAGTAAGAGCAGAGGAGACAGAACGGTGTCAGGCCTAGTTCTATCCACTAACATAGAACCATCGCATGGGGAGTCGCAGAAATGCTACTGAAGGACCTGCAATAGAGAAAATACACTCCCTTATACCAGGAGTGACAAACAGGGATTTTTCCACTGTCCCCTTGACCGTTCTGTGCAACAAACATTGCATCCATTCATTGTCCACACAAGGAATTCCACATGCTGTAAGAACACAACACTCGACACACCGTGCAAGTCCGAGGGATGGAGGATGGGAAGGAGCCACAAGCGCCAGTCGGAAGCACACCATGCACCACGGATGCCAGTCTGTCTCACACATGCAGTCTCCTAGTCTACTGCCAGTCAGATACCTCTAGGCTTTGCTTAGTGTAAAACTCGGGGCAGTACAACCATTATCTCATTCCTTACAGCTTGGTGTTTCTGTGGTTTTAACAAAAAAAGAACATGAAAACAATTTACAGCTTCCATTGTCAGGGGATTAGTTGAGAAAAATGGGAGCTTCCTTCACAAAATACATTCTTTATACACGTTAAAGCACAGATGAAAGAAGAGCTTAAGAGACACTAAGTGCTCCACTGGTGCACTAATGCTCTTGGCTGGCATGGCAATTGCCCTGTAAGTGCAGAAGGAATGTTACCAAAGGGGTTCAGTTTCAGAAAATTGGTATTCAGAGTCTCCAGTACAGTGGGTGTTGTTTGAGGCAGTCAGTGACACTGCTGAAAGAAGTTTCACATTTTGAAGCTAATGCTATGAGGCATACAAACACTCCCCCACAATTACCAGAAGCTAATGAGTTCAACAGCATTCACGTTTTTCATTGTGTAAACTGTCAGGAACACAACTTTTAGGATTCAGTTATTCTCATTATTGACATAGTACTCCAGATTGTGACCTTAAGAACAGAACCACCTTCTGTCACCGCCCATCACTGAACTACTAGTGCTGGGCCACCTGGCTGTCCCTATGTCCTCCTTAGGGTATCTCCCCATGTGCCTCAGCAAAGCCAAACCCACTGGTAAGTGCCAGAAAAAAAACACACACAGAAGGTGAAACTCCAACCAAATCATCCCCCGTCTTTTCCTTTGTCTCAGCTTAAGTTTACTGCATGTGCCTGGTGGGTCAGTAAATCTATCACAAAGTCTATCAGTCATCTCTCACTAAAACCAACTTTGCTCCAAAGAGTGGAAAAACAGGCAAAGAGAAGTCTCATTGCAAAGCGGACACAAAGATAACAATGGCTAAGGTAAAACCAATAGGACATTATTATTATTATTCACGTTTAAAAGCAGCTCTTTTTAACGTAAGGAAGATCTAAGGCAATTATTCAGACAAGCACAGAATAGTGTGGGGGCAGCACAGAAAGATTAGTGCCAACTATCACATTATAGAGGAGCAAGTTCACAAACCCAGCTATATACTCCGAAATTCCTGGAAAACAAATTTCGGAGAACTACCATCAATAAAGTGCACAGGAAACAAACTGAAGGGGAAGATTTCTCAGCTCTAGACCTGAAATGGTACTACAATGGCACAGGATTTATAGAGCTGTGTGTAAAAACAGCCTTTTCCACCACACCACCCCAGTTATTTCCCACCTCTTTGACATGCTCATTTTTTCCATCTACTTATTTAATCCAATTTTGTACCTCTCTTTTTCTTTAATCAGCATATTTCACATACTTTTGGACATGCAAGAGAGTCAAGTCAATAATTAATAAGAAACCATTTTCTATATCATAGCAGCCTCTTTTTCTGCCTATTTGCTACCTAATAGGGCATCTGGATGGTGCCATTACAGTTCTAGGACCAGAAAAGCTTTTCCCTCTTGAAAGAGTATGTCTATCAGTATAACTTATAAAAAGTAACGCATGAAATAAAACATGCTTTCTGAAATGTGCATTTAGGAAAGTCAAAAAATTGACTAATATATATAAAACAAATGTAAAATGCAAACTAATTATTTTGTTGCCTGTGCACTCACATTATTTTTACTCTCACCATCTCTCCTTTTACCAGGTGTTGTTACATGGCAAGACTGAGACAGTAAGAGACTGCACTCAACAAATAAAACTAGTAGGAATAATTGGCAGGTGAAGCCATTCTGTGGGAAGCGATACCTTATTGAGATAAATTCCCATGGTCAGAAAGAAAATAATGTAATACTAGTGTATAAATAACTGCAACTTATGTAATCCCTGAAGCTGAGCAGGAAACTCAGAGCTTATTCCATGGGCCAACCTCATGGACCCCTGCTACATGGACCACTTGGGTACAGAGAATGAAGAGGAGAGGCACCATTAAAGAGAAACAGAAATGGCTGTGAAGAGCTCAAAAGTAGGGGAAAAGTAAAGAAAAAAAGGGTAAATAAAGAGGATTAAAGGAACTTACATTTCAATTAAGTGATGGTTCAAAGTCAAAGCAGATTATGAGTAAAGGTATGTATTTGTCCCTACTAAGACAGCCTTTGAAATAAGTTTTCATTTGCCAATTTACAAGATTCTGGGAGAAATGAAGCACAAAACAAACATATGCCCCTGACAGTCTTGCAAATAGGATCAATACTGAGCTTTCCTGGGATTTAGCAAGGTGGCAGTGCAATGTAATAGCAGAAAACGTGAAACAAATCAGGTCTGGGAAATTCGGTGCCTTCTCTCTTTTGAAGAGACTGAAGGGGGAATCAAGATTATTTTTCTAAAGAAAAAATAAAGTACAAAACCCATTATTTTACAGGGATCAGTTACAGACTGCAGGGGAGCCTATATTTGCTTCTGCTAAACAGGCAGCAGTGAAGATTATCCATTCCTTTCTAATTTAGCAGTACTTACTCACAGAGAGGCCATTTCATTCTCTCCCATTTTAGAGCCGTTCAAAACTACATACTTGCCATATGAAAGGTAACCGTATCAAATAACATTGGCTGCAGTGTCCCTCTAGTTGAGGACATACACAAAAGGCCCCTAAATCTTTCAGGCTGTTTCCATGCCTTCTACAGAGAGCAGAGGAAACAGCAATGGGGTTTCTAATGGCTTCTGCCACTGATCATCTCTGGCAGGCGTGGCTGCAGTGCCACGTTTGTGTCATTCGGTGGCAGAGTGGACAAGGCGAGGTCTTCCCCTGGTGCTCTGACCCACGTGGGCTCCCAGGATTGCTGAACAACCTGACATTATTGCTCCTCTGTTTGTTGTTTTTTTGGGTTTTTTTCCTTAATGTTTTATACTTGAGAGGTGGCGGGCGTTGGCTGAGTGGCGTAGGCCCCCGCCTGTGGAGCCGGCTCCTCCTCTGAGGACGCCAGTTCGAATCCTGGAGGAACTCGCTGTCGCCGTCCGAGCGTGCTCGGCCGTGGCAAAATGAGCCTCAGGAGTAAAGGGGGTGGGGCCAGTTCTGCGCACCCTGTGCCTCACCTAACAAATCCATTGCGCAGGCTTATCCCAAGATCTTCGTTCGCGAAGTCCAGCCAACTAACTAACGGCTTCACTTGAACAGACCACAAACAATATTATGCACTGGATAGCTGGACAAAAAGTTGGGTTGTATTTTCATGAGATATCTGTAGTTCAGATTCAATCATGAGTCGCTCCCTTTCCTGATTTAATTCATACCAAATCAATTAGGGTTAATTCTCTATCCTCATTTGAAAGATCAGGGTGAACAAATAAATTAAAAAACAGATGTGTCAGTGCTGGAGGGGGTGAAGGAAGATACTTGTGTGCTTTGTGAGGAGTCCCTGTTCTGTGAAGAGCTTTGCAGAGAGGCACAGCCTCAGCTGTTGGCACTCAGACACGCATCTCATTCTGCAGAGTCCCTGGGGAGCCATGCAAAACCCAGCAGGGGAAGGGTCTTCCTGGCACAGGCAACAGTTCTTGAAACACACAAAGTAGGCAATATCTACACCACCACTTCATACACTCGGCTCAGGTAGGGTATTCTCTCAGACTAAGCAGCCACACATGCACTCCTGGGGCAGCAGGACGCAAAGCTCCAGGGAGAGCACATCCACTGGAGACACGTTAACAAACGTCTCAGTGTACGTTTCTCTTCTTTACAACAGAAACTGGGAAACAAGGAGATAGCAGCATTCAGTGTTAGTCGCAGTGTGAAGAAGCAGAAACAAACAATCAGGGGCTTCAGCCATTGTGAAGTGTTCAGCAGGAGGAGGAGGAGAACCCAGAGGGACTGAAATCCCAAAAAAGGCCTTGCTCCACCTCCTGCTGAAGTCAACAGCAAGTCATTCAACTACCTCAGTGTGCTTTCTAGCAGGCTGCAACTACGCCATACAGGAACAAGGCAGAATACACATTCCAGGAGGACAAAAAACATGATCCTACACAGGAAACCGCTACACTATTAACTTCTGATAACACCCACTGCATTAGCCAGCTGCGGGAAGATCAATTTGACGTGGCCTAAAAAGATGGGTTTGTAGTTTGGGGCTTTATTTAGCCATTTTGTAATTGTGCACAGCTGAATATTTAAGGAGATTTTCACCTTTCTACAGTTACACTAAAAGTGCTGAGGAGATATTGTGCTAATAAACACTCAGTTTGGCAAGTGAAGATAATCTCCTTTGGGAATATTGAGCTTTGGGTGTTTTGTGCAAGGTCAAGCACGGATTCACTGTCACTCGAAAAAATACGTGTGGCATGAAAAATAAGATATGCTATGTGTGGGCAGGTATTCTACCTGTTCAAATATAGTGGCACAATTTGGCTAATATGGCCTAGGGAAAGGCTTTGCAATATTTTTATATAGACAGGTGAAGTAAAGAGGCCACTTAGTAATATAACAATTACAGTGGTTTTGCATTGGATTATTTGTGGAGGGTTTCCATCTTCCTTTAAATATTAAACCATGCCACCAACAAAGAAAAGGTATTGTTAAATAAATCATGGGTTAAAACAATCTAGAAATGTATAAGAAGCTTTGTTAGTTTTTTTTGCAGTGGACTTATTATGTGTGCAGGACTCCTTTGTCACAGATGACAAAGCAGACAGGAGGAAGTGGGCACTTACTGTATGAGAAGAGAAATAGGGCCAAGTGTAACTACTACTGCTAGTTATATTGATTTCTTTTTTCCTCTTGGCTAACATGCACTATCAAAACACTAAAACATCCTGAAGTGGGGTAAGAGGGGAGGATAAATAGGGTGGTTGAGAAGTGCAACGTATTAAAGAAAGAAATTATGCAGAAGTTCACCTGCTGTTGTCAAGATCAAGACATGGAGAAGAGCATCTGCAATAGAATAGATGATTTAACATCAAAAAGGAAAAGAAAAGGGGGAAGAAAGAATGAGTTAAATGAAATACTGAAATACTGGAAAAAGGAAACAGATTTTTAAATCAAACATGTGAACATAATACATATATATGTGCATATTCATTCCATGTGAGAAGGTAGGAGTGAGCATGGAAAAAATAAGCCTGTGTAAACAACCTTTGTTGCAAGTGGCCACTAACTCCAACAGCAGCAAAACTGGAGTGCCCTCGTTCCTCTACAGACATACTCCCACTGTAGTCAGGTGCCTAAAATGCAGTCAGGTTATGAGGAAACCTCTGAGACACAGATTAGGGGAAGTGCTGCTTGGTTTAGGCATCACATCTGACATGTGGGCTGCAGTATACAAAAGGAATCTAAGGTAATCCCAGGCAGTGTTCCTGATTACACAATGAATCTTTCTTTCCTTCCATTTCCCTATCTATATCTCTGTCCTCCACATGCTGCCTCCATTTCAACATGTTTCTTGTCCTCCTTTTATTCTACAGAATGAGCAGTTCCCAACTTTCCGTTTGACCTGCTTAGGCTCTCAGGAATCACTTAGTGTCACACATATATTCTAGAGAGCTCCACTGCCATTTTATTCCATTAACACCGATTTGCTATTAACGAAACATACCCACTGTTTTGCCTTGTGCTAACTTTCTGAACAAAGGACAAAAAGTTACAGCAAAATTTGCAAGCATTTGGACTTCAATATTTAAGAAATGACTATCAGCTGGTCGCTGCCAGGTCCTGTTTCCATAACAATTTCCAGGAAATCAATCTCACACTGGGAAAAGCGATGTTATGGATTGAAAATATAACACTTGAAGTAGATTTTGTTTACCTTGTTAGCAAGGATCCAGCCTCCTTTTTGGCAGACATGCAGCTAAGAATGATAATTCACATTATTTGTCGCAGTACGAGCTGCCCGCTCCCTTCACCTTTTCCCACTGATCGAAGCAACAACTTCCAAAAAGGCAAACTCACTAACAATATCCCAACTGTTTATTTCTTTCCACACACAAATACTGGTACACTCAGATCAACAGTCAAAAGGCAGTTTCTCCATCCAACTGGATATAGTCAATATCTTTCATTAAATAGCAGTTTTACTGTGAGCAAGTCGGACCTGGAACATTTGCAGAGCTGCCACATATTTGCTCCAAAACACAAAATCAAGTTAACATCAAAGCACGAACCCAAACCTAAATGCTGCAAGTGAAATCATTCAGTTCAGTGATTTTTTTGTTTTTCAACTTCAAGAACATTTGTTCTTCCACAATAGGATATGGTGAGACATGAGAGTATGACTGTGAAACACATTTGCATTATGTAGGCAGTAGTTCTGTCTCTCACAACAAGAATTTATAAATAATATCCCCTAATATTACCAACAAAGTGATAAAACTCTTATCTTACTGGATATTTAGCACCCAAACTTTCTGGCATAGCCAGAGATCCTTAACTTAGCTCAATATGCAAGATCAGATTGTTTTATCATGAGAAGCAAATCTGATTTGCTGAAAGGGAGTTTAAATGCTGGAATTCATATTTTTACCTTCAGACCATGTATGAAACTGTCAACTGTGTAAAACAACCAGGAGATGTTTATGTTGAGATTTTGAGCACTACCAGAGTGTCACCTCTTTAGTGAGAAATATTTTCTGGGTTTTGAAATGGTTGTCAAAGACTGCGACCAAAAATCTTGCCTTTCCTTCCTTACTGATGAAATTATCAACCTATTGAAACAATAGTTACATTCACATTTTAAGTGGATGGTTAAAACATTCTCCCCTCCTGAAATTTCAGATGTGGAAGGGGTCTGGTTAGTTATGCAAAGGCTGAAATATGTGCCTGTGAAATTCCACATGGAGAGAACAGTTCTCTGTGAAGTTATCCTTTTCCCCAGGCGTGTTACACTGTGATCCACAGAAACACTTCCCTACAGTGGGACATCAGCAATAACCCAACAACAGCTTGGGGTTTACCACTGAAGGGGGGTAAGCAGAGAAGGGTATAGTTTTTGTCCTTATATTGCACAGAATGCAAACTTAGAATCCCCTGTGACTGACAAACTATTGTTCAATACTTTGCTGATATGTTCTTTCACAACCTGAATTAACACATTTAGAGTGTCTTGGGCAAAACCAAGGGCAAAACCCTTGTCCAAAGGCCACTAACGGGACTTCAGAAAATTCCAAGAGTTTTCTTTCATGACAGATAAATACTACTCCACTGCATGCACCTAAAGTGTCAGCAGTGCTGCTGGTTCCTAAGAACCTACTACTAGCGTGTGTCTTCGTGTGGAGGAGGGTGTAGGTGACAAGAGGGGCATAAATGACAAATTGATTTTCTGTTCCAGCAGAGTGACTGCAGCAGTCGTGCACACAGTGCTTCTACAACTGCTTCACTGTCAAAAGCAAAACACTTCTAGGAGTCAGTGTATCTTCCTCAAAAAAAAAATATGTACCCCCACAGTTTATGGTAACTCAGTGACTCAAACAAATCTAAACAAGATAAAAATGAAGTGGTGTACTGTCTTTTCCAAAGGCTGATGAATCATTACTATGGGTTTCTTTATTACAGTATTTAGGGGCAAGTTAGCTGGTATGTATAGAAGGAGGACATAATTTGTGTCATGTTAAATGTCACTATTTAATATAATGCAGGGAGTGCTGTTCCTATTAAAATCAGACGCCTTATCCTTCCACTATGCATCCTGGTCATCCCAAAAGATCAAACTATCACTAACACAATTCAAAAGAAAACCACAAAATGACTGCACATCCAAGACATGAATGCCACTCTCCTAGGAAGTCTTCAGTTCATCCTCTGCAATCACAGGGAAGACCTACCTTTCTGAAAGGGAAAATTGATGCAACCTTTGGAAAAGGTTTGGAATCCATTTAGGGTTAGGATAAAGCACCAAAGCAGTTTCAAAGCTTAGCAGCATATATAAACACATACATACTTCGCATATTAAGTGTTCTCATTTCATTTGTTAGTTTTAGAGCTCAGGAAAAGCAAATTCAAACAACACTGGTCATAAGCAAATATCCTCCTATCAGCCAACAAAAAACCTTCCCATCTATGTCACATCAAGCAGTTTGCAGTCACAGTTGTGACAATATTGTTCCTCCTCTAGACCTGTCATTCCAGTTGGGACTCCAGTGCTGTTTTTTGAAGGTTATGGACTGTAAGACAGTCACAAAGTCACAAAACTCATCTTTCGCCTTGTGATGTCCAGTCACACTGTTTACAGAAATTGAATTGAAGTGTCACAGAAATTGAATGCTTTTTAATTCCATCAGTTTCTTATGAACTCATCTGCACGTTTCTAATCAGATATGATGACAGGACACAAGTGGAGAATTCAGTGTGAATAATAAAATTACTGACAACACAGTAAGTAAAAGGCCAGCCAGGATAAGCTTTCTAACTATGAACTTGGCTGGGCCTGCATTTTGACCTGCCTTATGCCATGACAATGGGTTTGCCTAAATGCAACTGCTTATTAAGAGTCAGTGGTGAGAATATACAAGGAGTGGCCAAATGTGTGCAAAGCACATGATGTTTAGGTTGCTTGTCTATTCCTGTCATCTGAAAGAAATAATAGTCAGTGCTCACCTAAACTACTCCACTAGCACGGTAAGTAGTCATCACCTGGAATGATTAGGCCCTTGATCACAATTATTGCTAACTCCAATACTCCACTGTATTTATTTCCCCATAAAATCCCCACAAATATCTGTGTGTGTGTCTCAATTATCTCATTCAGTCCTCCTGAACTTGACTCAGGGCTCACTGGCGTGCAGTGATTTCAGTGAACAGTCTTAGCACTCAGGTTTGTTTGACTGTCAGAGCTTAAAAGATCATAACAATTTATTGACAGCTCCAGGAGGCAATGAATTAAAATAACGGCTCATAGTTAAGCATTAGTGGAAGCTGCTGCCACTACATGTACTGTTTCTCATTTTTAAGTATAATGCTAATTGATACACTCACCCTGAGTGAATAGGGCTGGAAGAAAGAGCCACATTGTCCAAGTTTTCAGGGCCCCAGCTTAAGCGGTAGGAATTCCTTTCAGCTTCTTTGGCCAGAGTTGTTACCTAGGGAAGCAAAGAGAACCCCTTTTTACTACAGTGGAATCAATTAATCAGTCAACAATAAGATGATATATTTTGCATAGCAGTGCCTAAAGCATAAACTTCTTTTAAAAAGAAAACAAAGGAGTAATAATAGCATTAAGGAATTAGAAACCCATTATTGTAACATTCTGGTTTTGCTAAAAGTAATCCTATGTCAGTGATTTTAATGAAATGAATACTGTAATTTATCAAAAGGGCATTTCTTAAATATCTTTTTTTTTTTTAACTACAAGAACGTTTCAGGAGAGTATCTCTGAGGACAATGGCTGCAAGTTCATTAGAAGGTTTAGCTGATGGCTGGTAGGAACACTGAAAAATCAGATAAAACAGAGAACACTAAGAACACAACCCCTGTACTCCATTCACACAGCTTACCCATTTATTTAGGAATAGAGTTTAATGCTGCAAACACAATATGCCATTCAATATCAACGCACACAGATTTGTATTAAAATGAAGAAAGCAGCATACGCCTCACAGTCTCATTAGTGCAATTTACACTGTGCTCTTCTCCCATTCCCCGATTTACACAGGCACGAGGTGGGCTCAGGGCACGTTCTCACCTGCTGGCTGGGGATCACCACAGTGTCGTCGATCATGGCGCTGTCCCGCAGGTAGGAGGTGTGGCTCAGCGTGTGGGACCTGTCTGAACTGAAGGACCGCAGGCTGGGAAGTTGGGAGGATGCCATAGCAATGCACCAGCAGCACAGATGATGTTGTGAAGGTGCCATGACAGATCGAGTGGGAGAATGAGAAAAGCGTGCAATTAGCAACAGGATGCAGCTTCCAGGGGGAGCAGATCACAGTCCCGGGGAACACGTCTGTGCTGTGCCTCCCTTCTGACCACAGGCCACAAAGCCTGTCGACCTCTTTGCTTCAAAATGCAGAACCTAGAGATTAGTCTAGACAACAGCTTATTTTATACTTACAAATACTTTAGATTGGGCTCTGTGGCGTGATAGCTTCCTTAAAACAAAAAGCATTATTTTCTTTTAAGTAAGGCTCTTTGCAGAAGTTCTCTGCTGTGTCACACAAGCAAACCACTACAGAAAACCAGAATGCTGCCACCTGAACGAAAGTTGGCATGTCTTCTTCCCTCTGACCTACTCTCTCCCCTTAAAACTGTAAGTGAGCAAGCTTGGCGTTGTCCCCTGGAAGGTACACGCAGCGAGGTGAAGCGTGGCCAGCCATAAGCTCCTGTGGGAAACAGAACTGCTCCTCCAAGTGCCAGCAGCGCCTTTAGGGAGACAGTCCAAATGTGAGCACGGATCTCGCTGCAAGTACGCACAGCTCTACACAACACTGGTTGCTGTAGCAATGAGAGGTGCCAGGCAGTAAATTAGCTGCTTCCAAGCACTGGCTCAGAATGTAACTGCAGTATCCACCAGCAAAAAGCAACCCACAAATAAGACACCACAGAAGGACATATTGAGGTAAATGGGGTTTCTGCTACCAAACAGCACTAAGTTTTGTCCCTTCACTATTCACTGGGTGTGGTTTTATGAGTCATTTTTAAAATTAGATGAGCCACCTTCAGATGCTGTACGTGTACTCTGTGATGCTGACCTAGGCCTTGAGGAACACAGCCTCATGTAACATGTAACTGAAGGAAGCAGTTTTGTTTTCCTGCCTTACACATCCATGAGTAGTACTCAGAATGACTAATACGCTGGATCAGAACAATAGGCCATTTATCTGCACACACAGAGTTTTAAAGGATAATTCATTTTCAGCAGTTAACAAGTCAGGCATTCACTATGGACAGGAGTTTAAAGTGCTTTAGGTACAGTTCAAAATACTGATTCAAACCACTCAGCCTTTTTAAACAATAGCTACACTCACTCAGGTTTAAGCTTTTGGATCCATTTTTAGAAGAAAATGGTTACCTTATTTTTATTAGGAATATATGACACTGAAGAATAAATCAATGCTCTGAATGACTGACTTATACCAAAGGCCTGTTTGGCATTCTAGATGGATTGTACAAAACTGGAAGCAAAGACAGGCATTTCACAAGGATCAGCTTGAATATTTGTTCTTTGGCTGAAAATGAGCCTCAGTAGCAGACCCCATTTGCCATCATTATCCTGTGTTCATTTCCACAGTTGACACTTCCAGAACTGCTTTGCTGTGCCATGCAATGCTTGTGAGAGTCACCATCCAAGTTGCAGGTTCTGCTATTCAGCTAATGTCATGTCCTGGATAGACACTAAATCAAAGAAGTCTGAACTACATTTGGCTGGTTATCACCACAGTGATTCTGTCCATGTCCTCTGGCACTGCTACTACAACCACTACAAGCAGCCCAGTACACATCCACCAGTACAGCTCCAGTATGAGAGTATGGCAAGGTATGCACACACATGACTGAGGTTTGCAGTTAACTTCAGGGGTTTAAATTTCCTGCTAAACTCAATTTCAAAACAAGTGTTCAGATGGCACTGACCCTCTGTGTGCTGGACCACCTAAATGAAGAGCAAACCCGTACTTAAAGACTCAGACATGAAGGTACTCTAGGAATCTTATTAAATAATAATAAAAAAGCCTACCTATGAAATAAAAAAAAAAAAAAATCAGAGACAAAAATACTGTCTAAATACAAGTTCTATAAAAATCTGGTCCTATTAAGTCACGGGGGTTGTGGAGCCAATGGCAGTCAGTCCCAGGGATGGAACTGTGGAACCCAAGAATGCTGCAATGCTCAACATACCAGTGTGTCTTGCCCACGGTAGATAATGCACAGACAAGTATCACCTTCCCCCTCTAAGCCCTGAACAAGGCCCATGTGGCATCCAGAAAACAGGAGCAGCATTCCCCCAGCCAAAATTCTAACCTGGATGACTGGGAGACCATGTTGCAGTGCACACCCACTTCCCAGCCTAGACAGAGATCTAACAAGCTCTAGTCCATTTAAGTGTGACTCCTGTTTCAGAAGCTGAGAAAAACCCTGGTATCACTGAAAACTATATAAATCAACCTGGAGAACATTTCTCAACAGCAGCATTGCCCATCTGGTCCGCCAAAGCAACTTTCTGGCATACAGCAGGCCTCCAAAGTGGATGAACAGAGACAGGTGCCATAGAAGGGGATAGAGACAACAGGTGTTCATGCTGTGTAATACCTACCTGGGCATGATGCTAATGAAAGCACATGGAAAAGAAAGAAAAATGAAGAAGAGAGAGAAATAAAATAAACAGGGAAGATGGTTACAAATGAAAAACATGTTTTAAAATCAAACTGATCAATGCATAAGATTAAATGAGTCTAGTCTGCTAATACTATTCTGCTTCAGTGAATTTCTTGGAAAACCAAAGTCAGTATAATACCATGAAATTCACATCAAGGCAAAAGCAAAACAATGTGAAAATTCTTAAAACCAGTAACCTGGAGGTGACAAAAAATGAAACCATGGAGTTATAAAGATGTCCTTCTTCTTTCACTCTTTATCCTTTTATAATTTTACATCATTTCAATGTAATTATTTTAAATGGGAACTTCAACTGCCTTAACACTTACATGCACCATCATTTGTACACATCAGCTTCGAAGGAAAAAGAATAACAACTTTGTTACCATGGAAAGAACAAAAGGGCTTGATTTCAGGCATTCTGCTGTAGTTCATAAACTTCCTCTAAGAGTTAAAAAGCCACACAGTCACTTTGTTTGCAGTGGACTCACTGGAACTGCCTGACAACCAGCAGAGAGTCCAGGCTTGTGAGACCTGAATGATGGGATTTACACACGCTGCGAGGCAAACGAACTGTTTCCTGACATCTTTTGTTCTAGGAGCAATTCACAGCCTACTGAAGTAAACAGAACGGATCCTACCAGTTCCAGTGGGCTTCGGAAATGCTGCCAGAATAACAATCAAGGCTGGAAAACGAGGTAGGTTAAAAATCCTGTTGCCAAGATTTCTACTTTTTTTTCTTTTATTGCCTTTAGTGTACCCCAGCTCTAAAGGCAGTAAGCCTGGAGACACTGCTGATTTACACCAGATATTTCATAGCCAGGAATGCCTGGGTAGCTATTCAGAACTAGGACTGCGGGTGTTGTATCTGCCTGCTTGAGTGAGAGATCCTGAAAAGAGGATTTCAAATGTTTGTAACAAAACGAGTGCAGAACTATTACAGGAAAAGTTTGGCATCCGGGCAAATACCTGTCTGATCGTCCTCCTTCCAAGCTGTACCTCAGGTAGTTCATACCATCCAAGAACTGGCTGCTTGGCAAAGAGTCATCTCCTAGTTCTCGGAGGTCTTCTGGCCTCAGGTACTCACCCCCATCTCCTGTCATTGTATCATCACCTGCAAATCAATCACAGAAGGGACAGAGCTCAGCACACACACAGGTTTGATTCCATCTGTACATTGGGACAGAACAGTTGGACAGTGCAATGAACAGGAAGGCATTTGCCACTCAGGAAACACTGCAAACCACAAGCAATTAATATATTTAATTAAACCCGCACATCAAGCAAGATACTTAAAAAAAACTGACATCAAGGTGATGAATCAATTAGATTTAATCTATTTTTTGCTGTTGTACATAGAGGTAAGGGGCACATTCCTTTATCATTCTCTAAAGTCTCTCTATTCCTTAATCCATTTTAGCTCTCTTGTCACAGCTATGCTGCATCCAAGCCTAACAGTTTATGGCTAAATAACCCCACTTATTTGACTGTAATCCATGTGTTTTCAGATGAAAACATGTCTTCTGTGGCCTCGTGCCTTATCGTTGCAAACCCTAATTTAAACTCTCCACTGTCCAACCTCCACATCATAAGAGACTCCCTCATCCATCTGACAACATCCTTTTGTGATCAGCAACAAAGTACTTATTTCTGAAACACAGCAACATCCAGAAACTGGAAATAAACTCACTTGCATAGATGGGAATGATCATTAACCAGAAAAGTAAATCCCAGTGAATCCAGGCCTAAATGACCATTGGTTATCTGTAGTAGCCTTTATGCATATACTCTGAATTATAGGGTTTAACCTTTTCTTTTTATGTTCGAAATTGTTTTCCCCAGGAAATTCTGTCTATATGAAGTCACAGTTTGCTTTTCTCCAGCAGACTAACAAAGTAGATTCTATTGCCAAGCAACATGTAGATATTTCTTTTCATTCCCATTTGCAAGATGCTTTCTCTCCAGTTTCTGCCTGGATATTTCCATCATTTTCCTGATGGTTAATTAACTGCTGAATGAGCCTGGCAGACCCCAGGCCATGGATAGCTTCAAACCTTCTCATTTTCTAAGCTGTGTGTGGGCAAACTGAAGGTCATCGTGGTATTTGTTTTCACAAAACAAATCAAGCTACTTTTTCTAGCTTGGTGTTTCAGCTAAGAAATAAATAATACTTTGTTATCAAAAACTAAGTAAACTTTAGGGTGTTAAAGATTTTTTGTATACACTAATATTTTATGTAGAAATAAGGCTTGAATCTTTTCAGTATAACAACAAGAGCACTTGAAAATTCCATCTGCCCACATTAAGAGGGAGAAACTGGGCACGGTTTCACAGAAAACAATAAAATGCATTTAATCATTTCATGTTTCCTGTCTTCTGACAGATGATGCCTCCTGCTTCCTGGGAATGTCACATTATAAAGCTCTGGGCTTAGTGAAAACTTGGAAGATATTAATGCAGTACTGTTAATCAAACAGTAAAATAAATTCCAAGTTATATTTCAAATAAACTAGATAATTATAAGCACACCAGACATTCCATCTATAATAGAAACAAAGGCAAAATCTGCACCACTTTCATCACACCCACGTCCTTTAAAAAAAAAAAAAAAAATTCAAAGTCTACTCGTATTCCAGCATTGGCCTCTCATCTAAGGGTTGTCAATGCCAGGCCTAAGGACCTCTGATGTGATGGGAACATCTGAAAACAGTAACCAGACCATCCGTGGATGTGGATGTCCTTCCACTGCAGACTAGTCCTGAAGGAACCAGAAGATCAGGTCATTCCCTGCCAGTCCCTTGTGCCCTTCCAGTTTTCCTTGATGAGATGAACTCCCAGGTAGTATATGAAGGGAAAAACTACATCTTTAAGTCTCAACAATTGCACGTTCAGCTGACCAAGGCCTTCCTTACACAGCAGATCCTCGCACACAGCAGCACAGCCACACGGTGGTATAAGAATTCATCCTTTTTAACTGTGCCAGAAACGATTCACCAGCCATCACGTTCCCCATCAAATTAATGTCAGGAATGTTTGTACCACTTACTAAGCAGTCTGGGACAAATACAACCCTTGACATTGATGCGCTCTGGTTTGCAGAGGCCATCTATGAACTCAGGTAGATTTCAATGAGTTACCCACTTAGTGATTTCTCTTCTATTTTCTTCCCAGCTGAGTCACTGCACTTGCTGCTGTCGCTGTCACATGTTTGAACACAGTTTTAAGCATTTTAAACCCCTGAACAGACTACTAAGAGACACAGGGTGCATGCTGAGATCACATATCTGCTCCTTCAGTAAGAGCCTGGCTGGACACACAGCATTTCCCTGAACCATGAGAACTGGACACCCACACTGACAGTGCTGTACTTTTATCTACGAAGTTAATTCCTTTAGGGAAAGCTCAACAAAGGCAGTTCTACAATTCCTACAGTTCTGCTCAGAACTGAATTGCAAAATACAATTGCTATATGAGAACTGCTGTTATTGTTTCTCAGAAAACACAGAGAAAATGTAAGCAAAAGTTAAAAAGAAGAAAGAAGGGCGGGGGACTCTGTTAAACTGCCCGAAATTGCTCCTAATAGATGTTTTCAAAGCCAGATACAATCAGGTGAGTTTGCCAAAATTATTGTTTTCTCTGCAGCATGTAGATATGTCTACAGCTCACCACAGAAGTGCTGCTCGTTATAAGTAACAGATGGAGAAAGGACAGCTATGGCAAGAACAATTTTTTATGGAATACCTATACTCCAGTTTCTCTGACACTTTCCTTGGACACCTTCACGTCCCTCAAGGCAATCCTCTATTTAGTGGCCCATACTGGAATGTTTCCCTGGATTACAGTTGGGCTAATACTTTATTTTCAGCCAGTCAGGAAAGCAGAGTTTCATGTGTGGTTCCCTCCAGGGTTTCAGATATTGACACAATGAGCAGTTCCTGGCTGCAACTTTAACTTCCAGGTTTAATTAAGGAAATTAAGTTTTCCCCCCAACTAAGGTGCTCCTACAGAGGCATTATGTGCATGTACGCCAGCAGTGAACTGTGCCCAGATGGGACTGCTCATTTCTCACACATATGCAACAGTATTCACTACTCCAAGGCCATGTGGGGAGACACCCAGGAAACTGACTCTTTTATTTTAGCACTCTGGGTTTTTTGCTTTTTCATCAGAAATCTGATGCAATCAGGTATGGTTTAGCTGTGAACTGCTTCCTGGAAATCTCAGATCACATTACAATGTCCTTACCTGATGCAGGCCTGCCACCTTGTCACTGATGCAATCCCATGAAGGCACAGCAAGTCCCACTTTTACACAGAAACTATTTCCACGAGTATCTTGGAACCAGGCATAGGGTCAGCTCCTTAGCAATTCCTGGACAAGCCTCCCTCATGAAAGAGACACCTTTTGTTCTGTTGATACTGGGATTCCAATGCACTTTTCAGAGTCCATGGACTATCTGCACATGACAACTTTTGCCTGTCCCTTCTCTGCAACTGATCATCTGCAACAGCATCAATTTCTGTTTGGTGCAAGCTGACCTTCATGGTCATGGCCAAGTCAGGCCATGGTGTCTCACCTTCCACTTCAACCTTCCTGTTCCCTTCTGCCTGCAAAAGCTGTCTGGCTGGAAAATAACTTATCAGTACAAACAAAGAGATTAATTTTCAGACAGACCAGTTCTCTGAGCTGGTTCACCACATGGTGAAAGGTTTGTGCTGCCAGAATGGAGGATGTGGGAAGGCATGGTCAGAGCTTGACTAATTCTGCAGCATCAAGAACTTAGTTTTGAATACACAGTGAAACTACAAGTTTTGAAAATTAACTGGGTGTAAGGAGGCTCCAAGAGAAATACATGAGAGCTCTCCAACGCCCATCTCAGATCAGAGTCACAAAGACAAACCACTGGTGGTTTGTACAGCTCTTTGGCCACAAAAATAATGCACAGAATGAGTACTGATATATGGCAGAACAAAAATCCCCCAGGTTCCTGCCTTTTCTACATTTTCCTGTGTGTACACTGTGTCTACACTGACTCAGCCCTAACAAAAACATCTGCTTGTGCTTAACTTCACTAATTCTGTAGACAACACCAGAATACCTTTCACAAGTTGCTTTGCAGTGATTGCCTTCCACTACTCTAAAGATCCCCTGGGTGCAAAGTGCTTCTTTCATGCAGCTTGAAAGGAACTGAACTTTGCAGCACTACTCACAGCCGAGCAGATACAACGATAAAAACGCAGGTTTTTTAGTGCATCGAATCCACACAAGCATTTCTGCTGGCATGGGTATATGTTTCTCAAACCACGTCACGTTACAGCTCTGCCTACGGGACCTGCAGTGCAATCCCAAGCAATGGCTGGATCAAATACAATCTCGTTCTGTTCAAAACAAAGATTTATTTTTTCCTGGTACCATAAAAGGTAAAGAATTCTGAATAATAATACAGTGGATAAACGGAAAAATGCTGCCTGAAAATTGAGGAAGAATTAATAGGACCCTTAGTCCATGCAAAATACTTTAAACAGGCTACACAGAGCAGGACCTTCCATATCAAGCTATTTGATAGATTATTTGGTCCTTTATTTTATGCTGCTAACACTGGATCTTACCCTTTGGTGTGTTTTAGGAATAGGGTTACTACACTAACAACCTAACAGTGTACAATTACAAAATATAACTCTTTTCCAGGCAAAATACAAAATACTTATCACCGATGGTGACCATGCTCAGTAACGGGACCAGAAATCCTTCTTTGCTTAAGTACTCTTCTCTTACTCTTGGTAATTATATAACTAGGGTTCGCAGTGTTAAATCAATTTATTTCAGAACATATTGTGTCACTTGAAAGAACACAGCCTCACAGAAATCTTATTGCTGGCCTCTTACACAACTCCACCATCACTGAAAGGTTCCATCCCCTCTATTAAAAAAGTTTTGCAGTATTCTGTCCCCAGCTCTTTTAAGTTCCTGCCACAAGTACCATCCACATTAGGCCTGTTTGCAGGGAATGTTAATTCAAAGCACTGCAGAGCATTAGTCATGCTGTACAGACCCTTTAAGTTCTGCCAACATATTCAAGATATAGGTAATAAATCTGAGATTTTCTGGACTCCCTTCTTCCTCCCACCTTTCAGGAAACACACACTCAGCACACTTCAAAAGCAAGGGAGAGGAGCAGTGTTAGGGCACCCAGAGTGAGCAAATCTGTGTTGTTTCAACACAAAGAATAAACCAAACAGTCCCGAGTTAAACAAAAAGAGAAACTTTGCAGTCTTACTCCACGAACTTCTGCTAACAGCACCTGTGCCATTATATGCTTCCCCATCACTGAAGCGTTCATCATCAGAGTGTTTAAAGGCTGTACAACACACAAATTGGGTTGAGAAAAAGGAATGCTCTGGATTAATCCTATAGAAGCAGAAAGACATACCAGGCTTTGTGGATTTAAAGGTGGTTCAACAGTAGATCGAAAGACTGGGACTAAGCTCAACAAGGTGACCGTAAAACTACAACCACTTTAAAGGGCGTTTATCATAATAATTACACAAGTAGATGAATTGTTTCTCAGAAGGTAGCAAAAACATTCCTAAGTGAAATAATCTCAATGGTCATGATGCAGCAAAAAACAATTGATTCCGAAGCACACTTGTTTGCTTTTGCATCGTAAAACAAAAAGGTGCATCTGGAGCCTCAAATATTTACTCAAGAGTATAACTCATTTATTAGCATAAACCCCATTTCTAAAAACACCACAAGCAGTTATATTGACACTAATCAATGCCATTTAACTTCCTGCTTCATTTAGAACCTCAAGTGCATCTGTGTTCTTTGAACAAGAAAAAAATCCAACCCTATAACCTGCATTCCTCAATCCCCAGGACTTTTTGGAAATTAGCCACTCTACAAATCATTTACATGAAATAAAAACAACCATAAAATAGCATATGTAAGATACTGCATTATTAATTATCACTGCCAAGAGTAAAAAGAAACACAGAAAATTCTCGCAAACGTGTTTATATCTAAGCAGTCACTTTGAACTTTTAGAAAGGGATGCTTTTAAGCCTTTTCTGTAATTCTGTGCTGTATAAAACTGCAATACTTAATCAGTCGTTCCAGAAGTTCGCAAAAATTTCCTTGGGATGTAGCTAAGCAATACAACACATGTCTCCTGTCTGTATATGCAGTGTACTCTGAAACCCAAGTGCCAAACTTATTAGCGTGTTGTTACTTTATGTCATGCCTTATGTATCCGTGAGTGGAGTGTGCCAGAAGCTCCCTCAAGGGAACAGTCTCCTCACCCTCCACTTCATGCATCCTCTTACACAAATGTTTCCAATTAGGCAGAATTCCTAGATATATGTATCTGATACAGGTGGCATGGAGCCAAAAAAATTACTGCTCAGATTCTTCTTCGTGGGAGGGTTAAAGTCAGCTCTGGGAAAGCTCTACACTGAAATTTTAAAATACAGAGTTGGGAGGTGTTCTCATTTATTGATTTGGTTCAGACAAGCTTTTTCTGAAAAAGATGTAGGGGTCTGGCATTTTGGTTTGGGTCAGATTTTAGCACCTTTATCCAAATGCCACAACAATTACATCATTTTTTTAAAAGGCATTTCAAGCACTGCAAAATGAAGATGTCAAAGTACTTAGGCAGCTTCTCAAGCCTGTATCACAGGTTAAGCAATATGGAATTTAGGAAAGTTGCTCACCTTCTTCATCTGATACATCCAGGACCTCAGTCATTGTCTCAGGCACATTTAGCTTGTGCTTCTCAGTTACAGTCTGTAAAGACAGAACCATCAGTCCTCGGGTTAACCATCAAATGGAGCAGCAAAGTTTACAGCAGAGTATTTTCACAAAAACATCAAGATAATGAGCTGCACAGCAGAATAAAATTTCACTTATAAATGGGGCATGTAGTACAATTCAGCTCAACGTTTCCAAGATGATTTTAAAGTGAATTAGGTAATGTCTACAGAAGAGCTTCAGAAAGTTGTATGTGGCATATGGAAATTATTAAATCGTAAAGCATTTGGAAATGAAGTTATGAATGATGTGAAATTCCTAAACTAAAAAAAGATGTGAAGGATTTAAACAGATGACTTGAAACATTTCTCCCGTCCCCACCCCCCCCAAAAAAAAGTGATGACACTGCATATTAATGATATCCTTTTCATAAATCATGTATATTCCCCCAAAGCCTGTACACTTCAGAGGGAAAAAACAGTTCTTTGCAGATTCCAATACATTTTGTGCACCTAAAAGCTTAAAATACTGTGCATTAAGGCAAGTATGGACAGAGGAATAGTGCGACAACACTGGTTAAACAGGAGAACACAAAGCAGGAGAACACTGAAGGTATGTTTTTATACAATTTTATCTTCATGAATGACTTCTGGGAGGAAACAGGATGTGCAGGGGTGTTGAATCGAGAATGGGGACACCCTTTTAGCATCCAGATACCGTCTGGAGAAGGACATGCAGAACAGCATGACAGAAACTGCAGGAAGTGCAAGGTGTGAAAAAGCTGCCTGCAGGAAACTCTTCAGCTTGTTATGGTACAGGAGACAGAAAGCCAAGGGCTTAAGAAAGCACAGTGGTCAGAACTGCATTAGTCACAACAAAAAAGTAACTCTTTCCCTGGCTCCACCCAGATGTGCAGCTGAACTGGGGAGCTGTGGAGGGCAGTGGACTCGAGCCTTTAAGGTATGTAGGAGCAGATGTGCCCCTCTGGTACAGAGAGGAGTGCCAGGAGGCCACGTGTGCTCCTTGTGCAACTGCCCCTAAGGCAGGGCTTCCCTCCCTGTTGTAGACAGTATCTATCCCACATCAATTACCGTTACATGCAAAAGGAGTGAAAGAGCATAAAATGTGAGGGATAATTCAAGTCAGCCAAACCCAAAGTCCCTTATGCAATATTCTTTTGGGAAAATGCCCACTGATATCAAGCAGTGAAGTCAAGAGCAGCTTTTGTTGCACAAAATTTTCTAGCTATTTCCTGATCCCCTTGTATATTCTCTACTTTGAACAAACCAATACAGGCAGCATTCTTGATTATTGTAACCTACTGCACTTTCATAAATAACTGACTTACCAACCGTGTAATTACTTTGCAACTTTGTTTTACAAGTCTGCTTTACGTTTTTGAAATCTATTTAACTGTGACAGCAGTTTTCCGTTCACCCTCCTGAGGAACAGGGAAAGAACAATACCCTTTGCCTCAATCGGCAATCCCAATTAGGCCCCTTAAATTCACTGTTACCCATGAGTAAAGACAATTAATGATTTCTGTTGCAGCAGAACACATGTTCAGTGTTGAAAATTAGTTTGTATTCACCAAATGCCTCCACCAATATGTCTGACTTTTCTCCCTGTATTCCCATGGCTTTCCTTGGATAGAAATGTCAGGCAGCAGTGGGGTGACAAGGCCAGCACCGACAGATGGGGAGGATGCTGGTGCTCAGGTGACGCTGACCTTGTCTCCTCAGAGCCCAGTTACCTAACAAGTTAGACAATAAGCTAAGTTAAACCACAAACTACAGGTACAGAGGATCACTGCACACTTTTCTATTACCCTGGTAACTAAGGTCTATGTACCATTACATCCATTTATGCACAACTCAGGTTTTTACAGGCCCCTGTACAAATAACAATCTGGCCTCTGACTGAGACTCTCAGACATTATTATTTATTTACAGAGAAGCAAGGATACTTTATTTACTTCCTGACTTTCCTGTCAGTCAGAGAAAACTATTACATAATTTAACAATTGAAGCAAAGTTTGGAGAAGAGACTCAAAAGAGTGTGTGTGCACGTCCATATTTCAGAACAAAAAAATCTGCAAGGCTCTCTTTGGAACACTGACCTCAGCAAGAACCATTAATTCTACTTAATTCTTAATTCCATTTAATCATTAATTCTAATCCAAACAACTTCTGTTGGGAATTGATGTTTTTAAAGAAACTTCTAATGTAATACTAGAATTTTTTTTTATTGATAGGCACATCAAATACTCTCAAAATTTAAAATCCATGTCTAGCCCCATGAAACTTGAAAAACTGCTCAATGTGTATTTATCAAACTCCCTGCTGATCAGTGCCACCGAGAATTCCATTATGGATTTTACTTCAAGCTTCTGTGTTGGAGCCTTTCATTTTAAGGTCAGATTTTCATCTGGTGAACACAGAATAATTCAGAAATATAAACCCATATGCGATTTCAGCATTGACTTACTGAATAACACCATACTGTAAACAGCCTCAAAGCTCCTCATATTCATTTTTCCACAGGAAGTCTATGTTTGTTTGTATAAAAGCCCCGTAACTTAAACGCACAGCAAGCCTCTCAAACTCCAGTTTATTCTCATTTGTTTCCTAACCATCTCTAATCTTTCAGTAAAAAAAGTGCACTTTTATTGTCTCTGTTGCTTTGTATTCCTGTGGTTCCACTCATAACACCACTAATGCATGTAAGAGGAAAATTTGTTCCAAGTTAGAGCAAAGAAAGGCTTTGGCACTGGAGATCTTTTCCTCATCTCCAACGCCAGTGACTTGAATATCAATAAAGCATCAGGCTGCCTGACATCCTCCACACAGGGCTCAGCCCCAACCTCAGAGAACGAGGTAGCTATGGTGACAGCACCTTCTTTTCAGTGCTGAACACTGTGTGCAGGTTTGGCAACACCAGTCTCACCATCTGGAGAACTTTACTGCAGGGAGCGCCTGGTATTTATCCCTCCTTTTTAGGACTCACTGTAAATTACATTTAATCAGCATTTCCCACCACAAACACCACCACCAGAGTATATATTCCATATATCCCTAAGGTACAAGGTTCAGATGAACTCACAGCTGGAGAATCTGCTGAGTTTATTGAGGATTCCCACCTGACTTTTAAAGCACACACAGATCAAGATTTCAGATTCCTGTTATGTCCAAGTATTAAAGGTTGACTCTGCAAAGTCAGGTTCAGTATTTGACTCAGTCCTAAGCCCCAGGCAACAGGTATTATTTAGCAGAAAAACCCATTACCCTCCAAGTTTAAAGAAATATTTATCCAAAGCAAATAACACACAGGTGTCTTTTCACAGTGTAATCCTTATTACTACAAAGATCTAACACACATAAGACAAGGCACAAGAGCAAAGTGCAACACAATGTACAAGAGAAAGGAAGTTACAAAACTTACATCAAATAATAAATGAAAAATGTGTGCCAGGACACAGCGCAGAAAACAGCAAAGGTGTGCTTGGAGGCTAAAAAGCATTCTTTTGAAACGAGTTAAGTTCCTCAAAAACCTCTATGGAGGTTTTATTTTTCTAAATCTCTGATTAGATACATGTGTTTATGCCCGTACCTGTGTGTTGTGCTATATGGTTAAACAAGAACATGAAGTAACAACAACAGAAACATACAGTCTTTATTCGAGACTTCTGGAATTACTCTGGAATTTCTTGCCCAAACCTGACTCAGCCTCATCTTTGCAGGTCATTAATAAATTATGACTCACTCTATTTGTAACCTTATTCCATCTTCCTCTGTTCTTATCAGTGGGGTTCGCTGTCAGCATGCAACAACTTTAAAATTATTTTCCCATTTCTTTCCAAGAGATTCTATGTTTCTTCCCTCTTCTAACCCTTCCCCTGACTAAGCAGCAGCATTTTTAAAGTAATCTGCGGATTTTTAAACCCCTGAGCTCCTAAATGATATGTAGAGCTGACAGGTTTTCTAGACTGCTAACCTTTCTTGTATTTAAAAGCAAAACAAAACAAAAAGCAGGACCTTACAAGAGCATTTCAAGATAAATGCAGTAATTGAGGTTTAAATTGAATTTAATTTCTTAAATTATGCACTTTTTCTAATGCTGTCCCTTCCTACCTGCTAAGATACATGTAGATGGGAGGTAAAAGTCCAAGAAGAGAAAAGCTTCCCCTTCCAGAGTGTCCAAATCACTTTTTCCTGGCTTATGGCTGCAGTACCACCTTGCTGACATTAAGCACACACAATTCACACACCCTGACATCAAAATACACACTCCAAGAGTGTGAAGGACAGAGCACATAAGGAACGATTGCTTCCTATTTGGAAAAACAGGACCTATTTGAACTGGAAGTGACTTCAGTAAGAAGATGACGGATGAGATCCACAGCCATCCAGTGAGCATCACCAGGCCTGGCACCAGGCCATGGCTGTGCAACCCAAACACGAGGACACCATGATGTGCTGCAAAGGCTGAGCCTCTGTAGGTGTCAAAAGTGTGTAGATGCAAGGCCAGGTGGAAAAGGAGAGGCGAAAAGAGAAACAGGACAGGACCTAAACAACACCACACAAACTTCTGGGAAGTCTGGGTTTGCAGCTCAGACTCAGAGCTAGAAAAAGTTTTACTCTGCTTTTGAAAGGTTGCTGTCCATTGGTGTGCACAGATTTTGCTCCCAAGTTCAGTGGAGCCCGTGGTGTTGCACACAGTTCCACATGCTTAAAAGATACACTGCAAGCACTGTAGCCAAAGTCCAACAGAAAGGAGGGGGCTAAAATCAGAAAACAAAGCAAAAAAGAAACGAGGAGAGAGATAACATTCTGAACAGAGGAGAGGGACATTGCAATGCATGTGCAACTCACAGTTGTGGTGGTGGTGATCTCCTCCGTTACAACCTTCAGCGTATCGACCACTGAGATGTATCCCAGGCGCCTGGCGATGGCTAAGGCAGTGTTACCATTCTGAAGGGAAAAGAGAGGGGGGAGAGCGCACTGAGAGGGAGGATCGTGATGTGAACCAATGAGATCACTCTCCACGCTGCATGAGCCAGCATTTCCATCCAAAACAAGGCACAGCCTAGGAAAATCACTGCTTTTTTACTGTTACATCTGACTCTTTGTAACTTCTTTAAGACTATAGCCCTGGTCACCATGGTAACACAACACACATCTGCCAGATAGTCCAAATACTAAAGCGCTGTATGGTTTAACCCTTCACTGCTCTAACCTCATCATACAGCACGCATCCTGCCTGCAGAAGTCTGTGGTTTATTTTGCATAAACATCAGAAACAGTCTCCTAAAAAAAACATACTTATTTTAAAATGTTACAGTTTCACTCCCAGTGGAAACTGTTAAATTGTATGCAGCAGATACAATTACTTGCCCGGGGAATAAAAGATGATAGCTGTGTTGTCCACATACACTCCCATCCCCTCATACAACAAAAATGTATCTCCAATAAAAGTAC
The DNA here is from genome assembly GCA_013399695.1 of Formicarius rufipectus. Classification (NCBI taxonomy): domain Eukaryota; kingdom Metazoa; phylum Chordata; class Aves; order Passeriformes; family Formicariidae; genus Formicarius; species Formicarius rufipectus. Next base: position 27,180 of record VXAU01000243.1, read on the forward strand.
ACAAAAGGTAATGATTTAACAAACACAAATGGCTTGGGGGTGAGGAATTAATTTCCATTTAAATACACTTATTTGCAGTTTGAATGCCCATAATATACAGACATATCATTCATCAAATGCGCATTAAAATGCTAATTCAGTGTTTTGGCCTATTTATCCCCATCACCTGGAACACTAGCAGTCCACAGGCCCTGTGTCACTCAGCCTGGAGAGGGAAGGAAGGGACGTGCTCCATGGTTCTTTGTAAAGGGCTCCACACAGAACTGCTCCATGCTGTTATCTACTGAACCAAGGCACAAGGTGCTGGCCTACTGGGGAATCAGGGAATGCCACTGTACCACTGTTTGCAGCAATTCCTCTTGTGACCCCACTGCACAGCGTGCAGGGTATCAGCCTGAGGGCTTCCCTCTGCTTCAGTACTGGCTTTGCTTATCTACAATTTAAATTCTGCTGCATTAGTCTAGCTCAGCAGCCCTAAAGCAACACAGGGTTTGTAGATTAGCAGCACAAAATGAACAGATTAGCAGCCTCACAGCACAAATAATTTGACTGCTACCATCACTTGCACATTAACTATGAAACCCACTGCCATATTCCATTGCCAGATGTCTCAGGTTAAAATTCTCTCATCTCAGGAAGCCAGAGGTTGCTATGTGTGGACGGGGACAGACCTAGTACCTGAGGAAGCACATAAACTGTGTAACAAACACATATCCTTGAGACTCTGCTTAGACTTGGGTTAGATTTGGGGATGACAACCCCAGTGTGAGGACTGAAATCAAGACCCCTTAAGCTGAACGTGCCAAATAATACCCACAGCCCCAGAAGGGGACTGCAGGGTCTGCCACTTGATGACCCCCTACACAAACTGGTATTTTGGATAACTGCACACCAGATTATTCAGCATGAGGGTTCCAGGACCAAACAAGGCACCAGTACTGATTTAAGCATGCACGCTACACACACAGAAAGCTGATCCACTCTGGGGAATGACACAAGTTTTGGACACTGTGGCCACCCTTTAATGATTATCCAATTAGAGGTGACTAATAACAATATCAATATGAAATAGGACAGTCGCATTCCTGGCTGACTGTGGAGAAGGAGCCATGCCAGAAGTTACTGACAGTCTTTGAGGAGACTTTAACATCTGTGAACTCAGTAAGAACCTGAAATAGATCCAGTGGATAGAGAGACAGAAATTTGGGTCTAAATTTTGAAAAAGCCCAGGTTCTGAATTGCCCTCAATTTCTATGAAAAATTCCTTATGGAGGTATCAATTTACAGACAGGGGTGTTGAGGCAGAGGCAAACTGAACAAGCCCAGCACAGCCAGCTGTGGCCAGCCCAACCCTGCAGCTCAGAAGTCTGTTTCTCCCCCTCACATTATCTCAGTGCACAGTTAGACCAGATCTGAACTACCTTAAGAGGATAAGGAAAAGCAGAGGAAGTGACATTTACACATCTGACAAGCAGCTGTATGAGGAATACTTGGACCAAAACAACAACTTGCTCTCAAGCTCGAAGAAAGGACAGAACCGTCCAGGGAAGTTCCCCCTGGCAGGTCACAGGCTTACCGTGGTGATAGCGTTGGGCTTGGCCCCGTGCTGGAGCAGAACGTTGATGATGTGAGTGTGGCCCTGCTGAGCAGCTTGGTGAAGAGGGGTGTACCCATTCTGTTGTCCACGGTGGTAGCAAGAGAAGCAAACAAACAAAGGACAACAAGTGCCAGGAATTAGATTAGAAGCTTCACTTTGCTTCCTTCTGCTCCTTTTGAGACATTTCAAACATAAATGATGCCAGTAATTGACCCAAAGACAATAAACATTCAGTAATAATAACTTTCCTTCCCCACATTAATGACAATATAAATGAAGATAATATTCTTATGCAAAAATCATCTTTATCTTATAACACAGGAAATCTCTTCAAAGACATCTCTCTCATTTCCTAAATCAGAGGGAGGAGCAATGAGAAGCAGCCAAGTTAAAAGTGGCAAGTTAAGGGCACAGAATGATAGCTGAGGCAGAGAACACTCATCTTGATCTCACATCTTCGTTCTCAACAGAAGACCCAAGATTTGTCTCTAAAATATAAATATATACATAATTTTTACCAGCAGTGGTTAAAGTCTATCTGCTTTTTAAAAGGCTAACAACACATACCTTGGTATTGACATACCAAAAATGCCAATCAATTTTAACTTTACTTGGCCTTCAAAAGGTTGGATCAAGCTGTAATTACACTGAAATCCATGTACACAGTATCTGTATTAATAAGCACATCTAACTCCATAAACTTATCTGCTCCAGTGATTTGTTCTAATACCACACAACACAGGAACACAAAAAAGTGTACTGCAGCTGGTTGAGCTGACATGGCATTGTCTAAGTCCATTCAGGCAATTCATTTACAAAATTATTTGCAACTGGCTTTGAAAGCAGACAGAGAAGAAACTGGAAGAAAACAAGGAGTTGATCTCACTGTACACTTACGTAAAGCCTGGAGGCAGGCTCTGAAACACAGAGTTTATTGCAAAGGAATTGATGCAAGTAATGTTGTGCACTGCTAATTAAACTGTGACAATGAAGAACTGTTACAGTTCTTACATTTACAGTATAAGTGCATGGACTGTAGGAATTCCAAGGAGGACTTACTGTAGGTTCTAATGCAAAGTAAATTCAGTGCCTTCACTTAAATATTAGTACAGTCCTCCAAAGCCAGAATCCAGCCATATTATTTTTCACAAAGCATCATGCAGGCTTTCTCTAGTTAAAAGCTCAACCTGCAACAGAAGTTACTTAGTCTTTAACATGCCTCTCTTGCATGCAGCCAGGACAGATTTTACTCTTTAAACTGTGTCCACAGTGCCAGCTGACAGGTTGCCAGTATTTTTATTGGTCCCTAGGTGTAAGATTTTGGAGCACCACTGCCTCATACAAATTTGCTGACTTTAATGAAATTATTCTAAATAAGTGAAATACCTGGGTAAATGGAATGAGAATCTGTCCCAGTGGCCCCTTAAATACAGAGAGAGATTTAATGCTAAATATGCAATTTTGTTTCTCCCTTGACCTAACCTCCAAATACCTCAGCTGAATGTCTTGGCAGCTATAGTTTGGATCCTTCTAGTGTCTGTTCTATTAATTCTCATCAACTGTTTTTCTAGTACTGTTGCCTGTCTTTTTCAAATACCTGGGCTTTGCCCATTGATTTTGGGTGATCCCATGGGGCCAGAATCTGTATTTATTTGACTGTTTCTTACTACACTGAGTTGTGACCATGGTGATGAAGTGCTACTTTGAGAAGTGAGTCCATCCCTTTGGTCACAGCTGGGGACAGGGGAGCTGGGCAGAGGGACCAGCAGACTACAAGCCAGTGATTTTGATGGGATCTTAAAAGTACTATCAGTGGGCTGCTTCCTGTCAATCTCAAGACAGCCAGTCTGAAGCTGGTAGCCAGCTATTGCCTAAAGTCAGCTTTAACAAAGCTAAAGCCCCAGAGCTCCTGAGTTAGCCTTCTTTTTCTGGTAAGAGTGATGTAATGATATCTGGGCTGCCACACACCATGGGTGGCACCAGAACCTCTCTGTGTATTCTCAGGAGATACACAATCCTTGCTACAAGATGCATCCCCTTCAGCTGGAGTGCCCACCTGTTTATCCAAGGAGAAACTGCTGAAGTCAGTGAGTTTTGTTCACACGTTGCAGTCAGGTCCTTTTCAGTACAACTGGTCAGTACCAGCATTCCCAGATTCCCCTCAAAAAAAACCATATCCTCCTCCAGGAAACTGCATTCCCTCACCACAGCTGCTTCCTCCCCCAGACTCACACCACCCACACACTGAACAGCAGTAATTCTTCCCACTCTTCCCCCAGCAGATTGGAGAGAACCTGGCACCGCCCTCAACGTGCCTGAATTGTTACTTACTGGTTTGGCAGCACACTGGTACTACACTGGTGCAACCCATGTGTAAGTGGGATCAGAAACAAACTTGCATTGGTTAGTTTGCAAGTAATAAGGAAAAGACAAAAAAAACCAATGAAATGGATTCTCTATGTGATTTTTTTCATACGCCAAAAGACGTCATCTGACTTTTCTTCCCTGAACACCAAACCATGAGATGGAGCAGAGAGAAGTCATCCCACTACAGTCACAGGTATGTTGACACCTCCCGCGTCATGACTGCAGCTTCCAAGTGAAAAGGCACCCATGGCATCTCCTCAGAGTGCTGGGTTACCCTGTTCATAATAAAGAGCCAAACCAAGGCAATGAAAAGCTCTTTACCTTTGTTTTAGCATTGACATTTGCTCCATGCTTGAGGAGAAAATTCACCATTTTGATGTTTCCATAGTGACAGGCCACAATTAAAGGTGTATAACCAAGCTACAAGAAGAGAACAAAGAAGTAAAACTGCAAGCTCAGTGGAACATTCCTTGGACAAGGGCAGCATCCTCTGGCATGCTGGAGACAGCAGCCTCTCCCTGGTTTACCTTTGTCTGAGCATCCTGGTTTGCACCATGTTTGGTGAGTATTTCAGCTACATTCACTTTATCCTCTTGAGCTGCAAGGTGTAAGGATGTCAGTCCAGCCTGGAGGTGGGATACACAAAATAAATAAATAAAAAGACAGAAATAAGAATAACACCCTACTTTACATCTGGAACAAAATCTAGACTTTCCCACTTTCTTATCTTTAAAACATGAACAGATTCTTAACTATAGCTTCTGAGTATGGGTGGCGTTTTTAAACAAAGTGCAGTGGATGTTTCTCCTGGTTCCAGCTGACAAATAGCTCCAAAGCAACTACATCACCATAACCACAGAGAAAACCTTTCAAGCACCAAAGTCACACTCAGATTTTTTACAATAATGTAATTTGGGAAGCTGAGGCACCCGCTAATAAATTAGGGAAGCACGTTCACTGTGATTCCCACTCCTCAGACAGGAAAGGGAACTTTGAAAACTGCAGGCACGAGTCAGAATGAAGACATGAACTCCAGAAATAGATCCCATTCAGAGATGCCAAGGAAAAGAATGCAGCCTTTAACTGAAAGCTCACTGTGATCATGCACACAGCACCTTCACATGAACAGATCACTGAACAAATTTTCTGTAAGAAATGAAAATCAACTTGTTTCTCTTAGCAGAATACATTAATTCCAGACAAGGAGAGACCTGAGCTTTCTATTCTGGTTTGTGTAAGAAGAAGCTGCAGGCTTTTCACCTTAAGTGAAATAAGATTTCCATATATCCCTGGATAAATCCAGTGACCTACGGAGATCTACAGTAATTGGGTTTTTTTTGAGGAACTTCTAAGAAAAAGCTGTCATGTACAATCACTAAAAAAAAAGGAAAAAAAAAAATATGGAAAGGATAGGATTTTTCTCAGTCTCTATTCCAGTAATAATGTTCTTGTTATTTGCCAACACTGTCAATTTCTTCACTTGGAAAAAAATCTCAAGGATAAACACATGAGAAAAAGAGCCTTTGCTGGTGACAGCACTGAACTACTTGATTGTAGCTCTCAGGTTTTGATACATGCTGTTAAATCCACCCATGGACCCACAAACTCCAGGATTTTACACTCCTCTGCCTTTCCATCTAATGCAGAACTGCAAGAGCACATGCAAAACACTTAAGACATGGCAAAGATGCAGCACAACAAAAATATTGCCTTCCTGAATGCTCAGAAACAATATTCTCTTGGTCTGCCTTTCCACTTGAGCCAGGTGTTACACAAATCTCCTCTGGACACAGCAAACAGCCACAGCTCCTCTTGTGCACTACTCACTACAGCTAATAATTGCATGATACAAATTAACTAGTCAATTATCTTCCAGTCCTAAATATCCTCTCCTCATTTTCACTGCTCTCCTACCTGTTGTCACTCCAGCAGACTCACAAACAGATGGAATTCCTGACAACATATCTTCATTCCTGCACTGCACTAAGCATCTTACTGGATATTCCCACCCACAGTACTTTGCCTCCAGTTTTGAGTTACCTTTGTTGCCACGTGGATGTTGGATCCTTTCTCCAAAAGCAGGGTCACCATGTCAGCGTGACCTTCTTGGGAGGCCAAATGAAGTGGGGTGACTCCCTGCTTGGTCAAAATGTTGGTCTCAGCCCCATAGTTCAGCAGAGTGGTAGCTATCTGCATCTGATTTTTCTTGGCAGCAATATGCAGAGGGGTGTATCCATTCTAATACCAGCCAGGGAACAAAAGGAGAATAAAGTTAACACAGCAGCCATGTAAGCCCTAAGAAGTCAGGCACCATAAAGCAGCATTATTTGATGTTACTCTTACTACTAGAGAGACAAGTTTATTACATCTGCAAGGCCAGACATGTCCCACATAGCCCTGCTGTTGTGCTGCTTTGTCCATCTGTTATTTTCACCACCTAAACTAGAACAAAGCCAGCCCCTGCCAGGGTGGGCAGGACTGTTCCACTGACACCTCCAATTTATCCTGAGTGTGACACCCACATTTTGTATAACCTATGTTGCAAATAACGACTTCTGGCTGACAAGTGACATCCTCCATGATGAGTGATGGGTGCACACTCTCCATGGCATTATGCTTTCTCAGAGCATGTGGCTAGAGATGTGTTTGCATATGGAATTTTGATGCATGTGTCAGTCACTGGCTGGAAACAGCAATGGGGAGGAATGTTTTTGTGACTGCATTAACTATTTAAGCACAGCAGAATTACATTTTCTGGTAATAAGAAAATGCCTAATTGCTTTATAACACATCACGGGGGAAAATCCGGAGTGACTGCAGACAAATTCTGTGGAGGTGCTCAGTTTGGTCGGGCTGTGGTTTGGTTTTTATTTTAAATGGAGTTTTACCAAACTATCCTGCTTTCCCTGCAATGTCATGGAAACCACAGCCCCACTACCGTCCCTAAGCAGAGTGGCAGCACTTTTGTCAGCCTGCACAGGGTAGGACATTCTGATGTTGCAACGATTTGGTCATTATTTTCCCCTTACAGTACATTTGCCCTAGCCAGTGACACCAAGACACTGCTCTTAACCCTGGAATGAATTCCCTGTGTGTGTGCTCAGAACATACATTGGTAATATTGCACAATATTGAGGTGACTTCCCTCAGGTACACAGCGATACCAGGACATTGGCAAAACAACACCACAACACAGACACTGCTCCAAACTCTGGAGTGGAGTATACATTGCTAATGTCATATTGCACAACAAAGAAGTGACTTCCCGCTGTGACCAAAGCTCTGGCAGGGCTGGACTCTCTCAGTGCCCCATCAGTGCTCCCCACACCCACATTGATACCACAACGTTGCTCCCAGCCCCGGAACTGCCCGTGTGCCTGGTCAGAACACACATTTCTGAACTAACTGCTAATATTGTGCAATACTGAAGTGCCTTCCAGCCGTGACCAAAGCCCTGGTGGGACAGTGCCCCCTCAGGGCTCCCCTCACCACACAGCCATACCAGGGCACCCTGCTCCTAATTCCAAAATTAATTCCTTGTGTACCTGGTCAGAATACACATTTCTGAAGTCACTGCTAATATTGCATGACAGTGAAATGCCTTCCAGCCGTGACCAAAGCCCTGGTGGGACAGTGCCCCCTCGGGGCTCCCTTCACAGTCCCCTCACCACATAGCGATACCAGGACACCCTGCTCCTAATCCTAGAATGAATTCCCCACGTGTCTGATCAGAATGCACATTTCTGAAGTCACAGCTAATACTGCACAACACTGAAGTGCCTCCCAGCTTTGACTCAAGCTGTGCCAGGGTAGCGTCCCCTCAGGGGCCCCTGACCACACAGTGACATTGGGACACTCTGCTCCTCATCCCAAAACGAATTCCCTGTGTACCTGGTCAGAATATACATTCCTGAAGTCACTGCTAATATTTCAAGACAGCAAAGTGCCTTCCAGCCGTGACCAAAACCCTGGTGGGGCAGAGTCCCCTCAGGGCTCCCTCACGACACAGTGACACCGCGACACCCTGCTCCTCATCCCAAAACAAATTCCCCCTACACCTGGTCAGAATACACATTTCCAAAGTCACTACTAATATTGCACAACAATAAAATAACTTCCAGCTTTGACTCACGCCGTGGTAGGGCAGCGTTCCCTCAGGGCTCCCCTCACCACACAGCGACACCGGCACGCCCCGCTCCAAATCCCGGAGCGTCCCCGCCGCGTGCCCGCTCAGAAGGCACGTACCTGGAGTGGCGGTCGCCCCCGCAGCCCGGGAGGTCTGTCCTGCAGCCCGGGAGTTTTATTCTGCAGCCCAGGAGGTGTGTCCTGCAGGTGTGGCCTGCAGCCCGGGAGGTGTGTCCTGCAGGTGTGGCCTGCAGCCCGGGAGGTGTGTCCCGCAGCCCAGGAGGCGTGCCCTAGAGGTGTGTCCCGCAGCCCGGGAGGTGTGTCCCGCAGGTGTGTCCTGCAGGTGTGCCCCGCAGCCGAGCCCCCCGCTCACCTTGGCCGTGACGTGCGGCGACGCGCCCTTCTCCAGCAGCAGCAGCGCCACCTTCTGGTTGTCGTAGTGCGCGGCCACGTGCAGCGGAGCCAGCCCGTTCTGCGGGGAGCGCGCGTGAGCGGCGGGGGGGACACGGGGTAGGGGGGACACGGGATCGGGGGGAACATGGCATCGGGGTGNGGAGGGGAAGGCAAGGGACTGGGACGAAGGGGAAGGCCAGGGCCGCTGCGGGGAGCTGGCCATTGGTAGGAAGAAGCCACGGAGCAGGTGAAGGAAGCAGCACAGGCTTCCATCTCGCAGTGCCAGGCAATTCCCACCCCACAAAGGGAAGCTTGCGCCTGTGTTTGCCCGTTAGGAATGTGGGCAGCTTGGTGGAACCAGTGCTTTCCGAGCCATGGAAACTATCTGCCCTAGGAGGTGCTGTGCACCCTCCTGCCATGGAGCCAAATCCAACAAGCAGGGTCCGAGCCCAGGGGAATGTGACCCCAACACCACAGTCACCACACCCAAGCAGCCGCAGCCCCCGTGGTGTATTTCACTCCGTCCTTCCCTACGGAAGAACCCAGCACACCGCCCACTCACTGCCTTCCCAGCCGTACCTTGCCAGCGGAATCGGGACAGGCACGGCGCTGCAGCAGCAGCTTGGCCACTTCCAGGCTCCCATATTTGGCCGCCACGTGCAATGGTGTAAATCCCTTCTGAAAAATGCCAGGAGAGAAAACACAGATGTTTGCGTCAGAGGTCAAGCTGACATCTCACTTTTAAGAACTATGTACTAAGCACCTACTTCTCAACCTGCATTGCAGCTCTTAGGATTCTAGAAAGGGCAGCATAACTCAGAAGAAACACAAGTCAGTCCTTCCCCTTTTTTTACCCTTTCCTGTGGACAAGCTGTCAGACCTTTTATCTGACACACACACCACGTGGGGACAGTGAAGGCACTTCTTCAGATTCATACCCCAATCCAGCTGCACTTGTTCTGTTTCATGATGACAGCTTTAGAAATATTTCCTGTATCAATTGTTGCCAGTAACAATGAAACGTCAACTAAACTCAGGGAGAAAAGCTCCAAACTTCATATTCTTCCCTTAGGATTTGTTGAAAAATTATTTGTATTTGGACTCTGTGCATCTGTACAGTCACTAAGTTCTGCTGCAGCTAAAAGAAGCTCTGCTCTTTGCCTCTTTTAATTTAAGAATTGATCAGGGAAAGTCGTGGATGTATGACAGTAGGTGGCAGCCTGCACCGCTGCCCAACAGGAATTTTGGGAAGCTACCATGACCTATTTGCCTGGAACATCAGTAGTGTTTCGTTTTTATTATCATAGTTCCATTAATTCCACCTCAAAAAGAGTTTTTATCAGGCAATCTTAAACATTTTCAGTTCACATATCACAGGTCTGTAGAGATATTATCTAGTGGGCTACATCTTCTCTTATTCATAATTACAGAATGTTCCTGCAATACTAATTGCCATCAAGCAATATGGGAAATTAGGAAAGTATTTAGTGTATTTTTAGCCTTTCTAATGTGACCTAACAGCTGGGTAAAAGGAGAACAGCCACCACTTCCACTAATCTGTGGATCATAATATGAAAATTGCTGGTTTAGTCTTCTAAACTCTGGAAGACATCCCATTGTCCAAAAACATGTTTTAAGCTCTAGCTGTAAAACCAAGGGTACTTTTAATAAATAGTGAGATTTACATGATTCTCACTTATCACATGCTTTAATTTGGAAAAGGTATCTTGGTATATAATTCTCCTCAGAGCTATCTATTTTCTTACATGCCCATCACTCTGTTCGGAACATACAGGTAAACATTTGTGGCTAAAAAACCCAATAAAGTTTCTGCAGAGTATTGCTTTTACAACCCCAGACAGAATGGCCTACTGTGTCATGAGACACCTTATTTATAGAACCACTGAAAACAGATTCAGCATTCAATGCAACTGGACAGATGCTGACATGTATGTTTTAGGAGAATTTAAGAAATGGAGCACAATTAGTTTACTATTTAAATAAACAGGGTACTGAAGAATAAGGAGGCCTATTCATAAAAAAATGTGTCATCACCACTCCCTTTTCTCTTTTGATAATTTTGTCCAAAAATCCCTAAAAATGAGACAACAGGGAAGAGAAAAACAAGGGCATTTTTAAACCTGTTGGGACTGTGTGCTTATCGAGATCTGCACTTGGCTCCAGCAGGAACCAAACCCAATTGAGATGGCAGCAAATTAAGTCGAAATGTGATTAACTTGATACATCACTGCAGCACCCCCATCAGTCCAATGTCCCTGTGTGGAAGCAGACCCCTGGTGGAACAGAACCCCTGAGTGCTCCCGGGAATGGGGAATGTTCCACCTTACCTTGGTGGACATGGAGTGTGAGGCGCCCGCCTCGAGAAGCACAGAGGCGACGTCCACCTGCCCCTCGCGGGCCGAGATGTGCAGTGGGGTGTACCCGTTGGTGGTGGCAGCATCGGGGTGGGCCATGTGCTGCAGAAGCAGCTGCACGATCTCCGTCTTCCCCAGGCGAGAGGCAATGTGCAGGGGGGTCTGTTCTTCCTACAGCTCAAAGCAAGCAGACAATTAGGGTGGGCAGCGCCACCCCGGACACGAAAACCCCACATGCTCATCCCTGCATTTGTCCTGCGGAATCGCAGGAAGGGGTGGCACAAAAAATGGCAGTAACAGAGGAGGGGAGGTGCTGAGTGATTGCCTTATCTCTTCTGCAAAAGAAGTGTTGCAAGCAGAACACCTACCCTGGCTCGGGCATCAACCAGGGCCCCGTTCCTCAGGAGGCAGCGAACCACTTCCACCTGCCCGGCGCGCGCTGCCATGTGCAGCGCAGTCTCGCCACGCTGCAGGAAAGCACAAGTATTTCAGTGCCCTACACCTCCATGAAGAAACAGAGCTCTGACAGACAGTGTCAATCCCACCCATGAGAACCCGTGCAGAGACCCTCCCTTGTGCCAGCTGACACTCTGGCTTCAGCCCCAGCGCGGGGTGTGAATACATGGTGCTGGCTCTGCTTTGGATTGCAGACTGGGAGATCCCAGACAAACAATCTCAGCTACAGAGGGTCATGGAAAATTCTACCACATAGAACTGCCCTGGTCACATCTGTTCCCCAGCTCTCTACATAACTGCACCAGCTCATGTGCCACACAGGAGCTAAGAGTACACTGAGCCTTTCCCTCTCCAGGGACTGCAAGGCACATGAGCCTCAAGATGGAAGGGGATGTTTTTCCAGATGGTCCCTTCCTGCACACTGTGTGGAGCTGGCAGCGTTCAAAGGCCTTGCAATGGCTGAGCACAACTGAGCCAGCATATGAAATGTGTAAAATCTGTGCTCTGTCTCCAGGCTAAGGAATCAATCTTTACTCAAGCCTTTTGTAGCTCACAGAATTTGAAGGGGAATGTGAAATTCTGGAAAGCTGACTGAAGTGATATGGAATTTCAGGTAAGGAACATTCAGAGCATCTTTTTGCAGTGGTTTGCAAAGCAACACTGAAAATGAGTGTTCCTTGGTGATGGCATTTCTAGCTTAATTGGGTTCTGTTCTTTGAGTGCAGTGTCCTCAAGAGGGCTAGAACAGTCCTTGTGCAGCTCATCAGTATCTGGTACATCATGTACCGGGACAGTCCCACAGCCAGCAGCTCTGTATTTATCTGTTATGCCATGTGAACACCAGAACAGCAGGAGTGATCCTTCTGTTGTGTTAATTGTTCATTTTTCTTATACTCTAGCTGGAGAATATCCTCTAAGGCCTTTACCCCCTTGACTATCAAGAGCAATTGCCAAAATGAACACTCTGGTCAAGATCTTTTACATCAGAAAGGGAATCGTGTCTTCTTGTCCTTAGTCTAGATGTAGGCAAAGCAGCACCCTGAGCTTGCCTGCTATTATGAACTTCTAATTACAGCAAACCCTCCTCACCAGGAGCTGATTTATCTTGTTATTTTTAAACTAACATTGTATTACCAGCTGTGATTAGTAAGTAGGCAACAAACAAAATCCCACAGCCCTAGCCACAAATCTGAGTAATTTCATCTGTGTAAAGTTTATCACCTGAAGAATGAGCTATTTCAAATGAGAATAAGGTTTATGTTCCGCACAATCTAGAGATCAAATTTCTACAAAGACCCTTTTGAGCTTGAATTAGCACAACAATTTCGTTTTTAGAAACAGCAATTCAACAGGGAACCTCAGCTTACCAACTGAAATCCAAGACACCTGTGCAGCAGAAACTGTAAAGTGTTAAACTTTGCACACCAATGACCAGTAACACAATACTTTTAGTTGCTTCCACAAAAATTTCTTGTTGGCCTTCATATCACCAGTAAAGTTGTTATATAAAGATTGCTTCCATGAGAAAGTATGAAAAGCCTGTTCTAAGGAGTCACATAAACAACTTTGTGCTCAACATTTTTACTGTGTTTCATGTAAGGTTTTTCTGAGAAAAAACTAATGGGTCTGGTTTCTGTGGTTGGGAACACTTATCTATAACCTTATTTACTAGTAAAAGGCTGATCTCAAAGAGCACATGGTCCCAAGCTGAACACTTGTTTGTACTGACAAATTCAAACAGCAAAATATCTATGAAATACAGCTCAGAAAACTATAACGTTCTTTGCATTATTCTTCTTCTTTGTAACAAGGCTGTTGGTATACAAATATTTATTTCTAGGGTAAGGCAGGTTCTGCATTTTGTGTTACCTCCCAAAGGTCACATTTTCTAGATTTAATCACCAGTTCCTGGTATTTCCTGCCTAAGAAGAACATCTTGGGTTTCACAGTTTTACTTTTTGTTTAATTATTGGGTTTTAAGCACTTTATGCCCTTTCAGTGGCAGAAATGACACAACTCCATGGCAGTCAGGGAAGTTACTCCGGCAGAAATCAGAGCCATTTGGAGTTAAATTCCATCCTTCACAATGGAAAAGACTTTGGGAGATTTGGCTTATAATGCGTTTTTGGATGCATTTGGTGAGCTCTGTCCATTTCTAAGGAAAACTACCTACTCAAGCATTGTTGGAGAACACATGAAATCACATATGACTTATAAAGCCATATACCGTTACCATTTTCCCCTCTTCACTAAAGGTGCCAGAATAATTTGTCCTAAAACGCAACAAAGTCCCAAATTATCATTAAAATGTGACCTCTGGTTTGGCTCCACAGCAGGGCAGAGACCTTCTGGAGGTTCTGCACGGGGGGTTCTAGTCAAAGCCATACTCACAATGTTAGTGACATCGGGAGAGGCTCCGTTCTGCAGCAGAAGGAGGACTATGTTCAAGTGGCCCATAAATGCAGCCACGTGTATTGGTGTGAGGCCCGACTGTGAAACAAAGCAAGAGCAGTTTTACTCCCCTGCACGGGTGTAGGGAAGGGGCTTCTTTGTTTAAATGAAACGTATGCGAAAATGAGGTGTGACAGGAGAGAGAGAAAAAGGGAAGCAAAGAGGGAGAGAGAAGGAATGTTTCTTCAGGACATGAAACATTTTTCTACCTCTGTTATAGCCTGGATTGAAGCCCCATATTTCACCAGGAGTTCCATGACTTTGATGCGATTTTTCTTGCAGGCAATGTGCAGTGGAGTAAAACCATTCTGTGCAAAAGACAGTCATGTTAGTTGGAAACATGCAGCCACACTCCCCACGCAGCTCCGTGCTGGGAGCACAAGGGTTAGAGGACCAGAAGCAATTGCTCCCTATGCACAGCAGGTTATGAATGACAGTGTCCAGTGTCTGAGGCAGAACACAGCAGTGCTGCTGTGCTCTTCCCAGGCAGTGGAAAGAAACTGAGCTTCCACCTCCAGAACCAAGGACAGACAACGCCCACCCTGACTTCCAAGTGTGTCTGTGCACGTGTCTGCATGTGGTTCCCGAGGGTGCACACACGTGTCTGTTAAGGAGGACTTGCAGTGGTTCCCAAGATTGCCCAACAAAAATTAAATGTAAGAAATTACAGCCATTACCTTGGAATCAGTGCCTTTACAAAGCATTTTCTACACCTCTCTAGGAGAATCACAGAATCCTCAAACCATTTGGGCTGGAAGGGACATTAAAGACCATCCAGTCCCATCCCCTGCCATGGGCAGGGACACCTTCCTCTATCCCAAGTTGCTCCAAGCTCTGTCCAACCTGGCCTTGGACACTTCCACTGATGGGGCGGCCACAGCTTCTCTGCCCAACCTGTGCCAGGGCCTGCCCATCTTCCTAGGGAGTACTTATTTTCTCGATATCTAATCTAAACCTACACTCTTTCATTTTAAAGCCACTTAAACTGAGAGACAGCAGAGCACTTCTTCCAGATTCCACCCTGTTGTTTTACTTGTAATCAAAGCGTTTTTATAGTTATGAATCAATCTAAGGTATAACACCCACGTCCAAGTGTGTGTTCTGTGAGGTGTCTTAAGTAAAGAACAGCCACGTCAACTGTGGTGCCACGACCAACCATGGCAGGGAATGCAGGTTAAGTGTTTGCCTAAGGATAAGCAAACACAACACTCACCACACATGAGCAGTTTAGTGAAAAGCACAGGTAATGTTTTTTTAGATGATGTTGAAAAGCTGCTGGGTTTTCAAATGAGGAGCATCAGTATTGCTAAACAATGAACCAGCAGTAACCAGGACTTGGCAGGGAAATCTTAACTATGGGAAGAGGCATTTAACAGATTACTCTACAAGCAGCTTCTGTTAAGGGAAATGTTAATTACGAGTTGAATTGAAGGTGCTCTAAAGCATATACAAATCGCAAAAGCTAAGAACTCACATACTGCTTGTATCCCCAAAGCATTTTGCAAACATTAACCACTATTTTTTTAAAATCTAGCTGAAAATTATTTGTAGTATTTATTCCATCTCAGGACTCTGCTGAATATTATTACTGCTGCTTCAGTTTCTAAAGAAGGAATCAAATTCATTTGATTTCACCACCCACACAACATCTCTCAGTGTATTTCATAGGGAGTTTTACTGTTTCAGAACTTTCTATATTTGCACTGAATTTTACTGAGTTGATTTAATTTTGCCACTTCTATTTAAGTCAGGAACAGTTTGATGGGGGGAGAAGGTAGGAAAAAAAATGTATCACTAACAGAAATTATGAGCTTCATTTAATATATTAAACACTATAAACAAGCCAGAGGGGACAAGTCCCTGATGGGAGAGGAAACAAAAGAGAGGGGGAAGGAAACAGTTTGGCAAGAAGAGAGCAGAGAGGCAGCAGCCTGAGGGTGTTCTCCTTTCATTTCAGATGTTTCCCAGGGAGGGAGGAAGGGGAAGAAAAGGTATATTTCTGATCATGGAAGGAAAGAAAGATGTGGGGGGTGGCATATAACACGTATGTGTGGGTAGCTGAGGAAAGTAAGCTAATCAGAAGACTGGCAAGAAAAACAAAAAAGGATGAAAACAGCATCAAAGAAGATAAACCAAGTGAACACAACACTGAGAAAGACAAAACAAGAAAAGCATAAGAAGAGGAAGCAAGGGGGGTTACAGGATTAGTGGGTATGGAAGAGCCAAGAAAAGAGAGGGCAGAGGAAAATGGTGTTAGTGAAGTCAGTTCCAAGGAAGTAAGGGATAGGGAGAGCCTACACAGGAAAACACTGGATCCTAGTGGGGGCAAGAGGCTGGGGAAAGCATCTGAGTGGCCTGAGGGGCAAGTTCTGTGCAGGCTCTGAATAGGGCAGGCAGTGGCACACTCCTGGCCTTGCAGAACCACCTCAAGGGTTCAGACTCTATTTCCACCACAGAGTGTAATGCAGTGGTACCTTAACTCCTATCCAGCTATCAGGTCCTATGACAGAAAACTGGAACCCTGTCTGCCTTTGGATAGATCAAAGACTCTTGAAATGTTGCCAGAGCCAAATGTGGTGTTTTTCTCCCCGTTCCGGGTGATGGTCAGATCAGTGAGTGAGAGGAATCATACCTGGATTTCTGTAAGCAACAGAACTGCTTTTGAAAAGAAAGAAAAATGGCACCTAATAGAGAAGAATAGCTTAATTTGATAAAAGCATAAATACTAGTTTTTTAATACCTTACCTCTATGCCCATTAACTTCATCTGAAAGCTTATAAATTAGTTTATGCCTATTTTGTTTATGCTTATTTACCTAGGACTTATGATGATGCTTATTTTCTATGCTTTTATACTTATCCTAGAATTGCTTAGTAGTATGAAACACTGCAGCAAAACTCACACAGTGTCCTTGAAAGAGCCATACCAAGAGGCCCAGGGCTTCTTGGACCAATTAAAACAGCCAGGATACCCAATGATAAACCAGAAAACATGTCAAAAGAACAAGATAAGTCCAATTAGGCCAGTTACAGTTGCCAACAAGACTGGTTTGGACCAGTTTTGAGCAAAAGGTAAAAAGTTCACAGGAGGAAGACTCATTGCTTCATCCCTAAAGACCCCCGGGGACCCCCGCCCTGAATTCCCAGGAGGAACAGCACACGCGTAGGAAGATGCAGCACGGGGTGGAGAAAATGGAACTCCGTTCCTGAGACTCATTATAATAACCCCGTCTTCTCTAAGAAGAAATGTTTATGCATAAAAGAAAAATGAATATGTATAACTTAGTTGCATATAAACCCTTTGTTAACTCAACCAGAGGTGCATGTTTTTGGAGGAGCGATTCCCCCTGCGCCTGGAATAAACACACCTCTCTATAACCTCACTGCATCAGAGGGGTTTTATTCCGCAAAACACAAGAGCTGCTCACGTGCCAGCTGTGCCCCCTGGCACGGGAGGGCTGTGCTCACCAGGGCCCGAGCGTTGGGGTTGGCTCTCTTGTCCAGCAGCAGTTTGGTGACGCGGTAGTGGCCGCAGTGCGCCGCCACGTGCAGGGCCGTCAGGTAATCCAGCGTCACGTCGTCCACCGGCGCCTTGTGCTGCAGCAGGTGCTTCACACACTCCACGTGGTCCCCCTGCGCCGCCATGTGCAGTGGGGACAGGCCGTTCTGGGGCAGAGGGAGACACAACAGGGAGCTGCAGTGACTCTCGGATCGTGGTGCACGTTGGAAAGGGATTTGCTGTCGTGAGGAGCTGCTCGGTGGGGTTTGGTATTATACAAGTATCTCCCTGTTATTAGGTTGGCCAAAGGGACAGAGGTTGTTAAAGATGCAGTCATCTTACACCTGTGTTTTCCAGAAATGAGTAGGAACACACAGATACTTTTCCAAGTCTGAAAGGAAAACAACTAGGAGGAGCTGCAAGTCACAGGTCCTCATTATCTTATATAAAGGATCAGAAGACATGTAGCAGGAATCACCTCTTAGGAGGGATCAATCCAGCCTTCCCATCTGTGTGTCATGTGGGCTCAGGAAGCACCACAAGTGAAGTGCTGGCAGTGGCATCCACAGCACGTGTTTAGTCTGCTATTAGAAAGCAGGGCAAAGAAGTGCATGCTTTTCACATATCTGGAAGGGACAGTCCCTCATTATGTCAGAAAACCTTATTTTGGATCCTTCTAGCCATTAACACATCTCCTTTGGGAGGACAGAAATGTTCCTGTCTCCTTCCTTGTCCTTTCAGTGACCCTGAAAGTTCAGCAGAAAGCTGCACAGAGGCGTTCCCATGTCCCAGTAGGACACATGGAGGTGTTCACAGGTTCTAATCAGACAAACACACACCTTGGTCCGGGCGAGCAGAGGGGCACCTCGCTCCAGGAGCAGCTCCACAACCTGATCATGTCCACTCCTCGCAGCACAGTGCAGTGGGGTGAGTCCATCCTTAAAGCAAAAAGAGGGAAAACAAATGAGCACAACCCCAAGGAAGACCCTCCCAGGGATGCAGCCCCACACATGTGTGAGAAAGTTGGCTCCACCACACCAAGTTGCACCTCTGTTCTTCCCTGCACTGGGAAAGGGCACTCTGAGGTTGCTGTCTGAGGGAAGAAGTCTGTTGTGTGCTGCAATCTCTTATGAAAAAGGATAATGTGAGCATGCCCTGCCACCTCCCCTCCCTCCTCTGCACTGCCTCTCCCTGGGTAATGCCTGCTGGGCCAAGGATGCTCTGTTAATCAACCCTTGTCCTTTGAACGGCCTTCGATGCAGGGATGAAACATTCCTTGATTTTCTCATGCTAGAAAATTTGCTCTAGAATTTTCTTCTGTTTTTAAACAGGCACCAGGAGAAGGAATATTTCAAAACAGAAAATGAGACACAAACAGAACTAAGATTTTCATTTCCGAGACTGAGGGGTGAACAAAGATCCTTCACTAAAATTACTGTGAGACCACCAACTCCATAGTATTTTTTCCATTGCAGAAAACCATCCTGTACCAAAAGGCTTTCTCAGGTTACTAGTAATGATGACAGCAGTGGCAGCAAAAGATGTGGTAATGAAATATTTAAATGGAAGAATGAATTCTAGGTACTTCTGCTACAGTTTGGACTCCATGCAGAAAACCAGAGTAAATATGAGGCAAGAAAAATGGTTGCAAGAGAATATTAGTGCTGCATGACAGAAAAAAGATAATGTGCATGACATGGAAAGCCGAGTTTCTATGTCATTAGCCCACAGTATTGTTCAAGCACGAACTTAGAGACATCATCAACACTCATGAGAGATGGGTTTACAAAGGTGAAATGGGAACAGTTCTTAACCACCAGAAAAGCCTCCTCCCTTTGAGACATGCTGCTCATCTTGGGGGACAGCAGCGCTATTCCTCTAGGCAGTTCTCTGAAGAACCCAATAACAGCTTGATTAAAGAAAGAATATACTGATCTGAGTCACCTGAGCCTAAAAATAGTAGCAGAACCACAAAAACATGGCCTTAAGCACAAATGACCCTTTTCCATACACACATGGACTGTTTGCCTTGCTGGGGTCTGTAGGAAACACATCACTGTTTTCACTTGTACTACTAACATTTTAAACTAAAAGTAGCTAAAAGACTACGCAGTTCCACTGCAATAACAACCTCCTTTTGGCACAGCCAGCCCTGTATCTCTGCACTAAAGGTAGTTCCCTAAATCCCATGCAAGCTTTGTAATGAACATCAAACCCAAAAACAGAGCTCACAGCTTTCAGCACCTGGCAGAGGGAGTTGGTGTAAGGAATCGGGTGTAACCAGCTTGCTTGGTTTATTATGCACTGAAACGTCAGAGTCCTCTACACCAAGTCTTTATATGCACAGCTGAAGTGTATTATCTGCACTGTATATGCACTGCCAGAGGGACTTATACGGGTAATTCCCACTGGCATTACTAAGGTGAGGATACATCCCAAAAGCACTTCTAGGGAAGGTATTTACTTGGTATTTCTTCCAGTTTCTGGCCTCTTGTGCTCTACATTTTTAATCAATGTGGGAGGTTCACTTTCCTTATCTGCACGGTGGCTTTGATGTTATTCTATTTAATAAAACAGCAGAAGAAAAGCAGAATTGTGTGAATCCTTGAGAAAAGCAGGACAAAACCCCAGAGGCAGAAAAAGAAGAAATATAACAACTCTGCAAGAAAGTCCAAATAAAACAAAAATAAGAACTGAATCATTAAAAAGCATGATTTCTTCTCTGACCTTACCTACAGTTCCCTTTAAAAGCAAAGATAAAAATTTGCTATCTATCCTGTCCTATTCTGGCACAGCTTCTTTGCACACTCCCCACAGAACCCTCTTCCCTGGGGAAAACAGCACATGTATTTTAAAATTATTACATATTTAATACTTTAAATTCTACTTTTGCTTCCATGTTTTCTTCAAAGACAATGGAAATTGCTGGTGCAGTAGAAGAATTAGTAGAGAACACCAGGACAAGCTGACATGAGTGCACATGGAGACACACACGGGTGTAGCCAACGCATCCCTTCAGTACCATCACCTATTTAAAATGAGCCTCGGAGCCCTGGAGTGGAGGGCAGGAGTTTGCCTAAGTGCTGTTTTAATCATCCCTTTGCTAATTCAAGCACACACAGTGACAGTAACATCAAGCACAGTGACAGGACACACAAGGCTGGGTCAAAGAGACACAGACTCTGAAGCACAGAGAATGGATGTCCCATAATCACAAAGGCCATCATGCCCAGGGACACGAAATTCAGAAACTGTATTTTGAGAAGGCCAATATTTATCTTCCCTGCCCCAAGTGACATTCTGCACCTGGTGTTCCACAGTTCCCAGACCTGGTACTCTCCTTGCTGCCACTTTGTGGTGTCACCCTTAGAAATGACATTACAGCCATGGAAACCCATCCAGCCTCATTTCCTCTCCAGTGACTCTCAAAATGTAAGGTAAACTCTTGAAGGTTTTTCCTTGAAAAATCAACCACTGGCCATTTTTTCACCTGCAAAATTAATTCTGAATTCCGAGCAGGACTCCCAAGTGCAGGGCTCAGGAAGATAAATTAGAGGGTCATTTCAAAAAAGCTTTCCTTCAGCTTACCAGAAACTGAGACAAAAAGCAGCTGTGCTTATGAGGGACTTTTAATGGGAAATGGTGTGGGCAGCATATTCACAGGATAGCTGCTCACATTCAGTGCTCATTCGACCAAAGACTGGTAATAGACAGGAAAGTCAAAGGCCAAATTATTAAAGAATTATTCTAAATCGCAGCTGCATGTTCTTATCTTTATAAGGGTGAAGTAAAATTCTAGTATTCCATATGTCAAACATGCAAAACTGTCTAAATATCCTCAACAAATAAAGGGCTTTTAATTTGTTCATTTTTCATTACAGCTAAACCTCATCTCTTTAAAAATGAATGAGGCGAGTCTCCCCCTTGCTCGAAGCTCTTGGCATAATTAACATGCTGTCACGTATTCCTCCAGGTCTGCCATTCAAAGCATAAATTTTAAAAATACAGCAGAAATATCCCATGCATTTGCTTGAGTAATAAGATAGCAACAAAACTAATTCTAAATAAAAGTCACTAGCTGTGTAACTTGCTTAGACAGCTCGTACAACATCCCTTCCTACACACTTGTAAACGTTATATGAAGTCACTGCATTTTTTATAGCCAGTATCTGCATTGTGATGAGATATTTATAATCTGACATTGCTTTAGGAACAGCAAACACTGCCAATGAATTATTAGTGCTCTGTGTGTGTGTGTGTGGAGAAGAGGAGAAAATGTCACAGCAGCTTTGCTGCAGGAAAAGACCTCTGTAAACAGAGCAGGCTGCCAAGGCAGGGCCAGGATCCTGCCACAGTGGTTGCCACTCCCTGCTGGAAGAGCAGAGCCATGCCTATCATATCAAGATGCAGATCTACAAAAGGAGATACTACTACAAATAAATCTCAAAAGGTTCCCAGAATGAGCATTAAGGGATGCCTGAAGCACATCCCCCACAAAAAACACCCACCCAAAACAAACCAAACTGAACAAACCCACTGCCCACAGTTTCCTTCCTTTCCTTTTCCCATTGGGATGGTTCATCTCCATGACCTACCACTTCTTTCAGCTCCAGCTGAGCCTCCTTTCTTTCCCATGGCCTTTCTCCAACTCAAGTGGAGCCCCAGACCTTCTCTGACCACCACCACTCCCACTGCAGCTGCCACGCTCCAGGCACACAACACTGTTACTTTCCCACACAATCAGCTTCCCCTTCCAGGACTGTTTCATTGCAGGGATTTTCTCCAACTGTAAACATTCTGGGTGAAAGCCTGCAAGGGGAGTCGAGAAGTCCCAGAGCAAGGAAAATCTAATTTCAGTGTTGGCAAGATTGAATAGAAAGAACACGAAATGTGTGACAGCCTCAGTGGCTGAGACAGGTGAACATGTTCCCCCTCCCTTCCGAGGGTGTTTGCACACTCCCACAGAAATGGAAATTCCAGGAGGTGACAAAGGTCTGTGAATAACATTGTATTTTAAAAGTAAGAAAAAAAAAAGAAAACAAAATAAGACATACAAAACCTAAAAAAGCTTTTCTTGTTCTTTCTTTTCCCTATACAATTTATAGAGAGAGATTATAAAAATAGAGATACTACAAAAACTGCATTCAGAAAGAATATTCCTAAAACCCTTTAATAGCCAGGACCATTTCAATACCCCTCACACGTCCTTACTATTACTATACCACTATAGGAGAATCCTTTATTTAATAAAAAATATAAGTATTTTGGCCATGCTGGAATTGCTCTGCTTTCAAATACATTAATTCCCCCTGTGTTGTTTTCCTGCCCTCTGAGTGAGAACTGGTAATTGCCATGTTACTGCTGACCACGTGGCATCAAATTAATCCTAAACTGAGACTTCCACCACCTTCCAGAGAACAACTTTGTTCACAGAGAGTCCTTCTGACCCTCAGCTGCACTGACCTACCATCACAACTTGTACAGGTCAGAAGTTTAGACCAGTTTTAAAATTTTAAACTAAAACTTGCCACTGAAGTTCTTACTCAGGAAAACATGTAGAGATTGTAGGTTTGAGTAAGATCCTAAATATTACACACTTTAGGTTAGGAAGTTTTGCCCTTTAATTACTTGGCAAACAGAACTCCAGATAAGGCTTGTATGTAAATAGAAGCAGCACAAACATATACCAGATATTATATAATGTGTGCTAGAATAACATCCTACTGTCATATAATAATCGTTATGAGACTATACTTCATTATTATATAATACTGTATTACTTCTCTAACAGTAATAATAGAATTATTCTAATCATATAACTGGGAATGGAATTTTCATTTTTGCTTTGGATATAATTTAAAAGAGAAATTAAATTCCACATTTTAAAAACTTAGTAGTTGAGAGGGGAAAAAAGTAAAACTCACCAAAAATTAACTAAAATATTATTTTAAAATATGTACTTGTGGTAAGGAAATTTACTAGCAAATCTACAAGTTTATTTTCTAATGAGGATAGTTTCTCGTTAGTTTCAGTTCCATGAAGTTTCAGTAAGCTCACTATGGAATGTAAAGAAAATAAAAATCTTAGTTCCTGCAGAAAGCAGGGCTTTACACGCCACATTAACTATGGAACAGCAGGACAAGAGCATCGTTTATTCCCTTTGAAGAACATACATTTTAATTTATATTTTTAGACAACACAGGGGTTCCTAATGAATCATTCCAAACATAAAAAAGCTTCCCCAGATTAAGCTCCCAAAACTGAAATCCTGAGGCTCATCTGCAATCTCTTGAAGTGAGTTTGGCATCTGAATTCAGGCAGCATCCCATGTCACGGAACAAGGCAAGTTAAAAATAAATGCAACGAAAGCAGAGAGGACGTTTTTAACCACAGAGCCCATTTTGATGTGGTGCAGAGACCAAGGACTTGGCAATGATATGCCCCAGTATATCTAATTCCACTGTTTTCCAGGGATTCTGACCTACTGGAAGAACGCAGGTGCTCCTGAGAAGAAGTGGAAAGGCAGCAGGGAAGGCAAGTGTGTTAGTACACGTGGTCTGTCCTTCCACACACACGGCACATGCAGCACATCACCTGCCTCCTCCACACCCCACAAGGGACATGGACACAGCACAGGGAAACAGAGACACAGCCAATATAAACAGCTGGCACAACGACAGGGACAGCGACACCAAAGCTCTGGAATCTTCCCCACGGTGGAGCACACAGACCGTGTGCCTCGGAGCAGGGAGGGAGCTGCGGAGCCTCTGAGGACTGGGATGTGTGTGCTTTGGGATACCTTTATGGATTTCCACTGGTATCTTTGTGCTGACATTTTGAGCAGCTGACAAAGGGCGGGGAGCCAAGACAACAGGAAGACTAAAATTAGCCCCTTCCACCCACATTGGGCAAATCCTGTTCTTTCAGATTCATTCACGACTGTGCATTGACCTCTGCAGGTGAGCAGGGAAGGGAACACACCCCGACCTCTTAAAACATCCTTTACAACCACCTCTGCAATTTGCCTAAAACAAGTATCTTAATACTGAAGAGGAAATAGGTGAATTCAAAGCTGTAATTCCACAGGCCAGATGGACGATTTCTGTATGGCATGCTTAGGAGTATGTGGAATATACTGACTGCAGTGTGTTATAACCATTTTAGGCCTCTTTACCATGAGATCTCAGGCACTTATTGCGGAAAATTTGATCAGGGATGATTTAGTGCACACCTGCAGGAGAGGCAGTTTTTCCCATTGGCAGTAGTTTTTTAAAAAGAATAGCGAGAAAGACACCATTTCACAAGTAATCAGAAATCTAAACCATAATCACAGACAGAGTTACACAACAATAACGATTGTCTGCTGAGCTTATGAAGCAACACATGGTTGATGTAATTAATATCAAAGTAACTGCAGAGGGTGAATCAACCCCAAGGACAGCTGACTGCAATGCCCTCTACCTTTCTACCTTATTAAACACAAACTCTCCTGTCTAGCTATAAACTCTGTATTCTAAAACACCCTCTGTCATGTGGAGACATAATTTTGCAGATCAGTACTTAAAATCCAGCAGTTTCCAAGAACGAGCCCTGTGCAGCTCAGTGTGAATAAAAGACCGTGTCTTCCCCAGGCGACTCCAAAATCCCATTTAAAACAATTAACCCTGCCCATAGGAAATGATGGGGTTTTCTTTTATCCTAAATGACTGTGAAATCACCCATAAATAAAGAGCAGAGTGATGATGTTGCATTTTAATAGCACAAAGGAGAGGAGGAAGCCAATGAGAGTCACCTAATTGTCCATGGTTTGTCTGGGGAAGAGGTGAGTGGCTGCTGGCACAGGGCAAGTTACCTGTCCTCATTACTGGCTCTCCAATAAAAAGGGACTGAGCCCCCTACAGCAGTTGCCATAGGGAATGTTTGTGACTGGCACAGACATTTAGGAGTCAGGGGACTGAGAGCCTTAGCTAAGCCCAGCCCCTCCACTTCCCATGGCTGCGCCTGACACATGTAAGCAGATTATTCAGGAGACTAAAGGAAACGGTACTTCTGCCTCCTACTATCACCAACACCTGCTGTTCTTTAGTCTGATACCATAAAAAAAAAACAGTCTACATAAAACAAACCCACAAGAAAACCCCAAAAGCAAGCAAGCAAAAAATCCCAGTCCATTCCCAAGGAGGGAAAATATGATATTCAGGGAACAGAAAGACTCACCCTGGTTTTGGCATCGATCTGCCCTCCGCGATCCAACAAGAGCTTCACCATGTTTGTGTTTCCCCTTTTGGAAGCCACATGCAGTGGGGTGATTCCATTCTACACCATGAAAAGAACAAACCATGAGCAGGATGGATTTGAAGGTGTGTAATGGGGGTGAGTTTGGGATCGGATCACAGAAAATGAGACCATCACATCGCAGAGAAGAAACGAAAATGTACTTGAGCATCAGAGCTGGGCACACACTAGATGAGCCAGAGTTAGTATTTCCTTTCTAAGCAACACTCTCTCTCCATTGCTTTGGGGTCCTCCAATGAACAAAGCAGAGCACCTGCCCAAGCAGCAGACATTGCAGTGCCAGGGCCAGACAAATGCACACACACACATCAGAGTCCCAGCGAGCCGAGAGTCACAAAACACTGACGCCTTTAAATCACTGCCACGTACACAGAGTACACAAAGGTGTCAGGAGAAGCTCCCTGCATAGGCTGAAGTCCTTGAAAATGCTTTGTGTGAGGTAGGTGGTTACATCAGCAGCTACTCCAGGCTGGATACTGCAGGAAGACAGTCTGCAAGGCAGAACTCTAAAGTATTTCAAAGTGTGCCTGGCAAAATTAAACAGCAAACATGTGATCCAGGACCTAGGCTGAGTTACCAGAGGTTTTCAGGGCACCACACGCCATACCTCAAACTATGGAATATCCAAGAGCAAAAGGACTGTAGTACGTGGCTCTGCAGTTGTTTACCACACCAGAGTTTATACAATGGCAATGTACCCTACTTTCAGTTTTCAAAATATGTTTATATGTGAAAACATCAAATTAAATGGTACAGTGAATGCTGAATACTGGAAAAGCCAATGAATCCTACACCGATGCCCGGAGCACATCCAACAGACAGAAAAGCTGAAGTGAGCTGACACACTGTGAATAGTATCAACTTTCTGGAGCTGGCCAAAGGAGATTCCTCCAGCTGGGAACACCAGTCACTACGCAACTCCCAGGGCCTCCAGTGCATTGCACAGAGACAACCTTGAGCAATTACTGAGAAAAAAGGCATCTTTGACCAACACAGAATTCCAGCATCACTGTGCTCCTCACTTCACTCAACCCCTGACTAAGAGTCCCACAAAAACCAGAGCCATTTTGAGGCTACTCCAAGTGAGAAGACAAAGGGGTGAGCCCATACCCTGGCTGTGAAGTCGACGGCAGCTCCTCTGTTCAGCAGCAGCGTCGCCACGTTGACGTTCCCGTAGTGAGCGGCGATGTGCAAAGGTGTGAAGCCACTCTGCAAAGGGAAACAGCTCCTGCTATAGAAAACAGCTTACACATGATCATCAACTTAACTACAGCCTGATTTTAAATCTGCTGGTAAACAAATGCATGGTGTCATTCTACCCAGTTCACTTTTGCTGTAGCACAGCCTTTCAGTGCAGCTTTCATGTGAGAGGTTATCAAAAGAGCTTTGATCTTTCATTCTCCAACTCAGCCTTCTGCATCAGTGGCCAATAAGAGAAGTTTTCACCACAGAAAATATTAATGTATTAGCCATTCTTAAAGAAAATAAAGGAATTTTCCTCACAACAACTGGGAAGCAACATGGATCTTGTGGGCTGCATCTGTTTGCTGGGTTTGGATAAATGACCACAAAGTTGCTGGACTCTTAATATACTGCTCTTAGAACCAGGGACAAGAACATATTTCCTTCTGGTTTTGGCTGTTTTGGAGGTTTTTTTCTTTTTTTTTTTTTTTCTTTTGACAGCAGCCATTATTCAAAACGTAATCCAAGAATTTGGTTTACATGAGAAACTACTTAGCAGAACAGCAAAAGAATTGTAATTATTTATCTTTATATAGAATTTGGATCGCAAAGGATCCGAGGAAGCGTTGCCATCTATAAAAGAGGAAAAACCCACAATTTGCTCATTGTGTTTTGAACACTAGAAGGTGAAACCTGCTCCAGATATGAGATATAGAATTGCTTGACAACACATAAAAAAAGATTAAATTTTCAGAAAGTAGGACACAGAGCAAGCTTTTAGCCTCATAAGTAATTCAAGTAGAAAGGGCCTTGCTTTTGAGGTTTCCCTGAAGAGCGATACACTGATTTGATTGGATCTCACTGATAGTTACAGAAAGAGAAATACTTTTGGCTCCTCGGCTGCAGCATGTTCTCAGCTGGGTTTTACTCCTTTCAGTGTACAACCCACCACTGAAAACCCTGTGGAACAAAGGAATGTGGGCATGCACTGCCCTCCTGCACCACTTCCACACTCGCCAGGGTGAGGAGCGTTCCCAGGGGTGGCTCCAAGGCCAGGAGAAGCTGCCACCCTTCAGCTCACATCACCAGCTCCCTCCCAACCTGCCCATGTGTGAGCACACACCAAGGAGCAGCCATTCATAATTCATGCCCTCCTCTGACACAAAAGCTCCATTATTCAAAAGCAGGCATTCAAACACCAACTGCATTCTTGGAAATCATTCTTTCTCCTCAACCTGGCAGTAATGTTTTGGGGAGAAATCCCAGTTCCAGCCAATCAGACCCATGGTTTTAAGTGGAACTGCCTGGAGAAGTGGTTTCTCCAGAATCTGTATGAGACATGTATTGTTTACTGCAGGTAAATTCTGGTTATGTGCTATCCCTTAGGGCTTTGCAAAACTTTATGGAAAAGATCGTAATAAGAACAACGTTGAAAATAAGCAGATGCCCTGTTTTTACCTTGGGGAATTTGATTGCATTTGTTATTGCAAAAGATGGAAAATTAATTTTATCATTATTCTGGCTGGGCCAGACACGTTGATTTAGTTATGCCAAGTGAGTGCATTTTCATAATTAATGAAATTGAGCTAAAAAAGCATCTTTATCCTCTTAGCTCCATTACTCGCTTCAGACTTCTTTGAACTGACATGAATTCTCAAAAGTTTCCCTCACCAGTGACACAAATAAAGAGAAATTCTAAGACAAAGGATGAGTAAAAACAGCTTTACAGAGTCACAAATCTCTATGCATTTAAAAAAGAGTCATATCTTCCCTTTTAGTTTTAAATAATAAACAAATATTGCCACAGAGCAGAGAAAATAATCGTGACAGAAAGAGTAATTAAAAAGTGTTCATCTCGGTACCTCAGTCGTCCTATTCACCATCATCTGATGCAGCGTGGTTTGGGAAAAAGAGGAACAATGTTAAAGACTGGCCGCAAAACGAAGAACTATGTTGCTTTTACTGAAATGAGTTATGCTGTGCATGACAGGAAAAGCCACCCAAGCATGCATTAAGTTTAAACAGCACCGCTGCCCCTGGGGGCAATAAACCAGCAGCCTGTTTGGCAGGGGAGCAGCGATCCCGCTTCCCTTCCAGCGCCTTCTGGTTTACCAACACCGCGGGGAAAGCCGGTTACCAATGACAGGGAGGTGCAGCCAGGAGGGGAAGCGGGGAGCAGGCAGGACTGATGGCATAGTTGGACACAGCGGCGGTGCCGCTGGCGGTACCTTGGACTGCACGTCGGCGTTGTGGTCGTTCTGCAGCAGCAGCGCCGCGGACTTGGTGTCGTCCTTCCTGGCGGCGATGTGCAGCGCCGGCAGCCGCACCTTGCCCTTGGTGTCGTTCTCCAGCAGGATGGCCACCGCCTGGTTGTGGCCCTGCTGCAGCGCCACGGCCAGCGGAGTGAAGCCGTCCTGGAGGAGGGGAAACCAAGGTGTGCTCAGCGTGCACAGCTGAGGCCGCCTTGCCAGATGTTTGCCACCTCTGCAGCGCAACATTTTAACCGTTCTCAACACCTTCAAAAGGCTTTCAAACGTCTCAAAGGGTCTCAAACAGCCCTTCCTACCTCAAAACAGCCTTTAAAGCAAGTACGAGCAAAGACTTACTGTACAGCACCTCTCTTAATTGCTTCCTATCTTAAAAGAGGCCACAAAGTGCATTTTTAGCAATTTTTTTGTAAATTTAGTGAACACTGAACAAATATGTGAAAACCGTACAGGGAATCCATTTCTGAGTATCTCATGTCTCTGTGTAAAGGAAAGTGTATTTCTGGATGCATTTGCTGCTGTTCCCATTCCAAGTGACACAGGGACCATAAGACAGGAAAGCCTGACCACGTCTAGGAATTCACTCTCATTTGGAGGAGAAAAATACCAGATTATCTACAGCATTTGGAAAAGCAAAGGAAAAAAAATATCCCTGCTTGACATTCATAGTTTTAGCTCTGTTTTAAAATGAGTTTCAAATTGTCTTGCTCCTCTGCACATGCCTGGGATGGCCAGTGCTGTAAAATTCATCACATGATCAGAGCTTGCTCTCCTGACTGAAGCACTGCCTGCTCCCAAATATTGTATTCCTATTTGAAACAGAACCTCCCTCTGGTCATGTGTCTGGCACAGGTGTGCTGTAACCACATGAGTGGTGGGACAGAATTGCTCTGGAACAGGAACACAGAAAGATGATAGAATAATAAAGGCCAAATTAGGAAGGAATGAGAGCTGACAAATGCTGAAAGAAACATCTGAAGAATTGCCAGAGCCATTTTCCCCCCTTAGTAATGGAACAACTTTGGCTCCCTTTTGCACTCAACGAAGGGTAGGTGTGTTGTAACAGCGATACTGCTGCGGTTTCAGCCTGTATTAGAGATTAAATTCTGGGCACTGAATTAAAAAGGGGTGAACAGCTGATGAAACAGCTGAACTGCAAAGATAATTCTGAGATTGGGGCTACATAAGGTGTTGAAATGGCTTAATGCATTTGCCTTTCGCCTCTGGGAACATGAGAACAAATCCTGGATTAGAGGCCCTGTGAAACTGAGCTCATCCTTACCCTCCTTTTGTATCCACACGTGTGTAAGCCTGAGAGGAAACCAAAGGCATTCAGAGGCAGTGCACATTTCAAAGCTTCAAACACAAGATCATCCATTTGATTTGCACCATTTCATCTTCCACCCTTCTCCAAAAGGACACCACTCTTGCTGCATTCCCTCTCCTATTGCTTCTGGAAAGCACGGAGAAGGCCTTTCATTTCCCGACCTCCCATCTGGGATGCCAAACTGCAGGTCCTTCTCCGTGTATTCCAGTGTCATCCACAGTTCAGGCTGCCATCACACCTTACTGAATGCACCCTTTCCTCATCCTGTTCATGAGATGAACTCTGGAACATGTGGGAACAGGCAGTGGGCTCTGGAACATGGACAGACTCATGGAAACCATCACCTCAGCAAGACCCGAACCTAAAACTGACCTAGGTATGCAATAAGGAGGGTGACAGCCTTTACTTTCCAAGCTATAGAAGTGAGAACCGACCTTTCCTACAGCAACAGACAGACCTGGAATCAGGTTCAGAGTGGGGATATTTTATCTTTTATCTCCCCTCTGCCTTTTTGTATAAAATCAGACTATAGTGTGACTTCTTCACATGAATTACAACCATCTTGGCCTCACAATTCCTGTGAGCCGACTGAACTCCCAGTGCACCTGACCACCCCAGCCAGGAGAAGTCAGTGGGAGAAGGGCTGCCAGCAGGTGACCATGGGCTCCTGGAGAGCCCGTTCCCCTCGGCTCCCTCACCAGGAGTGTTTCTCCACCTTCCCTGGCAGTCACACAGGATCCCATATTTCTCCAAGCTGACATAGAACATGATCACCACAGATGAGAGGATTATTTCAGGAGCTGTCATCAGATGGTACAGTATCCACTGAGAGAGGGGACAGTAGAACAGCTGGTAACACTGACAGTTTGCTTTGAAGGGAATGAGAGGGAGCAGAAACGCACCAGCATTTCAAACTCATGCACCCATGGAGGCAATCCAGAGTGGGAATGTTTCTGGACAGACTAGGGAAACATAAAACATGAGGAAAACCCCCGACTGGAGAGGAACTTTCCTATTGCTATTTCACATGGCAGCAACAGGAAGATGACATACTTTGCAGCACAGAGCCTATTCACTCACCTTAAAACCCCCTTTAATTACTGTGCTTGAGTTCCTCTTGAGGTGGAGTCTCATCTCTCCAACTTTGGTCTCTGCCCTGCTTGCACTGAAGTTATTCCTGAATGGTCCTGTGAGCCCAGCACCACAAAGCCTCCTCCACTCACCACTTCTGAGCTCATGTAAAACCCCAA
Source organism: Formicarius rufipectus (assembly GCA_013399695.1). Classification (NCBI taxonomy): domain Eukaryota; kingdom Metazoa; phylum Chordata; class Aves; order Passeriformes; family Formicariidae; genus Formicarius; species Formicarius rufipectus. Next base: position 58,763 of record VXAU01000243.1, read on the forward strand.
GACCCAGTGCTGCATTTATGGTTGGACTCAATGGTTTTAGAGGTCTTTTCCAACCTAAACAATCCTATGATTCTAAAAGGAACTTTGTTAACAACTACATCTGTTGATAATAATTGTATTTTATATCCTCTTACACCACATGCACCCCTAATAGTCCTGACTTTAGGCAATCTGAACATAAAGGCAAAGAAGATGAGACAAAACCCCTCACCTCTGTAGCTGTGCTTTGGTTGGCTCCATTCTCCAGGAGATACTTCACCACCTCAATGTGGTTCTCCTGAGCTGCCATGTATAATGGAGTAAAGCCATTCTAGGGAGAACACAGGAGAAAAGGTTCTGTTAAGAAAAGGGAATACACCAACAATAACAAACCACATAAAAATACATGGCTAAAAATGCATTAGTGGTTTTTTAACTGAAATGCTGTATGTGTGTAAGCAGAACAACTTTGTATTTTTAACTTAACATGGCAATGTTTAATGCCATTGAAACCCACAGAACTCCACGTGCTTTCACACCCATTTCCTTCTGACGCATATTTTAAGGAATCAGTGGACACAGCAATTATTAATACATCTATTCCTTGGTGACAGCACTCAGGGGCTGCAGAGCTGGCAATGAGGTTTTATGAAAGCTGACAGCAAAGCAAGAGTTTTCCCCAAGTACTACATTTCCTTAACCAAAGACGTTGGTCCCTGGAGCCCACCAAGCCCGTGCCTCGTGACAGGCTCAGCAGAGACGGCAAAGCCTCAACATCCTACAGCACATTTTGTGATGCATAAAACATTGCAAATCATCCAACATAAAGGAACTCAGCCTTGCAAAGGAACAACCTGCACATGCAGCAGGTTCATCTATCATTTACTTCAAAGTATACATTAAAATGTCCCAGAATTACTGATGTAATTTGCTCCTCATAACAGAGTAATTTCAAAATTTCAAAAATGAAAAAGAATTCTTCTGAGTTAATCAACCTAGAGGTAGATTCACTAGAAATATAAGTTCTTCACATTAAATATTTTAATGCAAACAATTTTAATTAATTTCCTACAAAATCCTACTGAAAAAAAAGCATGGCAGTGAGCTGTCTGCCTGATTAACAACTTTCTTTAAACAGTTTTTAGGATTGCTAAAAATACCTTAGAGAACTCCTTAATATTCTGCAGATTACCATGTAATATAAGAGGACATAATCACCTACACTTCTGAAAACATTCCTCTCGCTTAGAATGGCACTTTCAGATAGAAAATAAACCCTAAACCAGACTTCAAACATGCAGTTTATTTGGGTTGTTTTTATCTTGTGTGGTGTCACAATGAATGACAGCTTTGTGCATTCACACACAAGAGGTCAGGATTAATGCAATGATAACTAAAAACCTTGTTTCAGAAAAGACAGTATTACTCTTTCTAGCAAACCTGCTGTGCAAACATTCCAGTAATTTCCTAATGAAATGAGATCTCATTTTTCAGTCAGTAGATTACAGAGAGATTGCAGAACTGATGTCTTTTCAACCCCCCTCTGTGTTCACAAAGGTAGAAGACTGTTCAGGCAATAAACATCATTTATGTTGTGGATGTCACATCATACATGCCATGCATGTTGTAGCAAGTCTTTTAATACTGCTTTGCATAATATTCTGACATTTCCACTGACAACCTTGGGACATAGAATTAAGGAATGGCAACCAGGGAACAGTTGTCAGCAGTTCAATGCTACACTGGGGGATGTATTTTGAGTGGCTTTGCACAGGAGTCAGTTATTATCCAATAATATCAGAAATCACTCCAAGGAGGGAACAGAGTGCTCTTATTACAGCCACAGACAGCATGGTTCTGCAAGTCCACCACACCACAGGACCATCATCTGGAAGGTACCTGCAACCCTGGAGACACAAGCTGGAAAATTAATTCAGTAAGGACTTAGTAAGGACAAACACAAGTTTCTCCACTGTTGCAGGAAAAATAAAGTATGCACACAGGAAATTATGAGTTAGAGAAGAATTCTGCAAAAAAGAACTGGAAGGTCACAGCAATCTTCCAGAGGGTCAAGGAGCTCATTCTGCTATAATAAAGGCAATCTTTGCATTGGCACAAAAACGTATCTCCCCAAGGAATCAATTTTACTGTGACAAAAGACTCATAATTGGTGGTGTTCTGTCTGTAAAGGGCAAACAAGGAAAACAAGGTAACAGTCCTTGAAGAGAAGGGTAAAAGTCTGTTCTGCACCATCGTGATGACTTAAAAAAGCACAGCGTTTACAAGGCTGGTGGTGGGAAAATTCTGGTTAGACATCAAGAAAAGCCTCTTAACTGTAAGGTCAGTCCCTCCTCCCTGGGCAGCCAAGTGGGAGCACCCAGACAGACTCCTCCAAGTCTGGGAGTGCTGGCCTGGCTGCCCCTCTGACAGCTCCTTAAGGGGAGGGGAGGGATCCCACACAAAAAGAAGGAATGCTGCCCACAGTGGCACTGGGAAGGTGCAGGGCATTGCCAGGCACTGGTGTGAGCTGGCAGTGGGAACTGGGAACAGATTGGATCCTTTTCCACTGCACTTGTGCACAGGAGCACAGAGGAACCTGCAGGTAACTCAGTTGGCTCGCTGGGGTATTTTTCCTTTCCACTCCGGAAGGAAACAACATGGCAACCTATCAGGTGTAACTAATAGTAATTTTCCACCCACCTCATAAGCATTTTAACACTGAACTCTCATTTTCTAAGTCTAATACATGCCATTTGTAAAGTCCTTCTAGCACTGAATATTACAAGGATCACATCAACTAATATGAATTGGGGGAATATGACAATTTTCAAGCCAGAGTAAATCAATTTGCTTAAAAGCTTTGAAGAACCTTATTTTTTTTTTAATCAGGTCCCTGTTGCTGGAACAGAATTAGGACTATAAATCCTGCATTGGGAGACATAAACAACGTGTATATGACTTCATGATTTTAGTACCAAGAAGTACTAAATGTTTTTCCACAGAGACCCATAAGAGCATCCAGTGTCATCCCTGTGCTATAATCACACCTGGAACCACAGCAATCAGGGGGTAGGAACATTCCTGCACATAAAATCCTAGCCTCCTTTTTTTTTTTTTTTTAAATTCAGGCTTTATTTGTAGTCTAAAACTATTGTATATATTTTATTGAATTCTGGCTTATTTGGGGAATTACAACAACGTGCCAAGATCTGTATGCAAAACTGCCCACACTGATAAGCTGGGAAAAGATTCCACTGAATTTCTGCCCCTGCCAAGGTCAAGCCTGACTTTTCCTGCTGGCAGGGAGAAGTCTGCTTTCTCAGTCTGCTTTCAGGGAAGCTCTGGTTTCAGAGCTTCTAATTGCAGTGCCCCTGACCTCAAGGCTCCTGGCCCTTGGCCAGTGAACTCCTATTTTAGGATTCCCAATATGCCCACTCTCCTCCCCTGCTGAAGCTCTTCCTTCTCTCACCTGGCCACTGGACCCCAGGTGTTCCACGCCTCCTCCCACCCTGCCTGGCTTCTGGGATGTGTCTGTCTCCTGCACAGCAAGTTTCTGGCTGGCCCAGACAGTCCTGCAGCTGCATGGAAATGTCCACACAAAAGCAGATCATTCCCTGAGTCTCCTCCCCTTTTGTGAATGTAAAATCCTTTTCCCAGCTTCTCAGCCCTTAGTTTCCAAGAGCTACATGCCAATACTTGGGTTCTTGGTTCTGCTCTTAGAGATATTCCAAAACTCAAGATCCTAGATCCCTCCAAATGGAACAAAACATGTTTTCCCTTGGCTTTTGTTTCACTATTCCAAAGTGTCTTCTTCCAAAGCCATGGCACACTGGTTAGTGATTCTCCATGGATGCAGTGCAAGAGAGACGACTGAGCTCTCACCTGAGCATGTGGAACAGGACAGAGAGGGTTTATTTGGCACGGGGTGGGGAATCATTATTTCACCAAATTTCCCATCAGTTTATGTCCCTGTAACTGTATAACCACAACCCAGAATTAAAGCTAAAATACTGTGACCTGAAAAAGAAGAAAGGAACTATAATGTGTAATCATGATACATTTGTATGTTTAAATTTTGTGCATCATCTGAAAAACTGAAATTAATTGTATAATGATATATAACATTCATTTCCAAACAATGGCTTCATCAGAGTATTTGTGGTGAGGACAGAGTACCCTTACAAATGTGAACTGCAGGATGTTTACTACTACAACTTGAAGTCAGAATGAGAAATTACCACTAAACAGAGTATATTTCATACTTCATTCTTTCTACTACATTCACTGATTTAGTGGCTAATTGGAGAAAATGAGTAGCTCTCAATGATTCTTCAAGCTATTAATGCAAATTGGCAAGCCTATATATGACTCAGAATTTGTATCATTGCATTTTGCCCGAGCCCTGGTGAAGAGCACAGGCTGAAGAAGCAGAGGGATTCTCGGAGCACTGAGAAAATCCTGCAGTTCTAGAGCTTGGTGGAGAATTCTTCCATGGCAGGCTTGAAGGAACTTGGGTTCCTCTTTGATGCAGCACTGCCTTATCAGGTGTGGACTTCAGTGTCCACAGATCTGTAATATCTATACACCAGATGCCCACATGTATATATATTCATACTGATAAAGAAAAGAAAGAAAAAGAGATAGCATGTCTACATTTTACCCCTGGGAAGAGGATTCATGAGTGTTAGCAACATATCCTTTAATTAAATTTAAACTATTAATATAAACCCAGATGAACAAACCTATTTGATTTGAAAGGCCTCCAGGAACTGCTTAAAACTGTATTAGAAGGTCACTGAGGTTATCAGGAAGGACAAGAAAAACTGGGACCTCATGTAATGGTTATATACAGGGGCTCATTTGTACTTAGTAAGAACAGACAGTGACACAAAGAGGGAGACAAGGGTGGGACAAGCTTACTCATCCATCAGCTCACACAAATTATAAAATCTGTGTGAATCATGGTCATGTGGTAAAACAGGTAGTAAAATCATGAAAATTTTGGGGGTCTTTAAGTCCAATAATTGTTTCAGGATTTTCTTCTACTCTACAAGAACAGTAACTTGCTGATCCAAATCTTCATTCAGTGATACAGAAGATGACCTCCAGAGGTGCCTTCCAACCTCAGCCCTTCTGTGATTGAGTGAAAAATCCTCCAACAAACCAAGCAATAAATTAATTGTAATCAGTGAAATGTGAGGGTGACAAATAAATGCAACCCCCGGAGCTAAATTCAGAGTACATGTCTTGGTAGCACCACTAATATCCCAATTCTGGGAACTTTGCTGTGCATTATGCTCAGAGCATTCTTTTCAGCCAGTCTATAAATAAACCCTACGTAAGAGGATTGTATCTGAGCAGGAGAGAATCTCTGTATAAAAGGGTGAATTAAGGATAGATCAAGGTACCCACTTCAATTTTTAAAGTTTGCTTTTTTGTTGCTGTTAGCTTACATCAAATTCTACAAGTTTCATATAGTGGTAACTACCAATTATTCACTTTTCTATTTCTTTGCCATATTTGTGAGCACAGAATTGCTCAGTATAAAGTGGCACAACTGTAGGGGCACAGGAAGCTAAAGAATTCTGACCTGCTGTAAAATGCCCCATCAAGTGTCAGTGAATCATTTCAGTGACAATTCTTCACACATGGCAGATGCTGAGGTCTACAGGGACCCAAAGATGAGAAAAGCATTTAGGAAAAGGGCCAGAATTAGTGTGTTTAGGGAGGCTGGAGATTCCACTTTATTGGTGCAAACAGGTTAAAAAAAAAAAAAAAAAAGGGTATTTTCTTGAGATGGCAGATCATAAAACTAATTTGTAACAAATAAATTCTTTTTTAAAAATGCAGTGACACAGAAGCCTACACTGAAAATAGCACCACCCCTTCAGCTGTCCCACTAATTCCCCAGTAATATAAATAGTGTTTGCCACTCTATACTTACACCCCAGCAATAATGGCACAGCCTGTGGACGAGTGGTGTGGTCTGGGCTGTGACCAACTTGCTAAGTTCATTCAGGAGAGATCCCCCAGGAGTGCAACTACAGCACAATGTTCACGACACCTGCTGCCTCCCTGCTACAACACCCCTCCCTTGGGAAGTGGGACTCTAAATCACTTCCCTGCTCAGATGCTGAATTTTAAGAGCATAAACATTCCATTTCAGCAGCTTCAAATACCACCATTCTCTCCTCAAGAAGAGCAGAGCAACCACAGAGCCTGACACATGGCCAGGCAGAAATGAGGATGCTCCAGGCCTTGGAAGTGGCATTTTCATCAAGAGGGCACCTGTAACAGACACTGAGCTGCTGAAGGACAACAGGAAGAGAACAGATTGGTGACACACAAGGGAACACCACACTGGCATCGGGCACAGCAGAGGGACCAAAGGCAGAGCCTCCAGTTTGGGTTCTGGGCAGGCACCCAGAGCTGCATTTGGGGTTTGCCTTTGGAGCATGGCAAAGGAACTGCAGGCCCAAAAGCATCCACTGATTGTCTGTCTATGGTTGAGGGCTGGATGGAAGACAATGCTGTGCTAAAACTATAAATGTTTCTGCTAGTTGGCTGGGGCTCAGTCCCCTCTGCACCCTCACAGATCCAGTGGGCAACACCTGCACCACCTGCTCTCCCTGCTCTTCCAGATGGGATGCTGGGTTACTGCAGGCTCCCAAAGGTTAGACCTTTCAAGAATAAACATTATGGACTGAAAAAAAAACACTTTTTGTTTAAATTAAAATCTTTCAATTCACCCCTTTATGGCACTTTCAAATTAATTTCACCAAACCGACTAAGACACATACTGTAAATATTTTCAGTTGGTTTTCAGTCTTTGTTCGTTGAGATATTTGGATTTTTTTGAATTGCTCTTAAAGTCTTACTTTTGTTTACCTCTCTTAAAACCCATATAATCCTCCAGAAGGCACTTCTTGCTTCCACCCCCCTCCTCCTAGTGAACGGATAATGGGCCTGGATCCTTTATTACATTAGCAATGATGAACTGCTGCTGAATGATACACAGTAGCTAAAAATCTGCCTCTCTCAATATACTGATACAAAAGCAGCAAGCCCAGTTGGTGGAATTAAAACCTTTTTTCATAACAGAGTAGCAAATACTCTGCAAAATATGCTCCATTCCAAAGGTAAGATTATCCTCACAAACCACAGGGAGAGCAATCCCTGGCAAAGCAAATCCTCGGGGATCCTGAGGGGGACAAGCTGATCACTTCTCTGGGAGTCACCTAAATCCTCCCTCTGGTTTTGTGGCAATACAAATGTGGACATTCAAGGAGCTCTTATAGCTCCTTTTGGGAATGCACAGTGAGGCTGGGAATATGCAGCTCCAAGGATTGCTTCTATCCCATGAACAGCCTGGGTAAGAAAGCTCCAGCAGTCACAACAGCATCTCCCATGAGTTGACACAGCAAGTGGTGACCGTAACAGGGGCAAATTGCAGCAAAAATATTTCGTGGCTAATGTGTTCACAAAGCCCTCAGAGCAGGATGTCGAGGAAAGGAAACCGGAGGGCTTTTAAATAACAAAATCAGCTTGGGGGAGGACTGATTTATCTAATCCTTGCTCTCTGTATCTGGGTCACTTTAAATAATCTGATGATTAAAAGGGAGCTCCTCCTTTCATGAGAGCCACTAAACAAAGCACAGCTCACAGGGAACATATTCCATCCTAAACTCAGGAACTTTAAAATTGAAAGGAATCGCTTCCCTTTTACTTTTCACCTCTTTGTACCTCAATCACTTGGCATTTGCCAAATCACCTCACCACCCTAAGAGGTGCACAACTCTCCACGTGAGGCTTTGCTTGACCTTGTTGGGAACAGAGGAAGGTGAGGATGGATCCATTCCCCAAGGAAGGCATGGTCAGAACAGCTCAGCATCACTGCTGGAGGGACAGTCCACGGGTACACTCAGTTATTAAGATTATTGCTTCTGCAGTATCAGCATGTTGATAGTGCTGTAATGGCGCATCTCAGATGCCTGTACAAGAGTCACAACTTCAAGAGAAAGCAACAGAGACAGGCACTGATTTGTCAAAGGGAAGGGCTGGACTGACTAAATCTGGTGGTGTTTCTTTCACCAGGGAAAAAAGAACAGGAACTCGTATTCCTAATACATCACATATTCCTAATACATCACAGGAGTAGACACTCACTGGGAGAAAGAGCACTAAAATAATTGCTTTTCTAATGCACAAGCAACAACTAAGAATAGGTTTGGGGTAAAGAAGTGATCCAGCAGTGAAGGGAGAACAGCACTGGGCTCAGTGCAAGTGTGGAACAGGGATGTGGGTGGATTTGGGAGAGGTGAGGGGCCAATTCCACTTCCGTGGCTCTGCCTGATAAAACATTTCAATGCTCCCTGAAGCTTTATCTGAATTTCCCACTGAAAAGGATCACCCACCCAAGGGAATACCTAGTGCAAAGGATGACATTGCTCCACAGATCTTGTCCTGCTCTGCAAGGTAATGTAAAGCTTGAAAGAACAGCCTGGAGCAGCCCAGCAGATCTGCTACAGCCACTTTGTTTTCTGGTTTGCATCATCCAGTGCCCAGACCAGATTTTGTATTATCAGTGAGTGCAGCCTGGCCAGATCTACACAGGACCAAAATCATGGTCAAATCAAGAACAGAAATTGCAGAAATTGCTTTTTCACTTGATGATGCCCATCTAGATCTGCTCACTGAACTAAAAGCAGAGTCAGCCAAGCAAAGGGTTTACAGACAGTCATTATATAAATATATTTACTCCAGCAATACTTGTAGCAAAAAGCAATTCTAAGAGAGCCCAAGAACTGCACACTTGCCCTGTTCTGAGTGGATATATGCCAAAAAAGACCAGCAGCCCTGGCCATTCTGGGTGTGCCCTTGTTTGAACCTCTGCCTGAAACACTGGAGGAAGACGTGAGCTCCCAAGGGACACAGATGCAGGTCAAAGTGGAGTCACTCAATTAGTAATCACTGTGCAATTAGGCTTCCTATCAAAATAGAAATTACTTTTCTAAAAATAGCAGTGATGGCATGTTAGCTCAAAAGGAACAGACTTTTTTAAAAGAGGAAAATGAGCAAAACAACAGCTCTGAAGGCCACCACGTAACTGAAGGGCAAAGCAAAGTAATCTAATAGAAACTCAAAATCCATAAAATCAGAGCCCTGAACTCTTAACAGCCTCAGATAGCACAGATGGGGTTTGTAATCCCAGTGGTTACAGTGGTTTTAATAGCATTTTCTGAGATAATTCTGTTATTTCGTTGTGGCAAGGAACTGGAAAATGAGTGTAGTGCTTCAGATGTCACTGCTCATAAGTTTTGATAAAGGCCAGTGTTTTTATGCAATTTAATGGAGAAAATGAAGGCAAAACCAATAAGGTGAACAAGCTGGAGCAGTGACTACTCTTTTAGCTATCAGTTCATCATCAGAGAAGAAATTCTGTCACTGTGGCAAACTGTCACCACTGGAAATGAGAACAGCCTTGACAGACCCCGAGGTCCTGAAAGAGGAAGTGATGGAGCAGCCTGAGGAACTTCCCTGGCATCAAACCACATTTCCCAGGGGCCTGGGAACACACAGTGCGAAGAGACAGAGACACCGAGAAGAGGATGTCACACACCCCCAACACCAGCATCTGCCCCTGAAAGACTGAAGGGTGACAATACAGCGCCTACTTTTAAAAATGGAACTGAGGGGAAATGTAAGGAAGGAAACTTGTGTTCAATTTTACCTTGTAATTTTGTTCATTTCTCTCTTAACTAACATTTTTCCTGATACAATATTTTTCTGTCCATCTTTTCATCAATTATACAGTTCCTGACCAAAAAACTTAGCATTTGAATACTTGAGCATATTCTGTTCAATCATTCTTTTTTCCCTTTTTCTACATCATATTTTTCTTTTATGACCAGCTATAGGTATGTCTGTTTGAACCTTTGTTAATCTTCTATCATAAATCAACATCTCCTCATTAGCCTTGAAGTTTCTGGTTTTATTCTCTGGGTTTTTTTGTTGCTAATATTTATTTTCTACGACATATGTGATTCCTGACATGCCAATGCAACCTTGAGCAGAAAGGCAGCACTCACCATCCTCATCCCATGCATGGAACATAAAAGAATTACTTTATCATTAAAGGACACCTTTCACTGGAATTTCTCCTTGGCAGCTGCACCAAGAGCCTCTGAACATGTCCTGCCTGAGGAGGAGATGCAATCCAGCTATTATCTACCCCTCCTGGAAAAGCACAGCAGGCCAGAAAGACACAACCCCAAAGGCCCCAGAGCTGGATGACACCACATTAAGAGCTCACCCTGCCAGCCAAGTCAACAGGATTTGTTTAATTAAGACAGTGTGTCACAAATCCAGGACACATATGTATCCCAACAGTCTGAACTCATCCTGTCTGGAGGCACCCAGGGAGCAGTAATGGGGAAAATGTCCTCCACCACATTAATTCAATCAAATCAAGTAGCAAATGCCTGTTAGCAGCTCTGTGTGCATTACACAAAGCATCTAGTGCTAACAACAAATCTGTTTCAAACCAGAATACTCCATAAAATAATACCTGGGAAAACATTCCCCAATTCTAATTGGATTTTCTTTTTTTTTTTTAATTAAAAAAGCCTCATTTATTTCTCCAGCAGAAGGGAAAGCCTTTGTGAAGACTTTTTGAGGGATAATGCTTCATGAAAGTATTATTTTTTACAATTATTTCTCTTACCACACTGAAAGACCTATTGTTAAAGACATCATTTTATCTGTAATGCACATAAAAAGGCTGATAAATGCATGCAGAAATCATCCAATTTGCTCATTAGGAAAGGAGTTAGCCAAATTTTTGAGCAATGGAAATACAATATTTCCTATCTTCCACGGGAGTAGAGCATGGGGAATAACTGACCATCAGCTGTCCTGAGACAGCTCTTTAGGACTCATTTTGGGGTAAAAAGCATAATAAATAATGTATTTTTAAAATAAATCAAGCAGCCTAAAGATCTTCTCAATTTCTCTCTCGTTTTGAAATGTGATGAAGGTCCAGGCAAACCTACTCCTTCTGTAAAGCTGTTTGTTCATCTGCTGCTCTCCACTTAGCACTGCCCACCAGGAATGTGTAACACCAAACACCAGAACAAACCCTCCAAGTCCCAGTTTCCCAGGTCTGGGCAAGCAAGGTGTGGAGTGGCCCAGCTGAGGATGGACTCTCCTAAGTCCTCCTCCCTCCTAAGGGACCATCACACCTTCTCTGGAGAGATTTGGAAGGGCAGACAAGTCTCATGGCAGCGGAAACACGAGGGCAGTTTTTACAGCTGGTTACCCCGCCAGGACAAAAGAATTTCCCCAGTTCAAATGTACATCACAAACCTGTGACTGGAAATCTTCCTGATCATGCAGGGAAGGAGCTCAGAAGCCTGAAGTAATTTATCTACAAATTTTTAGCCAAAAATAACCATAGAAAGCAACTGCATAAATGAAGTTGTTAAAAATTACATTCTTCATTACTGCTGGTAAAGTTCCACTCAATCATCATATTTATAGACTTTGGAAAATTCCTGAAACAAGTTATTAAAGCATACTAGGAATTCCTGAAACATTTCAATCATCAACAATGCAAGTTCCTGGATCACACAATGAGCATGTAATGACTTCAAACTGCTATTTATTTTTATTCTACTTACCAGTGAACGCCTCAATCTGCTTGATTTGTCAGGTTTGGACATTTGAAATCAGTGCCTAAAATCTCACATCTATCTTACAAAGCCTCACCAAATAAATTCCAGAAGAGAGGAGGGAAAACAGCACCATACCTGAGATTGTGCATTAATGTTGGCTCCTTCCTTCACCAGAACCTTGACCACTTCAGCTTGTCCTGCTAAGGATGCAATGTGCAGGGCTGTATTCCCTTTCTGTTGGAGGGAGGGGGGAAAGGAAATATATTATTTATTACCTTTTTTCAGGAGTCACTTCAACCAGCAATTCTTTTTAACAGCCATGTCCATGTGTGTGCCAGTGCAACGGCTGAAGGCAAAACAACTTATCCCACAGGAGTTTTTTCCATTGTGCCCATGAGAGAAAAGGCTCTGGACACGATAAAGTCACTAATTTTCACAGATTTGAAAAAATCTGATATTTGAAGCTATATTCATTCTCTCTCTAATGGGGACGTATCACTGGAAATAAGGAAAAATCTGGCATTGTTAAAAAACTTTAATTCTTCTCCCATATTACTGTACCAATATTTATTTACTACCAGTAGACTCTCAGGCCGTAACAGAAATAACAATTTAACTATCAGTGAGGCATTTATATTTCTTTCTCTGTTTCTCCCATATATTTGACTCATTCCCTGTGAATAAACTTGCAGACACACATGGATTACCTTAGTGGCAGAATCCACAGCTGACCCTCTCTCCAGCAATTCCTGTACCAGTCCCACGTGGCCTTCCTTGGCTGCCAGGTGCAGAGCATTGAGTCCATTCTGCAAGCACAGGGCCAGATCCATTACAAATATCACACACACATTCCTACCTTCCCCTGGGATAACAGGAAGATTAGGGGCTGGGGTACTGTTACATCTCTTAGCTGACTGTCTGCATAAATCAGATATTTGGGATGTGGCTCAGTGTGACAAACTTCTCCAATAACGTTTTTCTCATAGCAACAAAGACATCAAAACAAAGTGAATTTTCTGAGTATTCAGAAGATATTCCTTCCTTCCTGTTTCCCACTTCCCCCTACTTTGGGCATCTCTATGGAGCTCAGCATTTCAAAACTTGAGTGTGTTTCTGCCTTCTCTTTACTGTAACCTTATTCAGCCCCCCTGAGGAATTACCAACAGTGAGAAATCACAGGACTTAGCCAAATTTACACAGGATATGTCTATTCAATCAGGATTATTCCACGCTGATGTAGCTGAACCCTAGGCTCTCCTCTGGGATAACTGGCATCAGACAGAAACCCAAAAGCACAAAGAGACCAAACTGGTTGTTGGCTATTTGTGGCTTCCAAAGTAATCCCTGATCTGGTAACTCTACTGTTTCTGACCAAGTCTTCACTAAACTTTGAGGTTTTGCAACCTCAGTCAAAAAGGAAAAGAAAATTAATGAAACTGAAGCTAAGACTGTCAAAAAAAGCAACCTAAAGAAGTATAAAGATCTAAATCCTTTCCACATTAAACAGGAACAGGACACTTCATCTCATATAAACCCCAGCCATGGAAACTTTATCTTCTTCTTCCCAGTATCCCCATTCAACGCAAGGGGAAATATAAAATGACAGTCTATTGTAGCTGAATCACCAAGCTGTTTTTGACAATCTTACAATAATTTTCATGCTACATGAGGCAGGTGACAGGGACAGATCCTGCCATTCCCTCCAGCACTCTCCTGGTCTCCACACTGCAAGCATCAGGAGTGATGCTCAGGTGTTTGAGTAACCAGCAGCAAGCACAGCACTGTGTAATTTTTATCACTCTCCTCATCTCTGAGCAGTTCAGAGTCATTTCAACTGTGAACTAAACAAGCGGCTTTCTGGCTTTTATTTGTCTATCCACAGCAGCAGTTCGAGCTTGTAATTCCCAATGGGATTTTAAAGCACTTAGCACTTCACAGGAGGCATTTGATGGGAGTTGGTCCAATGGGTTCAGACACACCAACCCAAAAGCAGCTCTGCACTAAACTCCATTTAATGCCGCAGCACTGGCAGATTCTGTGGCCAAAATCACAAGTGGAACTATGAGAAAAGCAAAGGACTTGAAGGAAGGCTACACTCACAGGCTGCCAAAAGCAGAGGAACACTCTCTGGTTGTTAGGAAATGTTAATGAGAAATGTGGTTTCAAACCCCATTATATGGGAAAAGCGGCAGCAACCAGATCCTCCCTAATCCAGAGGAACACTTAACTACACAGCTGCAGAACCCAAGGGTGGCAATAGTGCCATGCCCTGGATCAAGAACAAATCCTTTCCCCAGGTTGACCACAATCACCAAGAACACTGCACATGTCAGGGAACATTTGGCAGGCTGGGAAGGTTTCAGAAACCTCTAATCTTCCCTGGGTTTTAATCTCATCCGAGTATTAACTAACCATAATTACTGCCCACAGTGGCTGAGAGCTTTGAAATGGCATTTTGTGGGGAAACACAGTGCTCTTCTCCTTGTTTGAGAGCAAAGACCTGTTCTGATATCTAATCTCACTGATTCTGTTACCAACACTTTCCATGGGAATACCAAGGGCAACTTGGACTCCTCACAGCTGTACACAACTCATGTAGTGCTGTGACCTGTTATTAACCTCTCTGACTCTTTGGAGCAGACTGGAGTCCACAAGCGGCAGAGCAACTTCAATATTCAGATGCAGAAGGATAAGGACAAGTTTCTGGTTTAGTTTACCATGTGCCAAAGGATGCAGAGAGCAAAGCTTGTCCCAATGCTTAATCTGTAGGAATCTCTAAAAACACCTGTATTCCTGCCCCTGAGACACGTACCTGCTGATGCCACGTTAAGCACCTGAACACTGATACTGCTGCACAGAATACATGAGTTTTTTTGCAACACAGGACTTTGTAATTCCATAAATACTTGAGGTCCAGTAAAAAGGTCACAGGAAGAAACTCAAGCTTAAATATAGTTCCTACTATACACAAAACTCCGTAATTCCTTAAATAAAGCAAGCTGGGGTAAGCAGTAGCAAGCTTTGCATTTTAAATGCTGAGGGCCAGCACAACTAAAGCCTTAAAGCAACCTTTGTTCTGTTCCTCTCTAATCAGAACCATGCTGCAATTATTTCCCAGCCCACGTGGCTGATCCTTGCCACTTCTGATGATGGAATCTCAGATTTAATCAATGCAACTCCTCCGTTCCTGTCAAGTGGATTCTTGTAGTTCAGAACAACAAAGGTTTCTGACACGTCCCTTTTTTCCCTCCCATGCCCACCAAAAAGTTGGGGAGGGTGAAACTAGTTGTGTGCTAAGCAAAAGTGTGCAGCATGAGGACAAAGCACACATATACCATAACTGCCATTCCTCTGGAGGCTCCTTGGGAATTTTAACTCTCATCAAAGAACACAAGACTAAGCTTTCCAGGCTTGGCTCCTCAAGTGCCTCCCTGCAGAGCCTTACAACCTTTGTTAAATATAACAATTCTTCCTTCCCTGAAGTTTCCTTCCCTTTGCAGGTACTCATTAAGTACTTAATATCTCAGAAAGCAAGAATGAATGTTGATGAAATTAACCCTCATCTTTCCTTATGTGAAGAGTCTGACCCCTGGTAACTCACATTGAGTTACAAGCTGGGATGTAACACTACGGAGGAGGATTTGCCAGCAGCAGTCACAGACATATATATGGTCTTGTATTTATGTAAAGTCTTTTCCAACCTTAACTATTCCACGATTCTATGATAAAGGAGCATAAATTAAAAGCACAATGAAAATCAACTTGGCAGCAGAAGCAGAAACTCAAAAGTAATACCATAGTCTTTGTTCAAGTCAAATGCTTTTCTCTGTCTCTTTAACAGATGTCAGTCTAAGGTTGCTGCAAAGTCTCTCCTCTAAATAAATCTCTTGGGGCAGTAAAAAGCACATGTGGCCAAAATCTTTTCAAGACAGATTTGCAAAAGGGCACATTAGACAGCTGGGCATGGTTTTCTCAAGTTGAAGCTTTTCCTAAAAATATCACAAAGAAATGAAGTGGATCGTGGAGGAAAAAAAAATCATTTCAGATTATGAAAACTCTCCCTTTGTGTCGCTTTATAGTCCACGAACCCGAGAAAATGAATTAACCCACTGAGTGACACCAAATGTGCTCCTGCCAACCTCATAATGGCACAGAGCTACTTCAGGCTATAGCTGGCACTGCTGGGAGCAGGAGTGCCTTTGCATTTGGAGTGAGGAGAGAATCAACAGCTGGTGCTCGGCCTCGCTGTAACCGGAGCCACAGAGACAGCAACCAAAGGAGAAAGAATTGGGGTTTTTTAAAGAACTGTTCTTACAACAGGGGAATTTTGTCCCCTGATATCTCTGACTCTCTCCAGAAACAAAGAAAGAGAAGAGGGTTATTTTAGCAACTGAAGAGCTCAAACACTTCACACAGTCTAAAGAATTCCTGAGTTACCTCAGCTGTAACATCAGGAAACATTACTTAATTAAATCCTGTTAATATGGGGGTTTTCTTCTGTTTTGTCCACTAATCAACCATTTTTCCCCTCCCAATAACATCCAGGAAGGCTTTCTCTATTTCAACCACTAAGAAATTCCACAGCCTCTCTCCTGATGTTTGCATTCTAGCTCTGATCTCACCTACACAGTGCAAGAGGAGCTTTGCCACCAGCTGCAGGTGGGAAGCACTCTCCACAGGAGATAAATCTGCAGCAACCCTGGTCATATTCCTCTCATAACCAGCAGAAGAATAGGAACACTGGAAAAAACCCTCATAATGCTCCCAAGTAATTATCATATTAACTGAGCTCTGTCCTGGGAGTGCATCTCTTTGTTAATATTGGTGCTTATAATAAAGATGGAAAATTAGCTGGATCTATTTGAACAAAAGAATTTGAGTTTGATTTACTCTCTCCCAACTGTGGAACTTGCAGTTTGCCAGGTCATGTCCTACATAACTCAGCAAGCTTTTCCTTGGCAGTAAGTCTTCTAATGGAAACTTTCTCCTAGATGGTAAGAGAAGGCTCTCTCTGCATGTTTCCAATGAGCAGCACATGAAAAGCCCCAGCTCTTTTCCTTGTCATCTTTAAATTCCTTGGCACAGACAAGAGAGCTGCTCTCACTGCTGTGCCCCAACTCCCATTTGACACATACCTACTTTAATCACCTGCAGCTTCCCTGTAGCAGGAAAGGTGATGCCTCAAAATATTTCAGATAATTTCCCTTCTTATTCTTCCTTTTTCCCAAACGAAACAGTGGCCACAATTCCAAGGCTTTACTTCCAAAAGGCACAGCCACTGACCAGTTAGTGGTCATTTTGATTCCATCTGGCTAAGAGTTAGGGGAAAGCTGGACATCTGAGTTTTCAAGTTCCCCATCAAAGCAACAGCACTGATTTCACTAGAACCTCAAGATCCTTTTCAGCACTGATGCAGACACTTATTTGCATATTTATTTCAAGTCACAGTTACAGTCCTATTAACAGTGATGGTTCCAGTCACTTTGCAAATGTAGGTCCCTAAGCTGTGCAGCCAAAGTGATGGGACATGTATGACAGACCTACAAAAGAGCCAAGCTAAGACACTCTATCCCATTACAGTCATATCAATAGGGAGGCTGCAACAGTGTATTTTTACAGCAGTACTAACTTCCCCAAAAGGAGAGGTAGTATGTTTAGCATAAATGTGACTGCAAGTGTTGAACTAGATTTAATCCAATGACTCCCAAAACACCCCCTTCTACAGAGCTTAAACATAATACACTTAAACATAATAAATAATTACAAAAATTTATATTAACCAAGACACTACGGAAGAGCAAGAATGAAAACATGGCTTGAGGTGAATCAAAACACTGACATGAAGGAATGCAGCCTGCAAAATCGGGTTTTGATGGTGAGGTGTCTTGCAACTTGCTCTTACAAACTTCTGACCTTCAAATACCTTACCTGATTACAGGTGTTGATGTCTATCCCACTTTTCAGGTATTCCACTACTTTGTCCAGATTGCCAGCCCTGGCAGCTCGGAGAAAGCTTGCATTGCTGTCAGACTGCAAAAAGAGAAGGGAAAAAACACCTCTAATTAGCTCCTGCTTAAAAGAAAGCAAAACTTCAGCACTGGTGAAAAGGTTCCCACATTTTGTGCTGCAGGAGAATAAAACAGTGAAAAAAAACCTGACTTTGCATTGTATTTGCATTAATTAGCATAATCAAATTGGGCCATAACAGCAAAAAGGAACCACAGACCTGTTGGAGTGAGCAAAATAGTGCAATAATTGCTGAAATCCAAACCTTAGCAAGAACAAAAGAACCCCACTCCTCCATAAATCATAGTAACTGATATTGTCAACAGCACAAAATAAATCCATCCGCTTGCTAGCCAGAATATTCTAGGGAGTTACATACATATATGTGTGTGTGTGTGTACGTATACCCACTCTCTATATATAACTTTTGTACATTATTTATGGATTTCCAGACATGTTACTTTTAGATTTGTATGTATATGATTTGTATCTCTTTCTCTATGCATTATTTTTAGCTGTATGTGCTCAGAGTGGGTGGCACTGCCAGTGTGGCCAAGCTGAGAGCAAAGCGGACGAAGCACCACAGGCTGAGCATCTAAAGTCAGGATCGTGTTGTAAACACGCCCAGCCCTGAACTGCCTCTACTCATACATTGAAAAGAGGGTAAAAAAACCCTACAAAAACACCTTTGCATTTTACAGGCAGGTCGAGAGCTGTACTGCCAAACAAGGGAGTGTGAAATGCATGTGAAGGGGTTCTCCTTACAACTGCGCCGCATGCCAGCACAAAGATATTCCCTTTTCAATTCCTTTCAGCAAACTTCAGCACATCTTTTCCACATCTTCGTTCTCTCCGAAGAAGCAGTGGGAGGAAGGGGAAGGAGCAGAGGAGCTCACGGGGACAGAACCCTGGGATAGCTCCAAGCATCAGTCAGCACCTGGATGAAGTTTGGCTCCAGCACAGACTCTGAGAGGAACCAGAAAGATCCCTTTAAAGACTTAAGGATGGATGGCTGAGGGCACTGTACTCTCTCCCAGGATGTGGATGGGCCCATAAAGACAAAAAAACCTATATTTTTATGTTTAAATGTCCTTGAAAAAATAATCCAGTGTGGTAAAAACACTAACCAATACCAAAAATCTGAGCACATGAGGGGCAAATCTGGACACTGTGGTTGGGAAAAGCATCTTCGCCCTCAACAGGACACTGAAATGCTGGTATGCCCATTATTGCTGGGAAGTCAAATCACAGCTAAGCCCACACAGTTATATTCTGTTTGTTTCTGGCTAAGACAACAGGGGCAGTGCTTTCCAGATAGATTCTCATTTCCTCCGTTCATCACTTTGTTTACCTCAAAATTAAATTACTGCACTGCACACCACTTCAAGACAATCCCCATGCAGCTGAGTATGAATCACAATGCAGAATGTGAACTTCTTGCCTACAAGAAGAGCAATTCAGCTACTGAACAAATAAATTCCCATACAAATACTAGGCACTACTTCCATGACATACTCCAAAGATTCAGCACCATGTTTTAAAGCTTACAAGTCTCACAAGTTAGGAGCACTCAGACCTGTATTTCTTTCCTGGTTTGTCATCTCTAATTTTTCAGTAGGATGTCACCAGTTTGTCCTTTACCCTGTTCTTTTAAGTCTTTAAAAAGCACTTTTGTCAGTGCTACTGTCCCAGCCATTTATTCACTTTAGCACATCACAAATTCAAATCCATTTTGACAAAATCCCCTCAGCAGGCAACAGCAGCAGTTTCCTGAAAATAGTAATTTTGCATCTGTGGGCCTTTCCAAGGGATTCAGTAATCTCATGGAATATTTTGTTTCCTTACATGCAGATTTTCAGTTGAATTCATGAAGCTGTTTCAGTGACAGAGGAACTGAAGATAAACTGTCACCAAACTGTCACTTGAAGGTAATTTCACAGAACACAGAGCCAAGGTCCTTTGCTTGCACCATATGATATTTATCTCATCCCCTCTTCCTAGGCATACACCCTCGAGGGAGTTTTTTTTAGGAGTTTTACACATGCAAGCAGACCATGCTCCAAAACAAACATTCTACCAGAGGGGAAAGGAAAGGTTTATCAAAACAAAGAAGCAAACAAAAAAGCTAAAATAAAAGAAAACAAAAAACAAACCAAAACGAACCAAACAAGACTCAATGTAGCCTTAAGTACATTCACAGCAAAATGCAAGCATGTATTTATAAGTACCTACTTTTCATACATTGCATTAGAAAACACAATGAATAATTAAGTAAATACAGGATTAATTTTTTTTAATGACTGAGAGGCTGTGGATTCAACTTCTTTCCTGCTAACTGCAAAGCTGGAATTTAGTCTGAGTTTGGAACATGTATCTCAGGGAAGCTCAGTAACTAAATCATACATGGAAATTAGTGTTTTAATCAAATAGTGAGATCCCTTTGCTTCTGGTTCCTCTGTCCTCGCTCTGGTTGCCCTTCCTGTCTCAGAAGGTACCACATCACATGCCCATTTCTCAAAGACATCTTAGAGAGAATAGACCCTGAAACCATATGCTGTAGCAAATCCAAAGGAATTTCTCCACATATTCAAATTTGCTGGTGGAAGGAGGAAAAGATTGGGGGAGTAGGAGGCTTCAGCTTTCAGCAAAACATTATCCAAACACTTGTTTTAAATAGTGTAGAGAAAAACTATCCTGCAGGTTGGATTTGGGTTTTCCCACTCCAGATCAGCCTGTTCTTAATCACCAATATCTCTGTGGGAGAAGAGAGTCCAGCAACATGGGCTACTGAGCAATTCTCAGCTGTTAAATAGCTTATTAACTGAATGACACCAAAACAGAATTCAAAACTCGAGTCTCACAAGCACAAAGCAGGTTCACATCTGAATTTAGAATATTTGGGTTGCATGTCTATTAAAACGTGTGTCAGTAGTAATAACTCTTTCAGCATAGACTCTGGGACACATTGCTTTGATTTTATGGGGAAAAACGTATTTAGCTTTAAGTTTGGAAGATGCTGTCTCTGATCATGAGGTGAGCAACACCTGCTTTATATAAATCAAGAAACTGAAATCTTTAGCAGCTACAAAACTTTGGTGCTAAAGAGAATCCTGCACTCAGGTAAAATCAGCATTAACGCCACTGACAAACTCCTGAGTTGGGAAGCAGTGTTTGACCAACAGCAGGCTCTATAATTAGCAAAACCCTGATGGCTTTTGAACTCTTCTGCATTAAAAAGCTCTTAATGGATTGGTGGCTGATCAAGTTCACACATCAGGGAGTGCCTGGAGCTGAGAACTCAGCTCAGGGCAGCAGGAAAGTTGCACCATCTCAACTCAAGTTTTCAGGGCCTCCTGATGTTATTCAGTACTTAAGGGGGGTACGTAACAGGTTTGTAAACAATATCCATTGATTTTTTTTCCTTTTTTTTTTATTCCATACTTTCTAAAGTGTCAGTTTGTGCTCCTACCCTTGAGACAAGTAGTAAATTTTGTCCTGGTTGGCTTGGTTATCATCTGATTTCAGGAACCCTCTGTTCCAACCAGCCATCACTTCATTGGGTGCAACTCTAAAAGCAGTGCAGACGAGGTGCCACCATTTACTGGTCATTATTTGGGGCCAGTGTGGAAGCTGCTTCCATTCAGCTCTAAAAGATGGGAATTTATAAAAATAATGCTCTTCCTCATGGAAACTTAAAACTTGGCAAGGAGTTTATCAGCAGCTCAAATTTTATCTGTACACTGAATTATTTTATTGTAGAGCTGAAAGTGCTGCTGATCACCACATCTTCACAGCAGAAGAGACAGCCCAGAGTGCATGCAGGCAATATGGTTTTTCTACTTTTTGTTGTTAATTAAACTCCCAGAGCAAAGTCTGAGCCTGCAGCTCTGACACACACACCACAACATGAGCTAAATCTTGCACTTGCAATGGCACAGGCTCAGTAATCCAACACTGATAAATGACTTAAATGAGATAATAACAGCTATAATGGAAACATATTTTCCCAGCCTTTAATGAAATAACATTCATCTTCTGAAAGAAAATAAATACAACAGTGCTTTGCTTTCAAAGCCACTTCCTTTGCCCATGAAAATGTATGTTTTCCTCCTATTCGTTTACTGGAAGCGATGAAGGAAGACAGATTAAATCACAGCTCTTAAAGAAATTTCACTATCTAAATTTCCGGATGAACAACAGCCCCCATTTTCTTATTTCAATTTCAAACCAAGCATTTTTCTCACTCAGCTTTTCCCATTCACGCATGTACAGGCATTTCAGATCTGATTCATCCCACTGTGTACCTTCGGTTGCATAGAATTTGTTCCTAAACAGTTGAACTGAAAAGTACACGATTCTGAAAGAGCAGTTTTCACTAAACAAACATCTTGCCCTCATAACCTCAATCATCATCTTATCCAGGAAAAAATCACTACTGGCCTTGCAATAAACTAACAGTTGTTAAGAAATGAGAAGGACCACCACAGGGCCTGTAAGATAAGCTTTCAGGAAGATCACTAGCAAGTTAAATATCCTCTGCCAGGATGGAGCTAACAGCATCTAGCAATTAATTATTTCTAATCTCAGGGGTCTGTCTCTCTAGGTTGATGGTGACAGTTATAAATCAGAAAAACAAAAGCATTCTTCTAAGTATATATTATGCACCTGAATAATTTAAGGTGCTTTGAGTATTTAGGCCAATTAATCATAGAAGAGTAGGAAGGAGATGGAGAAGTTGGCACTGCTTTTACTGGCACTGAGCTGGAGCTGTGGCTGGAGTTGCCCTCCCCACACTGGGACAGACTGTGTGGACATGGGCCCACGCCTTGGCATAAAGACTGAGAGCACTGACACAAAAAACACCGTGTATTAGCAAGATGGTGAAATAGCCACGAGAAAAAGCTTTTGTGCTATTCACTGTGTACGAATCGGGATTAAAACAATCAGGGATTTCACATGAAAAGCAGTCTGCACGTGTTGAAACACAGAAAATTATGGCCTGACCTGGAAACCTGGGATAGCACTGAGTGGGCTCCAAAGTGACCCTGTCAGCATGTCCTGTGCTCCTCAGCATCACCATGGGGATGTGCAGGAGCCCAGGTAACTCAGTGCCAGAGCAGGTGGGAAGAGTCATGTTGTTGGCATTTATTATACATACCAATAAAAGCTTTCTCACGTCAGACAAAGAGGCTGCAACCCAAAGGAGACACAAGCTTCAAGATGTAGAGCATCCACCAGAAATTAATTTGGAAAGCGCCATGGCAGAATAGAAGCTCGGAAATAAAACTAGGTTGAGTGATTTATGATTTATGCACATTATAAATGACACATGCATTATAATTCCAACGTATTTTCATTATCCTGAATTCAAAGTCTTCTGCCAGTAATTTTAAAAATTTGCATGTAACCGTTTTGTGGTATATTCATACCTTTAGTACAAAGGCTGTTCTCAGAAAGTTGCATTTGAAATTCAGAGTTTCTTATTGCTGCTACACTGTGCCAGCACACACAGATTTTTGAGCAACATCAGGAGGGGAAAACTACCCAGGTAACAGCTTTACCTGAACACCAGTTTCTGCTCCAAACAGACACAACTGAGCAATTACTAATGCTGATGGACACTTTAATTTTTACTAATGGAAAAGCCAGGCTTCACCTATTCCATCTTTTGATAGTGATGGGAAAATTATCCATTACTTTTATTTTAAGTTGCTTTTTATATAGAAAATGCCTCTGTCTCTTTTGCCAACTCCCTGGAATTCCAGAGCTTGCAGGATTATCCAGCCACTCCTTCTTTTCCCCTGGAACACACAAATGCCTGAGCAGTTTGGTTTTAACCAAGAGAAGAATAAAGGGCTATTTTGGCAAACCACTTGGAAATATGCTTAATTTTTACCACCCCTTTAGGTCTAATGGATCTCAAACTAAACAGATTTAAGGGAGGATTTAACCACGTGCTTAAGTGTGTTCCTGAATCTGGGCCAATATTAGCAAATTCAGCAGGAGCAAAAGAGGAAGAGAAAAGCAGTGTAAAATGAGCCCTTCCTTGAGCCAAGAAGCAAATGCCTTGTGCAGACCCTCTGTGATCCTGAGCTGCCTCAGACAGCCCAGGAAGTCCTCCCAGCTCCCTTCACGGACTTGCCACACTGGCCTGGCTGCTGACTTGTGCTCTGCCCAGAAAGGATTTGGGAGAACTGAGGCAAAACTCCACACTTTCCTATGAAAAAGTACCCCCAGACCAAAAGCCTTCTGCCCAGCTGCATGTCCCTTCCAAGGGCAGAATCTGAAATGACAGGAGTTCTTTTAATCTATACTGATCTTAAAACATAAAGCAACATCAGCAATGGGGTTCCAATCCAGGACAGCACATCAGCACCAGCTGAACTTCAGGCCTATGTAATCCCTGATGTCCCCCTGGGCTATTCATGTCCTCAAAACCAAACATTTTGGTACAAGTCCCAGTTGGGAAACAATGCGTGTGAGTCTGAATTATCATCAGTGAGAGTCCAAAAAACAGAATCTCGAAAGGGCCTGGAAAACATAACCTGGATATTTTTAAAAGAAGAAAAAAAACAACACCAAAAAGCAGAAAAAAAGCAACTAAACAAACAAACAAAAAAAAAAACCCTGAAGGATTTGGATTTCAAGAATGAAATATTTTACCATAATCTGAGTAATTTTCATGTCTTTTACTAAGACTTTTAAAATACTCTAAAAAATAGAAATGGATAGTTGTATTGTTTAATAGGAGTATTTCCTCTGCTGGAATGTGAGTACAAGTATCACTTAATCATTTCCTGAAACAGCAAGGATTTGGGATACATTCAAGAGAGCCACAGGATGAGTCCTGGTTCTCCTACTTGACACACACATTTACTGAAGTCTCTTAAATCCTGACAAGGAACCAAGATTTCCACTGCAGGACCTCGGTAATATTCAAGGAAGGAGAAATATTTGGGCTCCTCTGGATAACTCGTATCGAGATGCTGAGGTGTTGGTAACAACTGCAGAACTTGGCAGGCACCTAAGGGGTTTCCATGGCAAGTTTCCATTACTGATGATGTTCCCAAATAGTGGTAATAATGCTAGGACACCTCTGGAAGAATTAGGATGCCATTCCAAGCGTATCTAGCAGTATAATAAGTAGGCTTAACAAAAATCCAGCCTGTAAGTGAAGTTTCTGACGGCCTGTTGACAGATAATTCTATCGCTCTCCCTTTTTCACTCCCTGTGTTCCAAGTGCCATTTCCTAACAAGAGAAATGTGCAAACACCACCCGTGCTGCTGAGTCAAAGTGCTTTACTGCCCCCCACACCATTAACCGATCGCCCATTGATTCCAACTCACTGCTTCCAAAGAACAGCAAAAAATGATTCCACGTGGCTTTGGGATGGACTAAAATAGATGCAAACCAGTGGGTGTTACTGAAACAAAGGGGTCTCCAATTCAATGCCAGCAAGACTCATCACAGAGTTCTTCCTTGTACAGAAAGGTAAAATGGACACTGAAGGAGTAAATGAAGAATTCTGCAAAGGAAGGATCCTGTAATCCTGGCCTAAATCTCAAACAAGTCAGCTCAAGGCAGCAGAGAGAGGAACCAGGTGTATCTAACTTCACCTGTATAAAAGCAACAGTAATGCAAAATTCCACATTGCCAAATCCACTGATTGGCCAGGGAGGGAAAACTCCTACAAGTGCTGCAGGAGGAGTCTGGAGTGATCCTGCCCTGAAACTCAGACTGTCCCAGGCAGTCTGAAATACCTGGGCCTGAAGCAGCAGATTGCATTTGATTTTTAGTTTAGAGAAGATTTGATTAGCAAAGCAGTTTTGCTGAACAGCAGGGGAATTGCTCAGAACCCTCCATCCGGGACAGGACCCCTGGAGTCATCACATTCACTTGGTGTGGCAACTCTTCTAAATGAGCCAAGACAGGCAGCAGGGGTACGGCTACAGAAAGGCAGAGGAAAGGTACAGCTGACAGGGTGTTGAGCTGGATACCATATTCCTGTTTGGGAAAAATTACAGAAATGTAACTTCTTCCTTCAGGACAAAACTTTGATGATGTTTCTGATTTCCAGACACCTCTTTTTCTTACAACTCTTTTTAAAGGGCAGGACAGAGGTACAATGAGAGGCTGTGAAGGTTTTTAAGGAAATACAGGAAATTTTCCTTTGTAATCCACCAAGCATCTGAATCAAGACAGACATTGTAAAGAAATGTAGCCAGTCCCTTCCAGAGCCACATAAAGCCAAGATCTTATGATTAAACACATCAAAGACATTATCAAAGTGCCTGTTCTCTGCCTGCTATGAAAAGCTGTGTAGGCTGAACGAAAAATATCCAGAAAAAAAAAAAAAAGGGCAGGAAAAAAACCCCCTCAAAGCTCACATGCTACTCAATCCTGCCTCTTTAAACCTGACCTTACGCTGAAGGGCAGCTCGAAGACTGTACGTGCAGGGAGAACTGTTTCAGAGCTTGCTCCTTTGTGTCACAGGGGACTTCCAGAGTTTAATGTTATGGTTTAGCTCAAAGTTTTATTTCAGAGGATTTGGAACTAGGTGAACTTTAAGGTCTCTTTCAACCCAAACCATTCCGTGATTCTATGAAGGACGGGTCCATTGGTGTTGCCAGTGAAACTGGTCAGAAAAATCCAGCCAAACAAATTTCCTACCAGAAAAGCATGACAACATCAAAAGAGTTTTCTAGGACAATGCAGAATTCCCTGAGAACTGCTGCTGGGAATGCCTCAGGTCTCCACTTCCCCCATGAAGGCTGGAACTCAGCTCACCTACACTTCTACCTGCACTGCAGTGACTCAGGCACGTGCTGAGCACAGTGTCAACCTGAGAATGATTTTATTATAGATAAATAGCAGAGAACATAATATCTGGGTATACTGACATTGAAGGTTTTCTGACCTTCCTGTTCTGCCAGAAGCTCTTACACTACATCCTTTCATTGCCAATTTTGAATGAGATAACCACTTAACAACTGATTTCCCACACAGAGAAAGAAAAAAAAAAAAAGGGGAAAAAAAGGGAAAAGAGGCACTTCAATTACCACAGACACAATACAAGTATTCATCCTGATGATTTTCTTCTGGCTTTCAGAGAAAATGCTGACATTACCACCATCAGCATGATCCCCTTGCCTGTGCCTGGTCTTACTTCATCTAACCCTTGTCTGCATTCAGCTCTGTGGGGCTCTGCCTCAAGTGCAAACACAGAAAACATGTCCTGGACTGGGCAGACAGCAGCTTAAAAGTAAGTGACTGAGTTCAAGTTTGGAGAAGGCTCAATCCAAGATGATTCCCAGCAGTTGTGTAAGCCCTGCTAACTGCTTACATCCCTTCACTGAAGGGCTCATCTCACCCCCAGGGTTCTCTGTCCACATCCCTAAACCTTTGGGTAGCTGACAACGCTTTCAAATGACTGCACAGCTCAGTGACAGCTGCTTTATAATCACAGTCACGACAGCAAAGCTTCAACATGGACGTGTTCAGCAGATCTCCCAGCACTGCCAGCCCTCGAATGAGGTTCTGAGCAGAGATCCTTTCCAAAATTAACATGCACGATCCTGACTTTTCACTTTGATTCCTGACTTCTTCCACCACCACTTACCAGGACTTCGGGACCTTTGCTTTCTTCGCTGTTGAATCCATAATAGTCAGGGGTTTTATCCAAATCCTGTATGTTCCCCTGCGCTCTTAAGCCCTTCTGGGAATGACAAGCCTGGCAGATCGGAGCATTGCCCATATCAGTCCTCGCGCCCAGCCCGGCCGTGGGGATGGCCCTCGCTCTGCAGAGGGTGCCCAGCGCTCCCCGAGGACAGAGGAGCAGTCAGGAGGAGGGTCCCGGGCCACTCGTCCCAGGCTGCGTCCCCCGAGCGCTCCCGTGGCGAGGAGAACCCGAAACCCCGGCAACTGCGGGCGGCAGTCGGTGACCATTTCCAATTCAGGCGCTGCCCGGCTATTTTTACACCTACCAGGCCAGCTATGCATGTCAATGGCGTGGGGTGGGTTGGGGGACGGCTTTCCAGCACGGAAAGTTAAAGTCCCACCGAGTGGAATGCTCTGCACACACGGCTTATTGAGTTACCCGGTTGCGTGCTTTTCAGGGCTTTGATTTTCTCCCTGCCACGCTCGGTCTCACTGTGCTCACATGAAGCGCTGCGTTTCAGATGGTTGCTAATGCCTGCAGAGCTCCCAACTCAAAAATATGATTAATTCCATCTATTTGATACTTACAAACCAAGGCAAAATGGACGAGCACAGATTTCATCCCTGCGATTTACACGAACTGTGATGGGCTTGCTTTGGATTGATATGGCCCCTGGGTATGATTTCAGATGAGCTCAAATGTACACAAGAAAGACAAAATCTGATGCTAGATCACTTTTGCTCTTGTGTCATGTTTGATCTTGTTTTGGGGTTTCTTTTTGTTGTTTTGGTTAGGGTTGGTCTTAATTTTTTAGCTAGAATGGTAGTTTAAAAAAACAGAACAAAAGCAACAAGGAAAACTTCCACTGGGACTGAGAATATGGACATTCCCTCTAGGTTGGAATTAGTGACCACGACTGCACCCATTAGGACAAAAATAATTTTGAGGATTGCATGTTGGGATCCTAGAAGAGGCTCAAAGAACTGCACCAGCTAATCAACGTTTTTCTCTTTGGGGTTTCAATCCCTCACCAATACAGCAAAACACGTCAGCAGGCAGCTGCCCATGGCAGCCTATTGACTTGCCCCCAGTTACCCTGCCCTGCAGCACCAGTTTCCCCAGAGACTGAGCTCTGCCCAGCCCACTGTTCAGGATTATTGATGGGCACAGGGTTCTCTCTGGTATTAATAACTGTGAGGCAGATTTAAACTGGGTCTACCATTTCCCCTTGCTGATGGGATGGGATGGCTCATGCCTGTGGAACCCCTCAGGTGCTGTGATGGGTAACAAGCATGGATACATGCACAAAATAGTTCAATTCATTGCCATTCTTATCTTTTTTTCCATTTTGGCCAGCAATTGGCAAACATGCCAGAAATGCCCACACAAGACTCACCTGCCTGTAGTGACCTGACACTGATTTCCTTCAGCTGTTCCAAAGTATTGCCAGTCTGTGGCAGTAGGAAGGTGTGTACACACTGCCACAACTTCTTCAGGTAGTTACAAAAACAAAAGCATGGAAAAAGGAATCCCATCAAATGCCTGACTCAGCCAAAGCTCATACCAACCAGAGGCCCAACACAAACTGGAATTAGAAATCCTTGGATTTAATGTGACATAAACTTACCGCAAAACACTGCAGTGAGAGAAGGCATCACTCGCGAGGAAAGGGTGAGTAACACACATTCCTGAGAAATAATGCCTGCAGAAAGCAACAATCTGTGCAGCCATCAGAGGGGAAGCCATGGAGGAGCTCTCTGCCAGAGCCTTTCAACAATATCACTGTTGTTTGCCCAAATGGCTCGAAGTCGTTAGGGCCAATTACTCAGCAAGCAAACACGTGCATGTTTTGCCAGGCTCTGTATGGGCACCGTATCCTAACAAAGTGTATGTCTCATGGTGTAGGGTTCAAAGCCTTTGTGGAGGAACATGCTGCTGCACCTCTGTCATTCCCAGGCTCTTTGCTGCGTTGCTTGGGCTGCAGATCCCTCCCAGCAGGCAGCAGCGGAGAAAGCAAACACAAAGGCATGGTTTGGAAGTGTGGAGCCCACAGCAAAGCACCTCAGCCCCTCTCTCTGTGAGGAAGAGTCAGAGCCTGCTCTTTTACCCTGCCAGAACTGCTCCAAAGGCTCCTCACAGGGGAGCAGAGCCTCCTAAAGAACCTCCTGTCGGTAATTCCCTGAATCCACTTGTTTTCCCATACTTTAATGTACCCTCTCCTCCTAACTCCAAACCTTAATTACTCCCTTAACCAGAAAGCCTTCTGAAACACTTTAAAGTGCCTTTAAGAAAGAGAGCAGGTTGACTCATGTGTTAAAGCACTGATGTCAGGACTGGGCCCCTCTTGTATGCCCAAAAGGGGCAAACATTCTGGTTTCATCCCTTAAGGTTTTCTAAGCCTGCAGCAGTTTTGATAACCAGCCTTAGAGCAACACAAACCCAAATCTTTTCCAAAGACTGTTGTAGTAAATGGCATCATCAACACTCAATTTGCCACTACTGGCCATCGAAGAAGACCCCAGTGTGGTACAAACCCACTGAATTCCAGTGTCTTGCAAAATCCCAACCCAGACCTCAAAGACTAACAAATGAGAAGCAGAGAAATCAAAGCTGTAAACTGATCTTCAGAGAGAGATTGTGCGTTATGGGATTCCATCCCACAGTCCAGGAATAAGCTGAACCAGGACTACAGACAGCCACACGCGCCCAGGCAGGGAGCAACAAAAGCAGAACTGCTCTGTTTCCATGAAAAATGCTTCTTGATCCTTTTCTGCCATTACTATTAAAGCTTAGTTTGCTCATATATGTTTCAATTATGCTCTCCTGTAGCTAAAATAACAATTCAGCATAATAGCACGTAGTGCTGCAAAATAAATACAGAAGGGAAAAAATGAAGAGAAAGAGTTCCAAGTATCAAGCCAACTCACAGATGTTAGTGACATAAACACCCACACTTACTATGGTCAAATCTTTCCCCCAAGAGCCATTTCCCGTGACACTTTTATGGTTAAACATAGCAATTAAAAAAAAAATAGAGAGAGACACTGCACTGGGATCTATCTATTTTCTAGGAGACTTCCCGAATTTTGAAACAATTCCTAAATGCCAAGTCTTTCACTCCTGGGGATTGTTCCTTGGGAAGGTCAAGTACAACATGGCTCACTTGCTGCTGCCAGTTATTTGGGGTCAGATCTTGAGCTCGGGCACAGTATAAACTCTGATGATTCATGCTTTTGGATCACTCCTGCCCGCCTTTATGTTTTACAATAGTGACACTGATGCAATCGCTATTTCCCCAAAATCCGGCCTTTTCTCCCTTCTGGTCACAGAGACCACAATTCCCAAAGCCCGAGCAGCCTTTCTGCAGGGGCTGTTGCCTGTTCCAGAGGGCCCAGCAGCAAATCCTCTCCAGCTTAAATAATTTGAGTCCAATCAATTGCAAAAATCTATTTGGAGCCATTTTGAAGAGGCCTCGCTCTGCTTTTGATGGTGAATCATTCAGCACATTAAGCCCTAACGATCCTCTCTGGGCAGCCCTTAATCCAAGTGGTACCATATACATTTTAATCACTCTGAGAACAAGCAAAGACACAACCTGGGGTTTAATAAATACAGACCCTGCAGGCACGGGTGGGACAGAGTTGGGAAAAGATTGTTTCAAGTAGAAGGTGAAACCAACCCCAATTTTCCTAGAGATGCCCTCACAGGCACAGCAGTTTATGTATCACGTATTTTCCTCACTAAACTTCCGGTCAATATTTCTTTTCTCTCCCAGCCCTGCCTCTATCTCATCAGCAATGTAAGGGCTGTGTTGACATCCAGCACTGAAAGACACGAGGGGACTATTCCAGGGAGTGCTGTCTGATCACACAACTAAAGATCAGTGGAGGAAGAATTCAACAAAATCCTGAGGGCAAAGGGTTAAGATACAGTTTAAACCCGCTGATGCCAACACAGCTATGAATAAATTACCACTTCTTGTGTCCAAAATAGCTTTGTTTGTTTGTTTTCACTTCAACAGAAGTAAAACATTTGTTTAGAACTCCCTGGTTTTATATTCCCTGGGGCAGCAAGCTCTAAGTGGAATCCATTTGTCTAAATCTAAACCAAACCTCTGGCCCTTGATGAGCCCTAATTTTTGTTCCTCAACACGGACAAGATACTAATTGTGCCCTAAGCCATCTTGTAAGGTATTGGAAAGCCATCACATTCTGAGTTTGGAATATCAGGTAAGGTCTCACCCTCTTTTCCAAGCTAATCACCCCATCTTCCCTATGGGATACATCAGCAGGAGCTCACTGCTGATTCCAAAAATCCCAACCTCCTAAACCCTTGTTGCTGAAATACACAAGTTCCTCAAATTCTCCTTACTGTTTGATTTCTTACAAATTTGAGAGAACTTTCAAAGCCAAAAATTGCCTATTTTCATATAATACCAGTTGAGGGGGAATATATACTTCACATATAACATATACAAGATAGCATGCCATATATTATATATATGGATACAATATCCACAATAAATTTTTCCACATATTCTTTTGTTTTAGTGTATCAATTAATTCAAGAAGGAATGAGAGATAACAATGTTACGTACATAATTTTGCCTTTGCAAAGGAGCTTTCCATTTAGTGACATTCACCAAAATTGACTTGCTAATGCCAAACATTTATTAAAGTCTAAACGTTTTCCTGTCTAAAAGTCAATTGTCCTCTCACTTTTTGTTTGGGCAGCAGGTATATCTGCCTATATAGGTAAATCTGCTTATATCTTATATAGTCTTATCAGGCCTTTTGTGCAATGAGGGGTAAGATCTCATTTTTCAAATGCTTTTAAAAAAAGCATTTTTTATTTTAATATTCAATAAATCCTGAAGTGGCGCCTGTATAAAGGTATTGTTTGTAAACTCCACTTGAAATTGCTGGGTAGAAAAATACCCTCCTGTCTGAGCAGCAGTTACTGCCTGGGTGTGTGCTCCTCTCAGGGAAAGAAGACTCAGCCTTCAAGCCCTGAGAAATACTCCAATAAATTAACATAATACAGAAACATAGGTTTCAGGGTCACCTACAAGATGAAGTATGAAAAAGAAAGAGCATCAGATGTAATGGAAATGCAGCTTTTGTTTCCCCATTTCTGTATCTGTCAGTTAAAAGGGAAAACCCAGCATATTTTTAAGGAAGCCTCAAAGGACGATACAATTTTGGTTTAACATTGTACCCCTGATTCCAGCTTTTCCTCTCCCGTTGTATTAGTGGCTGCTGTAAAGGTACATCATTAATGGTAAATAATCCAAAATGGTACATTACAGGTCCTTAAGTGAAAACCCACAGTTCATTTACTCAGTTTCTATTTTGTACCCTGCGCCTGTCTGTTATCTCAGGGCCCATTACATACATCTCTTAGAAACAAGAGTTACTATTAATCTGCACAAGAAAATACTTAGATCTTCAATATTCAACTACTTGTTTTAGTAAATTGCTCTTTATGGCTAAAATGGAATCAAAAATAGACTATCAGCAGCACTGAAAGGAAACTAAACCTAATCCCCCCAGCTCACTCCCGAGAGTAAGAGTCAATGCACCACAGATGCAAACACACACCTGTACTGTGCAAAGTGCACTTACACTCAGCTCAGCTACAGCCATAAGGCTGTCATTTGTCTATTCCCCATTATTACAGCTTGTGTTTTATGTGCTCAACTAATGGCACTAACAGCTGCTTACAAAACAAAGCAGAGTCCTGCACTCCTGACTGCCAGCCTCTGGCTTTCACAAGGCTTGGGTGCAGCTCAGGAGACATTCCTTTTGGAGCCACAGCTCCAAAGGGTTTACCTTCCCAATCTTGGAAGAAAGAGTGAGTCATGAAAGGCAAAGTTCTGTGCTGCACTCATCACATGTCAACAAAGAGGACTTGAAAGCTTGGGTTTGTACCATTCCTGTCTCATACTGTGCCTGTGCCCACACCGAAGGAGTCACAGCAGATGATAAATAAAAGATGACAATCTTCCAAAAGCAATTCTCCACGATCAAAAAGGTTCTAACCAAGTAAAAAAATCAAGAATTTTTGTTTCTGTAAGCGAGCAATTTGTGCCTTATAGTTACATAAGTCATCCAAACGAGGGCCAGAATAGCATGAAAAACAAATAAGTCTGCTCAGAAACTGACTGAACTTTCATTATTGCACCCATACATACATTCTAAATAGACATTTTGAGATGCTGTGATTGAAAATGCATCTTCACTTCATTTATCAGCTAGTTAAGACTTGCCACGCAGGGGAAAAAACCAAACCATCTCCATGCAGTTTAGAGAGAAACATAAAAGGACACAGTGAAGATCACATCAGCTCTAACCAACTATGCATCAAAGACATTCTGTGGTAATTCTGAATTATGTATAAATTAGAAATTGTGAGATTATGAACAACTGACAGAAGACAAAGCAAGTGTTTGTGCACTGCAGTCTCTCAGGACTATTCAAACCAGCAACGCCTATAAATTAAACACAGCCAAAGAAGGTATGATGACAAAACTGAGGAGTTTATCTCCAGATAAATCCTAGGAATGCTGTAAAACTTTCCTCAGCTGCCATTCTTAATTCATGGTGCTGCAGAGTGCACAATACTAATGGTGCACATCCTGTGGCTGTTTAACATCAGGCAAAAGAGCCAAGGTTTTAAGACTGAGTTTGCATTCTTCTGAGAAATAAACACGTAACAAAGAGATCATCAAAGAAATACTATTTTCATAGTTAAGGCATCAGTAACTTCAGGAAGCACTCCAAAAACCAACCTGCTAAAAGCCACCCCACAAAATTCTGAACTAATAAAGGGGAGGAATTTCCCAGGTTCTCTGCTGCTCTCAGTAGCACCCAGAGGATGAAGTTCACACAAAAACTGCCCTCATGGAGCAACACAACCCCAAATTTAAATGGTATTACAAACACAAGTCACCCCCCTCCTCTGTCTGACATCTCTAAAGATCCCAATAACTAAAGAAAAATAGTCCCCTGGCTTGCCTGAAGCCACAGGCTATGGTAGGGAACATGCAGCCTGAATGGATCCACACAAAAACTGGATCCTCTCAAAACCCAAGAGTGCAATCCTAGGAAAAGCATAATGACAACAGAATCAATATTAAGTGTTACTAAACTCTACTGATGTCAATAAAAATAAGAAAATCAGCAAAAACCCCAAACATACACAGACCCACATATTTACTGCCAGCAAGAAACAGAAAAATGTACTAAACCTCACACAAAACCTGTGTTTTCCTTTCAAAGTCCATTTTTTTATGGCAAAGAAAGTGTTGCAGCATTTGAAACTGTATGTTACATTGTAACTGCAATATTTAACTATTACCAAATCAATTATGTTAATGTATTGTCCTATATATCCTGCAGGGTGTCCCCAGGAACTGAGGAAACCCTGAGCCGTACCAACTCCAGTGTGAACCTGTGGAGGCAGCAACCAGCCGGGACACAAAGATATAAAATTTCAATTACATGCAACAAAAAAATTAATATATTGCCAATTAGGTAACAGGTAGGGTCAGAAATAGATCCTCACTACCCAGACCTGCCTCCTGTTGCCCTTCCTTTCAGACAATAGCACTTATTCCCACAACCAGTCTGTACAGGAAATTCCCATTATTTAAGTGCTTTATCAACAGCAAAAGTACTGCTAAACTGTTCCTTAAGCTGTACTACAGTAAATAAAACATTAAAAAAAAACCAGAGAAGAACAACCAAGACTGCCATCTCACTGGAAACAACTCCCTGTTTTGTGGACTGCTGCATTAACTTTCTCTTTTTCCTATGGCACTTGCAGCTCCAGGAACTCAATCCAGGTGATCTTTCAGAACCAAAGCAAAGTCCATTCTTTATTTGAGATCTAAATGGCTACAAATCAATCGTACCATCACTTAATTCAAGACTGATGAAGTGAAACAGTAAATGTAAGTATTTCAGACTGAGGTCATGAACATCACTGACAAAGGCCCACAGCCCAGGTCTTTATCAGCTAGACTAAAATTGCCTACTTGAATTTGTATTTTATATGCAAGAGTAAAAATAATAAGAAAAAAAAAAAAAGGAATTTTGTGAGCTAAACAAAAGCCAAATCCCCCAGACAAGTAAAAGTGCATCTATTAGGCAATGATACTCTAAAACAAAGTAGTTTTGTATAATAAAATACTTGAGGAGGCTACCATTTCCCAAGTCAAGTGAATATCAGGTGAAAGACCTCAGATTCTATGTAAGAGTTCTGAAAAGTCCTGCTGCATTCAAAGTGACAAATCCCTTATCATTGCAAGGATGGGTCATTTATGGAAGGACATCAACACCACAGGCAGGGGAAGCAGTTGCCTGATAAGTATCTGGGTCTTCTTATCCCTCCTCCACCACCTCCTGGGCAGCCTCTTCCAGGTCTGGACAATCCCTGCACATGGCAGAACTTTGACAATGTCTTTGCACAGTAGAAAAATACCTGGTTTTAAATTTTTAACACTTGCACAAATATCTGAGGAAAAGCCACTGAAGCCCTAAAGCAACATTTAGGAAGAGAAGACTTTGCTTATTCTCTGATGCTGTTTTCCACTGACAACAGGGGTCTCCGAGTCCCACAAAACTCTAAGGGGATTAAAGGACCTGCAAGTTTTCCCTCCAATTCCAGTTCTGATTTTCCAGCTCTTTCTGCCTAATTATTTTAGCCATAATTTTCAGAAAGGTATTAAATTTATAAATAGTTCAGAAGAGCAAAGCTCTCCTTGTGCCAACAACACGAATGGGTCACAGAACATGAGACTTATGTAAAGAACATTTTGGAACAAAAGGCATATTTGCGTGACATTCTATTCCACCATAATCTCCCAGAGCTGTATTACAAAAACTGGACACATGTTCAAAAACTGCACTGGAAAATATCAATCACTAAGATGGTTATGTAATAGGAGGTCAATTATCTCCTGTTTGAAATCATCTGGAAAAAATTCCAAACCTCTTGAAATTATTAGCAAATCTTTCAGGGATTTCAATGAGTTAAGATTGTAATACATACTGTTATAAAACCAAGTGTTCCTTTATAACCTTTAATTACAGTTCCCTTTCTCTCCATTACCCCTGTCCAACTCAAACACCTTTTCCAGAAGGACACTGGTTCCTCTCAAGCTTTCCGCTTTTCTAACATTCATTTTTCATATTAAAGTTGATTAAAAAAGGAACAAATACCCCTTCCTATATTTAAGGCTTCTGGACCAACAACCATTACTACAACTATATAGAGACTACAAAATAGTGATTGTTTATTGCTCAAAATAAAGGAATATGAGCTGCTAAATCCAACCAAATGACTTACAAAATAGTTAAACTAAAATAAAGGGAAAACTGATGTTAACTGAGCTGTTTTACTATGTGCATATTCCTTGGCTGTAGCAATACCAGGGTTCCTCCTAAGCCGCTCTCAGAGAATTCCCTTCATTCCCGTGTTTCCATGAATTTCCCAGCCCTGCTCAGAGCAAGCACATGCCGAGGTTGGTGGCAGAGCTCTGTGCCACAGTTCAGTGCCACAGGAACGACTATTCCAGGTAACTGAAGAGACACAGGAGCCCCAAATGGGCTGTACTGGCCCTCTCCTCTGCGAGGAACCACATCTCCACCAGCAGTGCCACTCCAGAGGCACAGGGAGCATCACCAAATCCTAAACCAAACAGGGTAAGTACCAGACTTCCTTAGAAACCCAGGGATGACAGCCAAGCACGTACTGCCTTCAGCCTGGGAGAACTCGTGCTGCAATGCAGAGCTGGCTCTGGGCACGGCTATTAATTATTTCTGATTTCACTTGTTTGGGAAAGCTTTTCCAGGGCCTCATCATTCACCAGGCTAATACCCTGCACCACTTGAGGGAAGCAGCTCTATTAAAGTGTCTGCATCCCAGGAAAGGAGAAGTCAGTACATACATTATTATCAAAGGAGAGGCTGAGTGGTTTAGCTACCCCTCAGACAACACTGCAGGCTCTGTGCTGTCGCCCTGATCATCAAGAAAAGGGGATAAAACACAACTTGGGAGATTTTCCCCCATCCTAAAACACCCCTGATGCAGAGGCCTTTGGCTGGAGCTGCCATCTGCTAGGCAGGTTGGGCAGTGGGGGATGGCTGGATTCTCCCCAGCAAACACAGCAGCAGCACAGAGAATATAGCACAGACCTCATCTAGTTGCTATGGAGCCTCCGTGCATTTCTTCAGGAAAATATTGCTGTGATGTGACAGTTGCTGTTGCCACTGACCAGTCAAAATAACTTTTGGGTTTTTTTTTAACATTTAAATCACTTTTCGTCTCCAGCAAATGCCATTTTGAAGAATGAATCCATGCTTGTGAAAGCCACCCTGCTCTGCACACAGCAGCTTGGCATGGCAGTGTAAGGCTCATCAGCATTTTAAACTTTACTCCATTCCTCCTGCAAAGTCATTCCACTTACCAAAACACATTCAAAACATTTCTTTTCCACAAGCAACACAAAGAGAAAAAAGGCATCATAGGGAAATGAGTGTTTTCTTTTGCCATTACTTAGAGTTTTGAGCTTTACATTTGTTTGGTGCAAGACTGTTATTCCAATAAACCTTATTTCAATAACAAGGGGTAACATCGTCGCACTGGGCAGAGTGAGATGGAATATTGGGAAGGAATTCTCCACTGGGAAGGTGGGCAGGCCCTGGCACAGGTTGCCCAGAGAAGCTGCCCCATCCCTGGAAGTGTCCCAGGCCAGGTTGGATGGGGCTTGGAGCAACCTGGGCTGGTGGAAGGTGTCCCTGCCCAAGGTAGAGGGTGGGACTGGATGGGCTTTAAGGTCCTTTCAAACCCAA
Organism: Formicarius rufipectus; assembly: GCA_013399695.1. Lineage (NCBI taxonomy): Eukaryota > Metazoa > Chordata > Aves > Passeriformes > Formicariidae > Formicarius > Formicarius rufipectus. The sequence goes on from VXAU01000243.1 coordinate 96,935, forward strand.
ACCATTCTGGGATTCTCTGATTTCCAATAGGAACTAAAAAAGTCTAATATTAAATCTGTAGAGACCAGAAAATAGAGCTAAACTTACACTGTTGCCTGACTAAGCTAAGTGGAATTGAGTCTCCCTGGCCTGGAAATGTGGATGACTGCAACGGTTCCTTTCCCCCAGGCAGCTTTGATGTCCAGCACCACGTTCATCAGCAAAACCAGAAAGAAAATACTTGCTGAGCATAACTGTTCTCTGCAGAGTAACAGGGCCAGCTGGGAAATCTTAGTTATTGCCTCTTCCTGCTCCAGCAGCAAGATGTGACCAACATGGTGCAGGAGATCCCTCTCCTCCCTTCCTTAAAAAGAAATGAAGCAGGGCAGCAGAGCAGGCAGGCTCAGGAGGACACAGCCACTTCCCCATCAATTATGGTCTGAGCAGGAGGCACAAACCTTTTGTGTGCTGAGTCTCCTGTTGCACCATCAGCTTCACCGGCTTTGAGCAGTGACATGTCCCTGTTAGACACCCTGGCACAGCACAGGACAGAACTAGTAAATAATTAAAACTGAGCTTAAATTATTCAACCTGAAACAGCCTAGAAAAGCTTGTAATTATGGTCCTATGGGCTGAAATCACTTTCTCCCAGCCTGGGGAAATCAGAGCTGCACCAATTCTGGTGAATGCCACTTCTCAATGTTGCCTGCATTTACATACAGGAATAAAGAGAAGGCAGGTCTAAACTACGAGGCAAAAAGAAATCCACACCCTTCCTCAGCTCACATACAAGAGGAGCATCACATCAGTGCTCTCTAAATAAGAAACACTGCGAGTCTTCCTGACCCAATCCACATAATTGAGTCTCATTGGATTGTTTCAGAGCACATGCAAACATGCTAAGTTTTTAAACCTAGTGTTGCTTCCCTCCCCTTTCTGTTCATTCTTACCCTCCCCTTCATCAGGAGGATATTTCTGAGGGACAAAAAGCTGACCTTAAATAGGAGAATTCCCAAAAGTGAACTCTAAAACATACACAGGCTCAGTTCCCTAAAAATGTCTCTTCCAAAGCCTTAAGGAACTAATGAGCCTGCAAGGTTTTGGAGAGGTTAACATGCTAAATTTTGTATTAGCATCAACAAATAGATGGTAATTACAAACATTTTTTTAATTGCAGCCTTTGTTTGCAGTCACTTGTAAAAGGGCAGCTACCAATTAATCTGCACTGATCCCTGAGGGGAAGATCTCAGCACAGAGTCCTAACCCTCAAAAACTATAAGCAAATCACGAAATCTATCTACAACATATGGAACTTTCATTCAAAATTATCTAGATAAAACCTTTGAACAGTCCGATATGACAGCACCTTGTGTGGTGCCAACTCTGTGAACCATGCAAAATTCACTTAATTACACTGGTCAGATTTCGGTAATTCATGTTATATGCTGCAATACTGTATACAATTGTATGATAGTGGGAAACATCTGCTCCTACCTGGACAGCTCCAGGGACTAACCAGAAATAAAAGTACTGATTTTAGCTGTCTAAGGCTAAAGGATTACTATCAGATTGCTAACAGGCACATGCATCAAGGTGTAGTTAAGTGTAAAAGAGCTCATCACACATTCCAACAAAACTACCAGTGCCACAGGAACTGCACTAAAGGAATCGCTTGGGACTGATGAAGAGAACAGGAATTACTTCTTAAAAGACTTTCAGTACTAAAAAGTAACACAAAAAATGTCCCCTTGGACTGCCACTGGTAGGATTTGCACCATGTCAGGGAATGAAGTGCAGCCTGAATGGCAGGACTCTGACTTCACTTCTGGATCCCACACTCTGGAGGCACTATATGTTGGCAAATACACACACCAGGGCACGGCTCCAGGTGCCACCATTCAACTATGAACTCGAAGTGCTCATTTGCTGCTGCTGCTTCAGGTGCCAAACTTTCCCCAGGAGCACAATGGAAAAGCCTGAGGGACTAATCACACAAGCCAGATTCCTAAAAGCTTGACACTTCCCAGTTGAACAGCTGACATCTACATTAAACTTTTGGGGTTTTTTAATTGCCTAACACAAAGCTGCCCAAACATCACTTAATAATTCTTCCAGCAGTGCAGGAAATAGCATGAATTTAAAGGACAGACAACATTTTGTGAAGAGGTAAACAAAACCACCCCAAAAGCCATGGAAGTTTATCAAGGATAAATCTCCTTCAATGGGCAAAGGCACTCTCAACTTTTTTATTTATTCATGGTTCTTGACAAGTTAAATTTGCAGAGACAGGAGATGTGGACAATCACTGCAGGCAGGTGCTGACATTTCTGCGCTCTCATAGTTGCTCTTTTTGAAGTTCTTTTTACTGATTTAGAGTGAGAGATGGAAACTTTGGCATTTTGGACACTCTGTGGAAACAAACACATAATAAGCCAATCCAGCCATAAAATCCAAAGTGCACACCATTACAGTGGATTTTACCAAGCAAGCTTTACCATGCAAAGGGATTGAGCATTCCAGGAACACAGTTTCCTCCTCCTGAACACAGCATCTCACACAATGGAGCCAGGAGAACATGCCAGTATTTTCTCCAGTAATATGGAATAATTCAATTTAAACCTGTGAAGAGGCATATTCACCCTTAAAACCAAAACCACACCGAGGTAAATGATCTGTGTTTTGAAACACTGCCTATACATGATTTATGAAGACTGAATAAATCTTGTCTCTCAAAAATTACCAAGGAAATTAAACTTAAATATCACATATAAATCACGGTATGATTAGACAACAATATAAAGGTGAGCATATTTAAACCTGTTAGTGGAAAATTGCTCCTTTCCTGTCATAAGTGAGGGAATTAGAGATCATCAATCTTTACTACAATCCCTGGCTTGCTTCATTCTGGAACACTGTGTATTTGTTCCCATGCCCATCACCCCTCAGACAGGACATGATAAAATGAAGCAGCCAGTCCCAATCTATTCTGAAATGCAACGTCATCTAAAGCAGCTCCATTTCACCAGGAAGCAAACAGCAGGGTATCCTTTCCATGCCCAGAAATATCTATATGAGCAAAACATAAGTTTGAGATACAGGAGGTAAATGCTCAAAGGGCATCAGGAATAGGCACCTCCTACGCAAACACTCCATTCCAAACCACCAAAAAGACTTTTCTTTGGTGGCTGAAGAGACATTTGAAACATCCAGAAATCCCAGTGAATCACAGAGATGCTTGCCAAGGCAGCAAACACAACACTGAACAGATCAGACGCATTCGGTGCTAAAGAAAGAACAGTGGGTTAAAGCTGCAATGAACCTTGAAAGCTTCAGCACACACAGGGCAAACAGTGAGAGACCTGCTTTCCTTTCCTTGGCCTGATATAAACTCCATGATGATCCTGCAGCAGGTTCACACCAGGTGAGATAGTTTGGTATCCATGAACCAACACAGGAGTAACCAAGAGTGAACAACTGTGGTTCCACATGGCTTCCTCCTCCTTGGGACACTGTTTTCCAGCATGCCCAAACTCATTAGTTCCTCCACATCCTCCTTCCTCACTGAACTCTGGCCCTTTCCGAATTTTTTAAAAATACTAAATAAATGCCCACTTACTACTAGCAGATAGCAGACCTCAAACTCTGTCCTCATCACTGATGGTAAAAAGGTGACAGAATCACCTTACCACATTTGTAACATTCAAAAGTTATTTTCTTTGGCAGCAAAATCCATTTTTATAACAGCTTTTTTTTTTTCCTTTGGGATTTTATGTGGGTTTTCTAAAATCTTTCCAACACTTGTCACATGCAGAGACAGGAAGCTCTGTCTGCTTTGAGAAGTACTTTGGACAGGGAGAAGCAAGTGCGTGTTACACAGAGCCAGGGGCTAGGCAGCTGGATCCCCAGGCTGTAATTCCAGCTCTGCTGCTGACTCAGTGAGTGACCGTCATGTAATCGCTCCGGTTCCCTCTCCTTGCTCTGCACAGGATGAGCCACAGTCAGCTCCCTCCAAAGACCCCAAGAGGCAAGTGGAGCTGGGCCTTACATATTCTGCATTGAGGCACAATGGAATTAATCATGCCTGAATTTCACTGAAATACACAGACAAACTGCTCAACCTCTGTTAGTGCCTGGCTGTTAACCTTCTTGGTACATTTGGGTATCCACACAACTATTCAGATAGTTGGGGGATTTTTTGTTTACATGCACATGTTTACATCAGTATCTATTTCTGTACATTGCAACAAAAGACTTCCTGCATAAAAGGGGAAATTTCACATCTGGATGCAAGGTGAGCAGAGTTCCTCTTGTCAAATGGCTTTTAAAATCAGCTCAGTCAATCTCAAAAGGAAGGTCTTCAGCCTGCAAACTGTTTTCTCAATTATTGGGTGTGGAATAATTCTGTTCATCACCGAGGCTCCACTAAGAATGGCAAAGAGACCATCTGAGCAGGACTGCTGCAGGTGCCAGGCCTGTTCCCCACTCTGCTGCTGGCCAGGGAGCTGTTCCAGCCTGGAGCTACGTCAGGCAGCAGACATGATGACATTTAGGAACATTCTGGTCCCACCCGAGCAGCCCAGAAGCTGCAGCCACCGTTTGTGGTGTCGCTGCCAAGAAAGGTGATGATCACGCTGCAAAACACCATGAAGTAAAACACTCAAGAGAAGAGGCAGAACCAAAAAGAGCCCACGCCCTGCAGCATCCCTGGGAGCTCAGAGAAGGACAGGATGGTAGCAATAGATGCCCAAACATCTTGGCAGAGTGAAAAAGCTAAAGCCATGGCCCTTCATTATCCTATTTTGCATAATCAGGATGTTCCAGGGGCACAGAACAAGTTTCCATCACAAGGCCAAAGGAGTGCTTCATGCACACAGCACATACTGGTACATGGCATGTATCCAAACAAGGATTTGAAAAGACAGTCCACAACACCTGACATATTCCCACTCTCATGATCCCTCTATAGACAAAATAGATTTCTATTGTACTGAAAATCCACTCCCTGCACTGCAAGAGCTTTCAAACAAATCACAAAGCCGAGACCACATTTCCCCCATGCAGAAGAGTTTAAGTGCTGTGAGCAATCAAAAAATACCCATTTGCATTTTGCCTCTCATGGACCTGCACCTACAACTTGTTCTCAGCTTCCATTTTCCAAGGAAGTCAACAAAAACCGGGAGGGCTCTGCTCCTACTAGGACATAATCCCATTCTACAGTAGAACTATTTCTTGTTCTTCAGAAACTTAAGTAACATGTTTATAAGCGTATACATCTCACAGATATCTCTCTCACTTAGCCTGATGAATAAAAACGTATTATATACAATACATATTCTAGATGTGGGTTATTCTGTGTATGTGATGGGTGTGCACACATATCCATACATCTGCTGTGCTGAGCACAGCAAGAGCAGGTATGCACACAGACACAACCACTCATCCCTGTGCTGCTGTGTGTCTCCTGCAGCAGGAGCACGAGGGAGAAGTCCAGCCTGACCCACACCCAGCCATGTGAAGTCAAGTTTAGGGTGCAGCCAGGCACTTGTTTATGTAACAGCGAGGTACAGCCGCAGTAGGAGGGAGCCAGGAGCAGGGGCTGAATATTAAACAGAAAGAAATGCACACAACACTGAGGTGCTCTCCATGTTTTCCAAGCCAGGACCACTGGAGATCCCTGGATCTGGAAATCTGATTAGGAGCCTGCAGCACCACGCATGATTACTAACATGGATGTGGCCTGAGCCTGACTGCTTGCAGTCAGGGGATATGCAGCTCTCTGGGAAAGAGAGAGCAGAAGGGGCAGTATTAATTCTATCCAGCTTTAATTAAAGTAGTCAACTGGGCATTTGAATCAAACACGTTGCTGAAATAAGATTAGTGAAAATCAGGAAAAACAACACACACTGTGATGAAGTAACTGAGGTGGGTGCTGGGCAAACACAGAAACAGCCCTTCCAGCAAGGACATCCACACATTAAACGCGTCTTTTTTAAAAAGGCTGTTTTGCAGAGGATTCCACGATCAAAAATGTAATCACAAAACTACCTTATGCTGCAGTGTCCCATTTAAGGGATTAGGAGAGTAATCACAATCTGTCCCAAGCAGCTCTGCCCAGCATCCAGGCACTGCATACATTGGCGATGACATTCCTGTTTTGATAAAGACAATCTGGATGTGACTTAATGAACTCTGCAAAGCGAGCCTTTGAAAAGTCACAGAGATCACACCCAAAGGTCCCAAAGGCTTCCAATAACCTCAGTCATTTTATTTAATTTGTGCAGTTCAGAACAGAAAAATCCATAAGATCAAATGTCAAATGAATTAAAAATGTCCAGGTATGCCAAGGGAGCAGATGGCTTCTGAATCCTAGAGATCTGCCAAAAGTATCTGTAAATTCAAATGTTGCATGGCTGGATTCTGTGCTTTTTTTTTTTCATTGAGATCTGTATTTACATGCAATGCAGCAGAAAAGGGGGGAGAAAAGGACAGATTATGTCTTTTGATGTTATTCCTTCCAGAGAAATTTAAAAAGAATGGAATAAAACATGGTGTCAGGCAATGAGTTAATGCATATGACAAGGCAGCGATTCCAGAGATGGGAGGAAAGAAACAGCAATGAGGAGGCATTAACACAGGCACTCCCAATGTAACACAGTCCTAAAGCTAAGCCTAAAAGAACCAGAATTTTAATATTTTCTCCACTCCTTTGTCTTTTTTGTGTCTTTGGACTATAGTGATCTGGCAAACAAATCATATCTATTGATTTTTCAATTCTTTTTTTTTTACCCTATAGCAATGGGAGTTGTCACTCCCCATTTCTAACACCGAAGAAAAACAACAGTTGATTATAAAGCGGCAGAAGCCTCCCCAAAATCCAAACCACCTAAACAAAGATGCCTTAGTAGAACCAGAGCGTGCCCCCAGCAGAGCCGCCAAGCCGACAGATTGCAGAGCTATGTGCCAGGCCCTCCCTCGACAAACACACCTGCAGTGTGCAGGGTCAATGCACTGAACGACGGCGCCAGAGCCCCCCAGGGACATCCAAAAACTGCAGAAAGGCTCCACCCTGACATAGCTCCCGAGACAGCCCTGAGCGCTGCCCGGGAGGTGGGAAGGGGCACTTGGAATGGGAGACGGGGGAAAATGCTGACGAGAAGTGGGGAAATGCACCTTCGCGGTGCAAAGCGCAAGCACGGCCACCTCCCTTCCCTGACAACTTCCTCAGCTCAGCTCGGGGCTTGGAACACCCGGCTGGGAAGGATGGCAGGCAGCTCCGGCTCTGCTGGGGATGCAGGGACGGCGGCAGTGCTGGCGTGCCATCTTTGTGGGCAGGGTTCCTGGGTGGCCGTGGGCTGCCACGGCTGGCAGCACCTGAATCTCACTGCGGATGGGCTGAGTCCACAGCGGGACTCAAAAGGGAGAGATGTAAAAGGGAAATGTGATAGGAAAGGCTCGGAGAATGAAGGGGAGAGCACTAATGCACATGGCAGTGAGCACCTGTGAAGTGCTGCAGAGATGGAGGAAGGGAGGGGGGGAGAAGGAGAAGGGGGCCGGTTTTCCCCTCATACCTTGCGTTTCCGATCAGCCCTAGAGATTTTCCGCTGCCTTTTCCTTTCCTTCTCAAGGTTTCTCTCCCTCTCTTCGAGTTCAGACTCCCGAACTTTTTTAATGGAAGCGGCTGCGTGAGCCATTTTGGCGAGGCAAACCCCAGCTCCAAGGAAGCCGTTCCCACCACGCGCGGATATCCAGGTGGATTATTTTTTTTCCCCCCGCAAGGGCGCTGGCTGCGAGCCAGAACTTCACGGCGTAATCCACTGTTCCTCGTCCGGCTCCCCAGGAAAGGTCACGGCTCCGCTCCAGCCTCTGCAGCACCCATGGCTGGGCAGAGTGGGAGCCGCGTCCACACGCGCGATGTGCCCACACACCACGGGCGGGGAGCCCTTCAGCCCCGGCTGCGGCTGCGAGAGAAGGCGGGCTTCACACTTAGCCGGGGAGGGGACGCAAAAAAAGGGAAAGAAAAACCGGCCTTTAAGCACACATCACCCAAGTGGGAAGGTCTCTCGGGATTCCTCCAGAGAGGCTGCGTCTTCAGGCTGGGAAGAAGGCTCCGGCTCAGCATCCCCGGCAGCTGGGGGAGGGGGCAGTTCCCAGCAGCTTCTCACATCGCCTTTACGCAGGGTGAGAAGAAAATGGTGCAGTCTTAGTGACTTGCTGCTGCCGCGACCGTCTGTGGCGGAGCCCGGCGGCCGCTCCTCCTCAAGGTGTCCCCTTCCCCTCGCTGCTGGGTCGGTCGGTGGGAAAGCAGGAGAGGGAGATGTGCCAGGCTGGCAGGGGCCAGGCTCAGCCCGCTCACCTGCAGGCAGCACGGAGAGCCGCCTGGAAAGGGCTGGCAGTGCTCATTGTGCCTCCCTGCAGCCACGTGAGGGCTGCATCAGGAGAGCCGCATTCAGCGGCGAACTGGGCGCAGTGAGGAGGGGGAAGCACCAGCGTAATCCGCGCTCAGCCTGCCCCGCTCAGCTCAACTCCACCGAAGATAATACCACTGAGGGTGCTGTTCATTATTATTCAACCCCAAAAAATTGCATCAGCCACTTTTAAGACAACTTATAAAGGCCTGCGTTAAAGATGGAGAACAGCTATAGCTGTGGACCAACAGAGATCAAAAGGAGACAGCAACAATATGTTGTTACTCAGTCTCCCTTCCCTTTCCAAACATCATTTGGGCTTGGGACACTAATTTCTAGCGTTAATATCAGAGACAGATGGGTCTCTCATTCCCTCATTGCTCATCACCCTGCTAAAGCAGCACATCAAAGTTCTACTCCCTCCTTGCTGGGTAACTTATCTCTGTTAGCATCAAGCATTTATTCACCAAAATAGGATGTGGGTGGATAAAAAGAGCCTTTGCATTACTCGCTGGCAGACAGCTGATATCACATTTCAGTTCCCTCCAACACCACTGCTCCGGCCTCCTCCAGGCAGGTCCTGAGGGAGCAGAGCTGTTTGCATCCCTGGCTTGGCCACCCCAGGGACACAGGAGCTCACCGCCAGCAACACTAAGAGGCACCAAAGAAAACACACAACTCCCTTAGCGCAGTTTCCCTCTCGAATATATCTCCCTTGACTTCAGGCCCAATGTTCCTGGATGGCCTCTAAAGGTGAGCACCATGGATTGCAGTCTAACACAGCACCACCACATGACTGACAGACGCCCTGGGAGCTCTTCGTGTGACAGCACCTCACAGACCCACCCTAATCCTCACCTCACTTTCCTGTGGTCCCCACAGAACTTGGTTCAAAGTTCACATGGACCAGGACCATTTATTATCACCTTGGAACTAATTCTCATTGATGACTTCTGTTGGTACTATTAGGTTTCACTTTGAGAATCTCACAGACCAAATTTTTACAAAGGAATATATATGGAAGATACAAAGCACTATAAAAGCATCTTTAAAACAGAGATCTATTTTGTGTTTGCGCCACCAATCTGTGCATTCAAGTCAAAAATACATTTCTCTACTAGGAGGAGGCATAGGAAGAAGCAGGGTAAGCAGTTCCAGCCAAGCTCTTTATGGCTCTTCCATAGGTACAGTCTGGTTTTCTCCCAGTTGTTCTCATTTGTGAGAAACCAGGCTACACAAAGCTAATGGCTAAAACACAGGCAGTAGCTGCAGCAACAGCTACCAACAAAGTGAGACAGGCACAGGGAAAACTGGAATGTTTAATAGGACTGTGGCATGCCTTGTCCTCTTAACCTTGCATGAGCCTCACCTGTAAACTAGAAATTAACAGCCGGTAGTCCAGAACTCAAACTTCCTAATACCTTCCCAACCTTTTCATGGGATCTTACATAGGCAATGTGAAAATAAAACCCAGTCACAGGTCATCACGCTTGAAAAATCCTCATCTTACGATTTCCCAAAATGACAGTTCAAGGGGCCCTTAACTCACTAAATGCTTAAATCCTGACACAAGGTGCACACAGGAGGGTTTATAGCAGTCATGATTATTAAGCAATTTGTTACCTGTTTTTAATAGGATTCATATGTGCAGGCTCATCAGCTCAGTATCAAACAATTATTCTTTCAGAAAACTCATTTAGAAAAGGACTTGATGTACTTTGCATTCCAGGTTCCACAAGAGAAAAACATCAGACACTGGCACTGAACAACTGGTGCCAAGTGAGACAAAGTGAGATAGCAACTATTCTTTGTAAGATTACCGCAGGTCAGCTCTGTGAGTTCACTATTATGTCCCATAAACATTTTCTCCCTACCTCAAAGACATAAAAACATTTGTTCTGTGTGTGGCAAAAGAAGTGACTTGCAATAGATTATTTTGGAAAGAATGTATACAGTCTGTGGAGAAGAACATAAAGCATATCTCACTTGTTGTTTGACACAGCTTATGTCCCTGCAGGAAGGAAGTATTCTAAGACAGATTTTCCTAAAAAAAGTAGAAAAGGACTTGTCATCGCATTGTGTATTTAGATCTAAACAAAAAGAAACCCTTCTGCAGACATCACTCTGAAGACTGCATTTTGAAGCAAAAATGGAGCCTTAGCAATTTCCCCCTAAACACAGAACACGTATTGTGGAGCTGCTGCATCAGAAAAGCAGAATATACAGCACTGCTGCCACAAACGGTGTGTGGGAGCAGAGTGGGAGAGTGGGCAGATGCACAATAACACAAGAAGAACACAGTTCCAGAAAAAGGGTGGGTTTTCTCTGAAAAGCATGTGTCACCACCAGCTCTGAATGTAGAAATACAGAACTCGTGAGATTGAACAAATTCCCACTTGGGATAATAAAGCTTGTAAGACTTCAACCTGCCCCAGCAGCTGAGACACTCAGCTCCTGCACTGCAGTGCTGCACCAGCCACAGCTGTGACCAGCACTGGGCTTCAGCTCCCAGCTCTCAGGTAGACAGACAGGATTTCCTGAGCAAATCAGCATTTTCAGTCTGTGGAAAGCTAGTGGATAAAAACCAAGAGTAACTGAGTACAAGAGGAGAGGGTGTAAACAAGTGATTATCTTGCCTCAAAGCAAATCCACTAACAGGGGTCCATCTCACTACGCTGAGCCTCTCTCCACATAAATCATGTGGGCAATGCAAATACAAAGTTAAAACCATGCCTATAAACCATGTCAAGGAAGTGCAACTCAAATCTCTTCCCAAAGGTACAATAAAACAAATAGAGGAGGCGGGATGGAGTAGGAAAAGCCTTTCATGCTTTGAAGCTGGAAAGGACACTGCTCTTTCCAGTTCTAAGCTCTAGCACATTCAGGAAACAAGCCTGGGAATCAAAACTGGCTTCAAACAGATAAAAAGGAGAAAGGGCTGTCCCCAGGCAATAGTTTGGCCAGGATTAAAGCTGTGCAACTCAACTTTTTGTTTAGTGTTGTGGAACACCCTTCTGCACAAGGGAGATCCCAGTTCTGTAGGGGAATTAGGCTCCTTCCAAAGCCATGCACATTTGTATGTGATGCCTAAAGGTACATCCATGAGGTATTTCACCACCAATGAACAGCCACCACTGACTAAGTCCCTACAAACTGTGCCCTGATGAAACTTTTCCTCCTTGCTGAGAGGCAGGACAGGTTATACCAGGCTTGGAGCCCTGGCTCGTGGAATGATCTCACCTCCACCCACAGCACAGATGTCCACCTCCCCGTGGCTGCCATTCCAGCCAGGCTAATATCTGAGGTAGGCACCCTTGGCAGGAAGCTTTTCTCTGAACACTTCCTCTTGAGGGATGTGGATGGAGGTGACAGAGTATTTTTGATGGCCACAAAATATTTGGAATGCCAGAGCAGGGTAACAATGTACTTAGTTCAACTATTTAAAATTATTCAGACGGATTGTGTGTATTAACATATTCAGCCATTTCAGTATCTACAGAATTACACAGTCATAGAAAAGAAGGAAAGTAATCCTTGTGGACAGTAAAAGCACAAAACTAACAATGGAAGCACAGGCTGCAGTTACAAATTGCCTTCTGTCTCACTCGTTGTTTAATCCATACTCCTGTTATTAGTTACACACAGTAGCAATTGTCCAAATTCTAGAGGTACAGTAACCCTGGAAGTGAGTTACCAATCACACATCCAGTACTGAGTAGGTTTCATTTTATATTTCCCAATAGGAAAAATACTAACATTAAAAAAAAAAAAGGGAGAAAAACCAAAAATGCAAAACCTCTACACTTTCTCATTCTTATGTTACTATGTGAAGACAGTGTGTCCCCAGAAGTTGCAGGCTGGAAATTAGTGTCATTGAACTGGAACTGAAAAGAGAATACATACAACTATGTTCTGACTTTTCTCCTTACCTTGAGGATATTTATTTTATTAACTGAAAAGCAGCAATACAAAACAAGAAATTAAAAGGGGGAAGTTGAGGTACAGATAGACCTAAATCAGACCAGTCTTAACATCCTGCTTTTCTGTTAGACCACCTGGATATAAATCACAGCACTGACATCTTAGTGGTCAGCACTAAACACATACTGCAGGTGCAGTAGTATTTGCAATAACCACACCCTCCCTTGCACAGCAGGTTTCTGTCTCCAAGCTGTGTAGTTCAACACTGAAACTTTAAATGCAATCAATAATTACCCCAGGAAAAAGAGAAAGATACTGCTTAGCTAACTTCATCTTGGGAGAGTTACTGAAAATATTAATCTGTTCTTATGAAATTGATTTTTCCCACATTATGGATGAAGAAAGTGAGATAATATGTTCCTAAGAACAATAACTGTGGAATGAGACAAGAGTCTTCTGGCTCCAGCAGTGGCCTAGAATTAGATATCTAACAAAGGGTAGAAAAGAAGAAACACATGATAATTTCAAGTACTCTCTCAGGTTCTGGTAATTTCAGACTGCTAGGCAGCTGTGCAACACACTTCCCTTTGTGTAACCATTCTCACAGGCTGTTTTCCCTGACCTTTGCAGCCTCTCTCTGAACCTTTCTGAATTTCCAGCATCCTTGGCACATTAAGACCAAGTTCTACAGCTCAACTGCACATTCAAAGTGCCACTTGTGTGTCAAAGTGTCACAGGTGTGTGCTTACAGCCCAGCAAAGAGAAAAGACACAATAAGTACCATTAGAGAATCCTGAGAGCTTTTGCAGCCATCCTTTGTCACTGTCCAAGCTGTGCCATGGGAAGCAAGACTTCCCACATGCCCACAACTTTCCGAACACCAAGAACAGGATGGAGAAAGGCCCTTCAGAGTGATGCCTCTGGTTCAAAGAAATACCCCAGTTATGAGGTAAAGACAACCCAGCTGCGTCCAAGTCGGTAATTCAAGAAGCATATTTGTTTCATTAGAATCCAAAATAAACTAGAGATAGATATTTCTGGCAAGAGTGCCCATCCTGTGGTTTTCCAATGCCCACTAAGTTGCATTAAGTCCCAGTATCACTCCACTTAGTTAAAATACAATGTGACGTCAATATCAAAGTAAGTCAAACAGGGCCTCTCACAATAGCTCACTAAGGGCAACAGCAGACATTTTATTGATTTCAATGGACTTCAGAATAGACCTTGATCATTTAATTCAACATTGAAATGTGCCTCCTCATCTTCCTTCCTGCCCTCCCTGCTTTCATCTTTGACTATTGTGTTCTGATCTTGTGAAGCTGTTAATGCAAAGAAGCAGCCAAGGGATCATCCTGAAGGTGCTGCAGACCTGCCAGGCCTGATTCCCAAGGTTCATACTGTGTTCCTCAGGCTCCCTCCTTGCACTTACACCTGCTGGATGTGCTGAAGAGGGGCAGGGCCCCACGTTCTGCAGGTGCACTTTGCCAACCTGACCTCTGCTCTGCTGACAACACAAGGAGGGTCACCCACAGCCAAGAGCAGGGCAGTTTGTTGGGGTCTGCATTCCCCCTGCTGCTCCCCAACTACCATCTGGTGTCATGGACAAGTGGTCCGACAGCCTGAGGGAACACTCCTTCCCTAATCCTGAGACAGGGCATATTTCAAGCTTAAGGGTAACTATCTGGGGAAAAAGTCACAAAAAACAAGTTATATCTCAAAAGGCACTGCCACTCATTTCACTTGTGTTCATGACAGAGCAATCCTACCACTTGTAATTTAAAAGTCCTATTACTTGTTTTCCCAAAAACCAGGAGAGCCTTGCCAATGAGCTGCCAGAGGAGTCGAAGGCTCTTCTTTCTAACCCCACTGACCTACCTGCTGTAGGAGTTCATTCCACTCAGAACTGATCCTGTTACGATAATGTGGCTGGACTGACAGTGTTGTATGGTGGGTAACCCATTTAATGGGAATATCTGCTGAGATGGAAACAGAATTCTGTTCTCTCAAAGCCAACAGCGTGATGTAAACAAAAATAGCTTCACAAATTATAATAGTATGAAAAATAATTATGTCTGAGCAGCAAGGGCTTATAAGAGGAAAACTGACTTGTTTGCCACAGCGCTGGAATCCCATATACCAGTGTGACCCAGATCTCATCCACTTGAAATCCCTTCAGTTGCAACCTCCATGCTGCACATAATCAGCTCTGCTTAAGCACCCTTGCTGTTACGTGTAAAAGCGTCCCTGCACTTCACAGCAGCCCCAGGTCACACGGGTTCACATCTGAATGGGCCCCATCTACCCTGAATTCAAACTTTACGTGTCCATAGTGATCCAAACAAAGGCTCAAGGGATTGTTATTCCTACAAATATTACTGTAGATGCATGTAGAGGTATACCTATATGTAGGAGCCTGGCCCACAAAAAGAGCCCTCCAAAATTACAGCTAACTTGGAAAATAAGCAATTGTATTTCACAGTTTGTTTCAGTTTGCAATATACAGAAGAAAAGTATGACCAAGTCATGCACCTTTATATTTACATAATTTACAAAAACATATACTATCTACAGATCTGTATTATGTATATGGTACCTAAATGGCATTTGTATCACTGACATACCATCAGCACTAATGATGCAGTTTGATTTCACCTACCCACCTGTATGTTGGCTCAGAGCCTGAATATTTAGGCCACAATAGTGGATACCAAAAAAAGAAAACAATTCATAATAAAGATTCTAACTACACAATTTCTAAAACACATTAAGTACCAGCATCTATTAGTCTAGTTTACCTGTTATAAAGTAAATTATGCTATTTCCTTTTTCTTTTATTGTTTGTTGTAATAAAAGCAAAGAGTTAAATAGTGCACTGCTTCATGGAATACCTATGGCAAAGAGGTGCATCACTTTTTTTGTCTTTCAAGCACATTTCCCCACTGCTTATAACAAGAGACCACCTGTCTGCTACTTGTTATAAAAAAAGAGGATAAAATTCTATAGCAGGGATTCTTAAAGAGCTCCCAGAGACTATTTTTAGGTACTTCCTGAATTAGCAACCACGTTAAACACATTAACATATTAAACTCTTTTCCTAAGCTAGATGTTTTTCCCTGTGTCTTCACCAAGGAAAAAGGGCGAGATTCCTTTCCTTTTGGATTCTCTCCCCCCACCCAAGTAACTTCAGTGCTCCCAGTACCTGACCAAACTAAACCAGACAGAGCATTGCAGCCTACGGAGTGCCGAATTCCGTACACACAGTGCCTTTAGCGGGGGAGAGGTTCTTTGGCAAGGACAGCAAAAGGACGCGAGGAACTTTCTGCAGAAAGAGCCGCAGGGACAAGGGGTCTGTGCTCCCCGTGGGTACCCTGGGCAGAGGTGTCTCTGTGCCCCGGGGGGACCCCCCGAGCAGAGGCGGGCGCTCAGCACCCTGGAGAGCGCCCCTGGGTCACCCTGCAGCGCTGCGGCGGCGGGCGAGGAACACGCACAGCGCAGAGCAGAGGGGTCGGGGAAGGGGGGTTCTAACAGCCCAGCAAGCCAGAGCTGCTTCCTGCGGCACACGCTTGTTGGTGTTGGAAACGTGGAGGCGAGCGAAGCGCAGGTGGGGATGCGCTTCCCACAGGGAGTGACTGAGGAATGGGTGGCAAACGATCCCCCTCTCCTGGTCAAGGAAGGCTGCGGCAGCCGTGGGTTCACGTTTCACACAATCACAGAATGGTTTGGAAGCGACTTTAAAGATCATCGATTTAAAGATCATCGATTTCCAACCCCCTGCCTGTCCAACCTGGCCTTGGACACTTCCAGGGAGGGGGCAGCCACAGTTTCTCCGGGCAACCTGTGCCAGGGCCTGCCCAATCTCACAGGGAAGAATTTCTTCCTAGTATCTAGTCCAAACCTACCCTTTTATCAGTTTAAGGCCAGTGATCCTTACTCCAGCCCAACATGCCCTTTTCCAAAGTCCCTCTCCAGCTTTCCTTGAACCCCTTTAGGCACTGGAAGGGGCTCTGAGGTCCCCCTGGAGCCTTCTCTTCTCCAGGCTGAACAACCCCAACTTTCTGAACCTGTCTCTATAGCAGAGGTGCCACACCACTCTGAATATCTTCATGGCCCTCCTCTAGACCTGCCCCAACACGCCTTTCCTGTTCTGGGATGCTCAGAGCCGGACACAGTACTCCAGGTGGGATCTCACAACACTGGAGTAGCAGGGGAAAATCACCTGTCCTGACCTGCCGGTCAACACCTCTGATACAGCTCACGACAGTTATTTCAGCATCAAAGGAGCCCAAGCACAAAGTCCCTGGAAGGTTAAAACTGTGCTCGAGGGTAAGGCAGAACAGGGTGGTACCCATATTAAACACATTGAAAAATCCTTGATGGCCCAAAGATATAGACTGCCAGGAAATTTCTACAGAAAGCACCCGAGAGGATCCAAACACCCCTGAGGTAGCAGAAATAAAGAACCATTTTCCCTATGTGACAGACAAAAGACAAAAATCCAGGTCTGAACACCAAACCCAGCAACAGGCCATGGGTCTCTGACCAGAGTATAGGGGCACTGCCAAAGGGCCCCCTTCCCCATGAGCTTGGTCTTGGATTAATTATCTATATTCTTCAGTCAGCATCTGCCAAGTGACCTTTTAGAAGCATTTTGTAACCTATTACAAATATCTTTTCTCAGTCATATCAATTTTAAAAGTCATTTTTGAGTCAGCTAAATACACAGATTCCTTGGAAGTCACAGGGATGTAGCTTACTGTCCCTTTTATAACTTAAAAAAAATTATGTAAATCTCACTTTCAAAACACCAACTTTTAACTTGTCCTGCCTAAAAGTAGTACTGTAGCAAAATTTTTGTTAGCTTCTGGAACTGTTTATGGAACCATATCATGAAAAACCCCTCAAAGACATGCAAAAAAAAAAAGGGGGGGGGGAGATATATTTGATGCACAGCATTTTCTTTCACTGGGAACTCTTACACTGGGCGAAAGAGCTTGTTCATACCAATACACCTTCAGTTATATGAAACCAAGCATTCTCCAGGATCAAGAGATGTGTCAGACAAACAGAAAGGCACATATTACCATGGATTTGTTCCTGAAGTGCCTTCAATTCGCATTAATTCCTGTGGAGGATGAGGATGAAGAATTTGGCTTCTCAAACAACTCACAGGAATGGGTCCCAATTCATGGAACAAAGGCAGCACTCTGTCCAGATTAATCAACATCATCTTCACTTTAAAAGCAGTATCTTTCTAACAGGAACAATTTCTGAAAAACACTTTGTGACTTCTTGGGGGCCTTGGGAATAAAGGCCTTACAAAAAGGGAGCTGTCTAAACCACCTTCCCCAACAACTTCTTGCTGTTATGGAGATTTGAAGACACTGCAGAGATCATTCCCAAAAACACATCCTTGCAAAAAGCACACTGTAATCTGCCATGCCTGATGTAACCAGGAGCCTTATTGCAACTCGGCTGAGCTCATCTAATGATCCCCCTTGACTATCACTACGTACTTGGTGATTTAACATTCCACCAAGACAACAGCATTGAAACAATGAATAAAGACTCTGGGAATTTACCCATTTCTTTGCCCTTAATGTTAAAGTCACAAATGAGATGCTCTTGCTTGAACTGAGAGGGGATGGACTAGAAATATTTGTGCACAAATCCAAGCAAAGCTGGCCCTCAGCTGGCACAGCAGTTCAGATTGGAGACATACCAGTTAGTACATAGACAGCAAAAGGGCAGGTGATTCATTCACAGGGGTTAAGGCTGTGCTCAGCACTGGAAAGGGATAAAGGCAGCAAATACAGACTTAATATTAAAAAGAAAGATAAAAAGAACTGTGAATGTCTCATTCTATACCAAAGACATAACTTCATCCTAAGCTTTCCCCCAATTTAACATCCTTCATTTCTAGCAAAGAGCAAAACAAACTTGTATCTCCACGAGAGCCAGCACAGGATTCCAGAGAGTGCTTCAATTCCACTCTGCCCTCTTCATGTTCCTGAAGGACCTTTGAGGACAGTGTGGAACAGAGTAATCCTTCCCCCAGATCAGAGCTGCCAGAGTGAGAACTCTTTTTAAGAAAGGGAATTCCTTTTAAGACACACATGATCCTCTGATGGCACTGACAATTACACAGGATGAGTTTCACAGCAGGAGGTAACTGGCCTGTGTGGACAAGGCAGATGCTGGACTTTCCAGCAAGAGATAATGGAGACAAACACTTCAGCACATGACTGGAGAGGTGAGAAGCCTAAATTTAAAATCCCAGGTGTCCTATCACCTCAATGAATGAATAGCCCAGTTAAAACACTATTATTTATGTAAAGTAGAACAACTCCAAAAAAAGGAGGAACAGCCTAGTCTGGCACCAATATATTCATTTGGGACTTCAGAAAGCCCTCTAAATCCAAAATCTCCAGGTAAAGCCTTCCCCACCAGTGTTCCTACAGAGATCTGACACTGTGGAATGGAGCAGGGTGTCAAAGCACTGACTCAGCCAATGCACCTTCAGGTGGAAAAATGGGGAAGGCCCCATCTTTTACCTGACTTAAATTTGTAGCCTCGTGCTCTCATGCTTGCCTGGTCCCTGTTGGTGCTGGCTTGAAGGTCACTGCATTGGCCACCATTCCACAATGCAGAGACATCCTGACCTATCATCTTTTCCATACTGAAGGAATATTTGCAAACTTTTCAAAAAATCCTAAACAGAACAATGGCTTCATATCTCTAACTGCAGCCAGCCAGCAAACAGGATCTACCAGTGCCTTCCAGTGCTTCGGGTGTCATGCCTTCTCCCCTGAGGACACAAGGATGCAGAGCAGAGGGCTTTCTTAATGAAAATCAGTCTTTAATCCAACACCTAAAGAGAGGGAAGGAGTGGCAGAGAGGAACTGGTATGTACTGCCTGTAACACTACAGCACTCCCCTACAAGGATAAAGGAGAAAAGCCGAGCCTGGGAAGGGGGAAGAACAGCCTGCTTAATGCTGTCTTTTTATTTCCCACTGATAAAACGTTTTTCCCCAACAGAGTGTGCTGCCAACGCTGGTGCTGTGGCTGAGCACCACACGGTGGCACTCCAGCCCCAGCTGTCCCAGATCCCCACGCTGGCACAGCCTAAGGAAAAGCAGGCACTTGATCTCCGGGTGCCAACATTTCAACCTGCATTCACGGGCTTTGATGCAGTTAAGACTGTTGTTAATAGCTTAATACAATTTAGGAGAACAGAAAGTTTTCCACTGGGCAACTGGTTTTTACTGCTTGAAATAAAAAGTAAACTAGTTTCCCACTAATTTTAAAGTTCTCCTGGGGAAGGTCCCCTCCAGATTGTCTGTTCCAGAGCAGCAACACGGCAATTCTGCCAGCCTGAAGCACTGCTGCAACTGCTGTGATCCCATCCCTCTCCCACCACAGTCCTCCCAGCACCGGCTCTCCGTTCGCTTTCTCCCACCTTGGGAAGGGCACAATGCCTCCTGCTTTTTGGCACCACAGGAGCTTCCCCATTTCTCCAAATTTGTTACTGTGTCCTGGTTTAACACACTGAGGAGGTTACATCATACAACCTACGGTGTAACTGCACACAATACTCAGTTTCCCCAGGAGAGACAACAGCTCGTGGTTTCTCACCTGCCATCAGCAGAAATGCACTTGGGATTGAATGTTCCCTCTCAAAACACACAGGAAGGACAAGTCTTCCACTTTCAAAAGCAAAACATTCTTTCTAGCCATCAACACAGGTGCCTCAGAGAATGGTGTTTTCCACAAGCTCATCATCCCCCAGAGGCAGAAAGAAAACTGTGCCTGGTGAGGACAGAGAAGTAACCTTTGCAAAGTCCCCTTTCACTGTGCTTTCACTGTGTATGAGCTCAGATGAGCTGCTGCTGTGCACTCATGTGCAAGGGGACTATTTCTGAATTAATCACGCATCAAACTGCATGTGTGTGCAGGAATAGTTGCTTCAGCTGCTGTTTTGTACAGGAGAGCACAAAAAAGCCTGATTATTGCTATTTTGCCCTTCAGTTTATTCTCCCTGGTTCATTTACTGTTGCTCTTTTAAACTGTTCCTGTGCTGGGAACAGGAATTTCTGCGACAAAAATATGCTTGGGCAGGATTCTACATGTGGTCTCACCTCCTACAGCATCTCAAACTGCAGGGTATGTACTTAACCTTGCACCACACAGAAATGTAACCAAGGTGACACATGTGGGGGAAGACGCAGCTGGTAGCCTGGGGGAAGAGTGAGGGGGCTGTGGAAGAAAATGGTATCAGACAGGAAAGGATGCTAAATAATTTTCATTTTTAGGACCATAAAGAGGCATGTCTACAGCCATTTTTATTCTGTCATCTTTGCATCATTACAAGCTCAGATAGGGAATTTAACCTGAGATCAGGGAGTTGAATAGTGAGTATTCACTGTGAAAAATGAGGGGGATGAGGGTCCCAATTAAAACCTAAAAAGCTCCTGATTAAGACCATAATCTTTATTCAATTCCATTACACACATGTACTGTGAGATAGTCTGTAATTAAGTATCACATACTATATATTCATGAGACCTCTGTCCCCTTCAGTGAGCAGGCCCAGGCAGCACACACTTAAGAAACAGAGCTTTGAGCACTTATTTTCTCCTTGATGCTCAGTGGGTGGCAGAAGGACTTTCATTCTGCATGCTAAACCTGATTTCTGAAGATTAAATTATTAACTCCCTCACAAGCCCTTCCGTAGTTCTTTCCGTTATATATATATGTAATAAGTACTAATGCATTTATTTTCAAGAACAGCTCTGTGTAATGAAAGGCACTTAATCTTCAATTCACAAGGCCAAATGTATCCTCTAATTTGGGCTGCACCAACCAGAAACACCTGGAATCGTATTTTTCAGGAGATATACATTACATGTAACATTTGTATTTCAAAAATGACATTTCTATTGGCTTCATTTGCTATAATGGTGTTCAGTATTTGCAGAGGCAGACCATGAATCACAAGCCACTCTGTCAAATGAGGGAACACGTAACTGTTGGCTGTCCTTGAAAACCCCAGTGAGCAGCATCACGTAGGAACTTTTAAGGAGAATGAAGTCAGAGCCCATGTCTCCAGGGCAAGGCTCAGTTTCCTAAGTGGCCAGCCCTGCTCCCTTTGCTATGATCCCACACCTTGGACATCCCATTTCCAACACAGCCCAAGCAAGAGCACTGCTCTCCCCCTGATTATTAAAGTCACATGTGTGAAAGTCATTTATATCATGGAAAAACAGACCACAACTCCATTACCAGAGGTCTGCATCGGAGAAAACACACCTTATTTCTGGCACTTCCTAATCTCTATGCAGAATTGTCCTCAGTCTTCTCCTGGGAATGTCTGGATGCTCAGTAACACTCTCACACCTGACACACAAAGTGTCACCAGCCAACATCAGCAGTGTCACTGGTTGTACCTGCACACAGACTGCACCCAAGCACTGCTGAAGTATGGAATGGGATGAGACAGCTATAAAAAACCACATGGAAAGGGAATAACCTCCCATGGGCAAGCATTGCACATAACGCCAGCTTGTTGCCTGCCTCTCAAACAAGCCCCTGGACTGAAGGGTCATCTCTTGACATCTCTTTTACTCCTTTTGGCAGCCAATCTCATCTTTCCTCTTGTACCATGCCTTATCCTAGCCACACAGCAGTATTTCCCCATATCCTTCTCTGAGCCCTCCTCTATCCAGAGTGTCCCTGTCCTGTTCCCCCCACCGGAATTTTGTCGGATCCACCTTCCGGCAGCACTTGGTATTTTGCAGAAAATCAGAAAGCTCGGCACCAAGCCCGCTTAGGCTCATCCTTCCTGAACTCCACCACCTTCCCTCCTCCCGGTGCCCTGGGCACCCACACGGGGAAAAGCCCGGAGGCGGTGAGCCGCGGGCACGGTTCCCTCGCTGCGGATGGGCTGAGCGGAGATCTGACAGTCCCAGTGGCTGCTGCCGAGCGCATTCCCTGCCCCTGGTCCCTCGGCATCACTGATGCCGGATCGTTACCGCGGAGAGCCTCGGTCCCCATGGCAACAGAGCCTGCGATTCTGCGCGGGCTGGGCACAAAAGCATCCCTGCACATCCCTGCCCAGGCTGCTGGACCGAGCCGGCAGGAGCCGCTGGGGTTCGCAGCGTTCCCGGACTCAAAGGACCCGCGTAACAAATGCTTGGCTGCCTCCATGTGCCACACTCCGGCAAATCTTGCACATCTGCCTCTCGCAGCAAAGGCTGGCGTGGTGGGAGGAATAAACTGGGCAGGGAGAGACTGCGGTCCTGAAGGCGGAGGGGGAGCAGACACTTGCAGGGTATTTCTGGCTCATCTGCTGATTTTCTAATTTTCTCCAGGTAAAACATACTAAAATTCTGTTAAAATGTGTAGAGTGCTACATTCTCTGTGGTTTTGCCAAGCATCCCAATGAACTTTAGCTCTGGCAGCAGATGTGTGATTATAATAATGCACACAGATAACAACAGAAAACCAAAGTTCCACACACCTACTGCCACGTAGATTAACTTTTTTTAGCACAAACCTCCACTTCCCTCCACTGTTTTTCCCCCTATATTCTCCAAACTGGGGGAAGAAAGTGGGTTTCCCTTCCATCCACACCATCCAGGGATATCACAGCCCATACTGCAACATCTACACTGTATAATTAACCGGCTATGTTTCTTCTCTTCCTTTGCTTCGCTTTCTCATAAATAGCCTAACCTTCCCTGTACCCGCATTGAAATACCATAAAACAAATTGTTTCTTTGATACTGAATAACTACACAATTTTTTTTTTCTCCTGACAAAAGCCATACAATTCCTAAAAAACTCCCTGTACAATATATACTGATTCTTCACCCACATAAGCTTTTGTATCTCTGTATCCACACACAGACACCTGTATACATATATTTACTGAAAGCCTCTGCTAAATAATCGCTGACCAGAATAAAAAAAAAAAAAAAAAAGAACAAAAGACTGAAATACCCAATCCTGCACCAGTGTCAAGAGCAAGACAGTTGGGGCACAGGGCTGCTGTAAAGTACAACAGATAAGTCAGCTTATTTCTAATTGACCCAGGATTCAATCCGTAATAAAATGAGTTCTTGCAGCTTTACCAGCTCTATTACACTGTATTTCTACAGAAGCCTGTGGCAACAAGAGTCTTAAAAAGCATTAGTAAATTATAATTAGGGATTTCTTATCTCTTTTATATGCTTAGAAATTAAAATCCAACTAAGTCAAAGAAAGGCTTCCACTGACTCAGAAGGCTTTGGAGAATGTCCCTATAATTTTCACCGATGCTAACAGGAACTGTGTTTGCAAAGGAAAAGCAAGAAACTGACGTTTTGCCAACGAGAAAAACCACAACCAGTGTGTGGGGAAGTCTTAGTGACCTTCATTTTGTATACCAAGTGAACACATGGAAGACAGACAGCCTTGTCTCACAGCAAAAAGTGAGGAGAAAGCCCTATGTCACAGCCACTAATGACATGGGAGCTCACAGAGATCGGCCAAAACCTACCCCAAAGCAGCCAGGTCAGACACTGACTGTGCACAGCAACATCACTCACCTAAGATAAAGCATCTGCCCACAATAGTTGGCTTGTGGCAAATGTTTCTTAGCGAACACACACACATTACCTAAGCCTATTTACCCAAAACATTAATGCAAGGACACCTACACACACTCCGGTGACCTCAGCATGTCTCATGTCTTAATTCTTCAGGGCAAAAAACCCCAAGACTTCACTTTTGCAAATTAAATTAAATTAATCATTTTTCCCATGACAAAAATTTTTGCTAACTGTGATAGACTGCATGACCCAGCATTGTGACAGCTAATTAGGCTCCAACAACAGTGGCAGTGCTTTCTTTCTGCAAGACTGCTGTGCATTTCTGCCTTGTGGTTAGACACAAGTCTGTTTACTTTTGTATTTAAGTCAATAAATATATTAAAAAAAACCAAAAACACACAAACTCAGAACCACACATATAATATTGAGAAATAAACATAATTAAAAACCAACTGCCTGCATCTTCAGGCTCTGTGCATTCTTCTTACTTTACCCTTTTTCAAAGAACTACACAGAGCCTTAAAATACCTTTAAAAAATAGGTATTCTAGACATAGGTTCTAGACATCTCATACTCTCTGTAATACTATTCCATATCAATTTTGTATTGTATCTCTAGTAATGGGTGTGATCACACTTCACTTAATTCATAAAACCCCCTAATTTACAGGAATGTTTTGCAGCAGGATACTGAGCTCTCGATCCCATGGAGGTGAAGCGTGTCTGGGATGCTCAAAATGAATGTCCCTCTCTGAGGACACAGTTCAGTACTGGGTCCTGGACTCTCCTCTCTGTAGTCAATAGCTCTAGAATGTCCTACACAAACCATAAAACCACAGAATAGCTTGCATTGAAGGGGACTTTAAAGGTTTTCCTGTCCAATTCCACTGCAACAAGCATAATTTACTCTAATGGAAAGTCAGGTACTTTTAAAACTTGCCTAAGCTTTTACTCTAAATTGTGCTCCAATTCATTTATTCCATTTAGCAAAAATTAAACATGTTGACTCCCCAATGTCAAGGGTAAATATATATAAAAATGCTAATAATTCATTACAGTAAACAACCTACTGCTGCTTGTTCAAAGCACCAGCAGCCTTTCAAACTGACAACTCCATATCCAAATGCAGACAGAAATAAGCACTTCTCAGAACAGAACCCAAAATAATTGGCTTCCTACCCCTGCCTCCAGTCTGACACTTCCAGTGAAGCCAGCAAAGCAATCTGAGCTTGAGGCTTTTGGTACCTGGGGAGAAGCAAATTGCCCATGCTTGGGATGGGGATTGGCATCCTGTGAGGAATGAGATCATCAAATCACTTCCTATAGAAACTCAGGAGTGTTTGAGAGAACTTTCAGTGCAAACATCCCTCTGTGGTTATAAAAAATTACAAGTCAAACTTTTCCAGCCTGAATAATGGCTTGCCAATACAACACACTTAATGAGGCATCTTAGCTGATCACAAAAATATCTATTTTCCACTGAAAAAGTTGTCTTTGCTTATAGATGTGGAGGAAAAAAAAAAGAAACAGAACAGCACAAAAAATACCTTCCACCCTGGTGAAACTATCACTTTCAACAATAACAACAATCACTGCCAGTCAGGACTCAAAATTAATGAGGAACCTTGGGATGGGGAAAAAAAATTTCCCCAAGCTAAAACTGTATTTGGATGCTAATCTCCAGCACTACCCAGAGCTCCTCAGAGCAGCATGCACTATACACAGCCACACAGCCTGGGAGTCAATTTACCTGCTCTGGGTTACCTGGTTTGATGATTTGCCTCGGGATATCTCTATAAATAAGCCTAAACACTGTTGCCACACTTTTCCAAAGAATTACCATGCAAAGAACACGCATTGTGGATAATGATGCTTGTGGCTCCAATAAACATGCCCAAGGTGCAAAAATACAGCTATTTATTGTATTTATCACACAATTAAGGTCTTGAAATATATATATTATTTACATACACCTAACACTCCAAATAAAACTCCAAGGTGAAGATGCATCTTCAGGTAGCTCCAGAGTAGGAACATGCTTGTAAACATTACAGCCTGAGTGACAGTCAGGGGCATGACGTATTTTTGCTTTATTTTAAAGTCACACTGCACAGAAGGTCAGCCCTGCCTTATCACCTGATGTGGATCTGCTGGACAAGCCAAAGGAATCATGCTGACTAGAACTCAGTGAGGACCTGTCCTTGGAGGGGGTGCCACAGGAGGAGGAATGTGGTATTTAATGCAGTTTCTCTCTATATAATCTCTTTCCTCTGTCAGACCCATTTGCTCATTTACAACAAACCACCGTAGCAATTTTCTCCCATTCTGGGGTGGTAACATCCCTGATCCAAAATTTGGCCAAGCTGTTCCAGAAGGCTGAACAGCTTTCCCTGAAAGACTGGGTTAATTACTATAATCCCCTGCTGTTTCTGAGGTGGCAAAATCTCAAGAGTGGTGATGATGGAGAGACAATAGGCTCAGGGACAAAGTCTCTTTATATTGATAAACTGGGTCTGCTCAGTACCAGCAGCTGTAACTAATATTTATTTTCTTTGGGTTTCCTTCTTTTTCTTTATGTTCACATGGTACAAACACCAGTAGCAGTCAAGTAGGTTGCTAACAAAGCCATGGAAAAATGTGGCAAAGGGTGAGTTTTGTGTTAACAAAACCTGAAAGTTGGTGATTTGCTCTTCTGATCTGTATGCATCAGTTATTTGTACCAAAGTGCTGGAACTAAGAAAAAAGGGAGAGGCGGGAAAAAAGGAAAAGTGCAGTTCTAGAACAGGCTGCCCAGGGCAGTGACGGAGTCACCACAGAATGGTTTGGGGTGAAAGGGACACTAAAGTTCACCCAGTTCCACCCCTGCCATGGGCAGCAACACCTTCCACTAGCCCAGGTTGGTCCAAGCCCCATCCTTGGACACTTCCAGAGATGGGGCAGCCCCATCTTCTCTGGGGAACCTCTCTCTGGAAGGCTTTAAAGGATGTGCATATGTTGCACCTGAGCACATGATTCAGTGGTGGCCTTGGCAGTGCTGGAGGAATGGCCAGACTTAATGATCTTAGAGGGTTTTTCCATCCTAAATGACTCCATGACCTTTGCACCAAGTGCAAACAACAGCAGAGCAAGAAGAGCCCTTGACTGGTGAGCCACAATTCTGATGCCCAGAAAAACACTTAATCTATTAACACGGTCGAATTGTAAGGATTTTGAGCAGGGCTCTGCTGTCCTAGCTGGGAATACTTTTGCTCTTGGAGATCCCAAGTGCACAGCAGCAGTCACACCCCTACAGGAGGTGCTCTGAGTGTGCACTGGGCCCTCCAGCAGCTGCAGAGCTGCCCCACTGACACCTGCATGGCTCAGCAAAACCGGGACTGCCGACGGCTCCCTGCTGACTGGAGAGCAGGGAAAATTGGATAACCTTCACAGAATCACCCAGAGGACTTCCAGAACAATGGAGCAGCCCTGACATAAAGGGAATAATGATCACAGGAGCAGCCAAAGTGAATTTCTTAAGAATTCATCGTGTCAAATAAATTACAGTTTTGGGGGTGGTGTTACTTTAATAAGCCTTTTGAATGGACCTGCATAAGCAAACCGGTATGGGATCAATGGAGTTAAGATTACAAAAACAGGTTGTTTCCTAATTAAAAGGAGAAAACCATTCATTGCTGGGTATCTCTGACCTGAGTGCTGTAGATGAGATACTGGATTTGTAAAAATTTCAGCAGCTTAGAAGGTAAAACACAAGTGGGGAGATTCCCTCACATAGAAGAGGAAGGGCTGGAATCCACTTTGCCCCACTCATCACACTGCCCCAAACCTGGTTTCAACTTTAAACATCAGAACTGGGAAAAATTAGACATAAAAAAGTTTACAACAAGCTCACAATAATCAACAATTCCACCTATCTCAGTGGAGTTTTCCTGGTTTTTTTGCCAGTACAGATGATACAGAAGCATGGCTCTACACTGACAGATTGCATACATTCTTCAGCTCCAACTGATAGTGTTCATGCAGTCATCTACTAATTGCATGAGTTGTTATTTCCAACACAAATACAGAACATACATATCTCCTTACTCCATTTGCCTCTTCAAAACCACTGCCAACCTGCGCATAACAAGCCTTCCTCAGAAAATAATCAGAGGGAAAAATTCCAAGCCTGCTGCAGATACACTAATTCCAGTGTACACCTTAGTTATGAAGATTTGCCTCTGATTTGGACACTGGTTTCAAGAAAATTAACATACAAACCAGAAATTCATAGGTAAGCCAAAGGATGAAATGAATTTTAACATTTCTGCCCTTTTTCTCTTCTCCATTACTTCCAGTCAGAACACTTAAAGTTGTATGTTCCATGGACTGCAAAATGGGGGGCTGGTGCCTCTCATACACCAACTAACACCTTTTGTGAGGTGGATTTTGGTACCATCTAAAGTGGCCTTTGTCCTGCAGCATAACAATAGATGATTACTTTGTTAACAGAAGGTGTGACAAAGTCACAAACACAGGATGGGTTGGGAGGGACCTTAAAAATCCAAGTCAGCAGCAGAGGTTCATTAATTCAGCTGATTGTAGCCTTCCAGTATGTGAAGGAGATACAAAGAAGATGGAGGGAGACTATTTCCAAGAGCTTGGAGTGACAGGACAAGGGAGAATGGCTTCAAACTGAGAGAGAGTAGGATTAGACTGGTTATTAGGAGAGAATTCTTCTCTGGGAGGGTGGCCAGGCCCTGGCACAGGGTGCCCAGAGAAACTGTGGCTGCCCCATCCCTGGAAGTGTCCCAGGCCAGGGTGGATGGGGCTTGGAGCATCCTGGGCTGGTGGAAGGTGTTGCTGCCCACGGCAGGGGGTGGGACTGGATGAGCTTTGAGGTCACTTCAAAACCCAGGCCACTTGACAATTCCATGAGACATAAAGGTCCTCTCAGAGAAGACAAGGTGTGGGAGGGCACGTCTCCTACTAAAGACTGGGAAGGTGAGTGGTGAAGCTACTGCTCATTAATCTTGGCCACTGTGCAGGCTGTCACCACCCACTGTGACAGTGGCTCTCAGGTTGCCCAGCACCTGCACCAGGGTGACAATGCGACTGGCAAAGGACAAGAGCTGGAGTCAATTGTGCACTCAGTGCTTGGCTGGCAGCCGAGGCCAGTGAGACAGACATTTTAGGCATAATCTTAAAAAAGATCAACAGAAGAGATGAAGGAAAGGGGGTGATAAATTATATTTTCAAAACTATGTCTAAACAATAGGGAGTTGCTGATAAAACCCCTGCATTTTTTAGAATCAAAATGCAATTCTTTTCCAAGGTTGTTCCTTTTTGGCTTTCAAGTTATTTTCCTAAAAACCTTTCCATAATTTCATCTTCTGTGAGTCTCCATTTTATTTCACTGAAATTATATTATGTGCCTGCAATCCAATTGTGAAACCTCTGCCGTTACTAAGCTCCCAGAGGCTACAGAAACATTTCTTCATTTAGAACAGCTGAAGAAATAGTTCTTTATTTGAGCAGACAGATACATGGAAGGCATTTAACGACCTAAGAAACAAATCCTCTGAGCACTGCATGGAGTGACACACTGCAAGGCTGGAGTGGACAAAGGCCTTCAGCAAGCATTTGAACCCCAGTCTGAGGCCACATCTGAAGGTTTATGTCAACTTGAACAGATGTTGCATGAGATCAACGTAAAGAAAGTACATTTATTTTGCCTCTGTCCTGAAATGTTTTGCTAGACAAAATTTCATTAAAATGGAATAAACCCCAAATAATCCCTGCCATTATTTGTAAAGGGGTTTCCACACCTGCCATTTTCTTTTGTATTTCTTCTGCATCACAAGCTCATTGTGTGTGTGCAGCCCCTGGGGCAGCTCGAGTGCTTGCCCTCTCCACGCTCATCCCACATGCCCACACTGCCCTTCCCACTGCTCTCAACCACAGCCAACAGGAGACTGAAATTCTGGACCCTGAAAATAAGTCAAACTTCATCAGCAGAAACATCCACTAACATCATCCTCCTGCAATGACTGAAGCTCACCACCATTCATAAGATGAAATCTCTATCACAAGTGATGCTGTTCCAAACAACTCCCAATTAACGTGCCCTCCCTGCTGTCCCTGGAGCACCACACTGATGTACCACATCTCACACCACCAGCCTAAGACTGCACTGCCTGTACACAAAAAACTTGGATGAAACTTCCAACAATGCAGGACAGTGCAACAGCTTTTGGGAAGTCACCTTCTGACCATGCGAAAGGAACCCCTCCAAGCAGTCACACCAAACCTTACATAAGCTGGGGGCTTTGTCTGACATAACAAGGAAGTACCAGAACCTCACTTTGTATTTTGGAAACAATCAAGTATTCTGATTTGTCAAAAAACCCATCCTGATTTCCAGCAACTCTTGGAGGCAGCTAAGTGAAATAGAACTCTGATGGTTACAATAATAAATAAATAAATAAAAGCAGTGAAAAGAACACTCCCCAGGAGAAAGTGTTGTAATGTCCTCTGAAATAATCTACCTGTACATTTCACCACTTACACCTATCCAATCCTCACTGCTGATATACAGTAGGTCATAGCTAAGCACTGCTTTTATATTGCAAAGGTCAACTGACATGCCTCAGAAAGACAAGGAGATCCATGTTTCTACAGGTATCTGCTGATTTTTATGGTACAAGCTGGGAAAGGGAGTGATAGTATGGTGTTTTCCACAAACATCAATATATATTAATGGTTTTCATTACTACTGCAATAAAACCATCCAATAATCTTATTAGGTAACAAGGAGAAATTTTCCAGACAAAGATTAAATACCTGGCCCCAGAATTTATCAATCCAAGCTCTAAGTATATTGCAAATCAACCCTAACTCAGCAATTTATGTAGCTACATGCCATAAACGTCAAGGGTAAACAAGGAAATATTCAACTCATTCCTGGTGGGATGAACCTCAAAGCCATTAAAAGGAAGAAAAAATTACTGAAGTCAATGAAAATCCTTCCATAAATTTCAGCAGGCTTTCACTCAGGCTCTAAACATGAGCTGTGGGGTTTGTTTGAAAGCAGCTAAGGGTCTGCTTTCCACAGCACATCCAACCTGAACGCGCCCCTGAACACTCTGGGCTCAGAAGAGAAAAGCAAAGGGCAGGGAGAGCGAAGAGAAGCGGCAGGATTTTAAAAAGTGGGGGTGTGGGAAATAAGGGGCCTTGAAGCTGCTCCCGGGCAGTGGGAGGGAGGCAGGAGAGCTGAGGATTGCTGGACTCTCAGCCTTCTTTTGGCACTTGCACCCGAGGCTGCCCTGGGCAAACCACTGCAAAGCACCTGGCTGCAGTGACACCAGTTTTCTCCTATAAAGCACATTAACTGCAAGGATGAAAAATTCTGTTTGAGAAAATCAGTGTATATTAATATCACCACTATTAGAATGGCAGCCCAATCTCAGCCTGTCAAGCCAAGCACTACAGCAATGTAAATCACACTCATTTCATTTGCGTTTTTTAGACAGAATAAAAGAACCAAATAATTACCTGCTTTTCGCGCTTTTATGATAAATGGCATTTTTAAGAACACAGTAGTGAAGAACATCTCTCTGATGTTCTAGTCAAGCACTGACGCTGTCACACAAAGAACCAGCCTCACCTTCTCTCTCCTCCCACCTGCTCATTTCCATCCCTTCCTATCCTATCTCCTCCATAAGGAGGAAGAAGGGAGCTCAAACCCATATGGGGTTCTTGCTCTGGTTCCCAGGAGGGACAACAGAGAGATCCGAACCCAAAATCCCATCGGTTCCAGGACTTATTTCTAAACATGATTACAAAAGCTGCATTACAAACTCTAGAGACTGGAAAGACTTAAGAGACTTTTCTGACTGGAATCTGAGGCATTTGGTTTCCTTCTAGATTAACTAGGGCTTCTCTTTGGAGTAGTTAAACTACAATTTTTTCAGAAAGTTTCAGTAAAATATTAACCATTTGTTTCCTTTTTCAGGGGGAAAAAAAAAATCAGCATCAGAGAGAAAACAGAGGTCCCAGTTCAAATATCAGTTGCCCACATGAATGAGCCACCAGCATCAGCACATGAATGTTCCCTGACTCCAGCTCATACTCAAAGGGTTTGTAACCACACCTTTGTCACTCCAACTGCATCAGTTAAAAAGGTGCCTCCCATTAATTGTATTGGCCACACTGAGTTAGTGATTGGGTTGGGGTTTTTCTACATTAAATGTATCTGGCTTCTATTTGGATGAAGATACCTTGTGCAGAAGGGATTTCCAGCAGGATTTTTTCACTCATTCACAAAAAATATTGGGATGCCATTCACAGAACTGTTGTAGAGGTACGAGCCAGACCATATTATTTCTTTTCAGAGGTAACAACTGGTTTATAACAATGATTTCTAGGAAAGGCAAGTTGTACATCACTACCCTAATTGCTGTCAGCCACATTTCCAATGGGCCACACTCCTAAGCTCCCTCTGCAAAGGAGCAATCTCGAATCTTAAAGTGTACATTAGAGCATAATGAGATCCTGGCAGCTGTTTCCCAACTGAAAGCCATCTCCTGCTGCTTCTGTTGGTGATGTGGCTGTGAAAAAAGCAGTTCCGCTGACGAGCAGGGGGGAGAGAGGCATGTACAAACACACGGCACCACGTATAATTAACCATAAGTGCTCACACACACCTCCAAACACAATTAACAGTGGCTGCAAGGTCTGCAAGGGCCATGGTTTCCTTGGAAAACACCTTCTGCACCATTAGAAGAGGTTAATCAAAAATAAATGTAGCAACAGACACTGGGCTTGTCTTTCAGGCAGGGAGCACAATGTACAGGAGGAGATATTTACACCTTTCCTCCCCGACTCTGAAGTGCAGCAAAGGAAACGCATAACTCAGCTCTACACTTGACCCATTTAACCTGTATTTCACACCAAATAGAGGCTATCAGCAGTTCCGAGGGCTGAGTGGGACGCTACAGTGATCTCTGACCAGAGCAGGGGGCTTGGGCAGGGCAGCGACCTTTAGACAAGGCTGGGAATCTTTCTCTCCCCCTTGTTTTTGGGAAGGCTGTAGTCATCCCTCTGTCTTCAGCGTGAGTACAGCAGCTAAAGCACAAATGGAAATGCCAGCTCATAAAGCGCCTTTCTTCAGTGTTTCAAAGCTAATGAGCATGAATCACAGGCTGATTGGAAAATCTGTGCCCATTCCAGCGCTTCTGTTTCCTGATGTTCACCCTGCTCTGCCCTGTCAAAGGTACAGCAAGCAGCGGCCAGCTCTGTATCCACCAGGACAGTCAGATGAGGTTTCTAAGGGTTTGCACCATGAATAACTGCCACTGTTTCTTGACATTTATACGTTGACATCTGCTCTCTGATACTGAAAGCTGCCAGATGTATCAGATATTTACCATGTTTTCAAAAGAGGGACTGGCAGAGCCTTTTGGTCACGGAAAAATGGCACAATTTTTAATAGAATAAGAGACAAAGTTCAGAACCATATATTCTATACAAGGATGTGAACTGTTCATAAACATCAGTTTCTGCTCTCATTAATGTACTTCAAAACTATTACCCTTGTTCTTCATTGTCTCAGCTACATCAACACACTCTTCAAAACTCTGCCTTATAAAGGAACCTGAGGAGTGGAACAATTAGCAGATTTTATTGATCATGAAGCTAAACTGTTGCAGGAATCTGTGCATTCCTGGTGCCAGCTGAAATCCATACCCTGTGTTTGCTCAGATCCAGTACTAGAGTGGTAATATAAACACATGGCAGCCAAAAGCGGAGAAGCAAATAAAAGCAATCAATCCCTTCTGAACTGCTCAGCCTGTGGCAGAAACCTATGTGCTGTTTAGACTAGAAAAAACACTTCCAACTGCAATTACTACCATTTGCTCTCCCTTCAGGAGCTGGTCCTATTCTCCAGAGAGCACCTCAGTCATGGACTAAATCCGTGTGTGTGTGAGCTAAACTGAGAATAAAATAGAAGTAGGTTACAACTTGTGCACCTGCTTGTAACACAAGTGCAGCCAGATGGAAGGAGCCACAGGAGAGGTGAGATGAAGTGCGTTGGTGTCTACCTCTGCTCCCTAAATTACTGTGTGCTCAAGGAACATTTTTACTTCAAGAAGGTTTGGGAAAGACCAATCGGTGCCCATAGGTTTGATTGGCAATGCCCAAAAGGATATACTGCCTTTTTTTTAAAAGGCAAAGATACAATACTACGTTTCCATCCTCCAAAATCACATTTAAAAGGAAGGTAATTTGAAAATCAATTACATGTCTTTTCAACTATGAATTTTTTACCAAAAAGTGACCAGAGGCAATTCACTGATACTCTCATGTAATTTTAGAAAATACTCTAAGGAAGCCTTAAACATTGGCCCATCTCCATCTACTTTTTAAATATTTTTCTCTCTTGTATTTAGTGCCAGAGAACAATGAAATCAAGTGGAAATTAATAAGAAAATGCAAAATTGCAAGGATCCCACTGAAAGACTAACAGTACAGCACATTTCTACTGAAAACACACTTAGGAAATACTGGATTATTCCTACATAGTATAGAAATAATACCAGTAAATTCAAACTTTGAGCTCAGCAATTTTTGTCACCAAGACAAAAGCAGCCTACTTAATCAGCTAAGAAAGATTTTGAAATAATTAATTCCTGCAAATAAATGAGGATGGAAGAGCCCCTAGCCATCTTATTACTTTTTTTTGCCTCCCTCTGTTCCATGTATTTCAGGAGCTCTAGGGCTCTCCAGTGTCTAACCTAAATATCTACGTGCTGCATGTGTCAGTCTCAATTTGTAGAGCGACTAAACTTCCCCAGCCAGAAATGTCACCTAAAGCATCAACACAAGCCGTTCAGTGGAGACAGGGACACGGATCCACACACACACGGGATCTCTGAGAGGGAGAGGGAGATGAGAGGAGGGGAGGCAGAGACAGAGCACGGGCTGCCTTCAGTGTCCCCAGAGCGCCAGGACAGGCGGCTTTAAGCCCAGCTCAGCCGCTGTCACTGCAGGAAGGCGTGACAAGGCTGTGGGATGTGTGAATGCGAGACAACATGTGCGATACTTGACAGCCCCGGGCGGGCATCCTGCAGGGATGAGAAGGGGAAGCTGGCTGGGGAAAAAGGGACTCGCTTCTCTGACTCAGTTGATGTTTGCCAAACATTGGTGAAAATGCGCAAGAACGCGTGGCAGGCGGCTGCAGGATCAACACACCACAGCGCTCTGTGCAACAGACCCCACTCTGATCCAGAGCATTTCCTCCTTGAGATCTTCACAGGATTTAATGCAGCACTGCCACAAATCTGCTAATACGTTAAAACTACTCCACCCCATTCATAGATTCCTATTACTCTGGTAAAAAATCTCAACATTTTTAAAAGCAACATATATATTAACTTTAAAACACACAACGAAGAAACAACCTTCTAAGTAACTGTGTTAGTTCTAAGACTTGTTCATTGCTCATTCCAGCAACACAACAGAGGACAAGAATGTTTGAAGTGACCCTGTTCCCACTAGAACACGAAGACCTAGAAAAGCCAGGCTCAGCTGTGTGGCTCAGACCACGTGCACTCTCCATCTTACACACTTCAGACTGCTAGCAAACATGACAACACAAACTGCTCTAGTCCAGATGTTCAGCTCTATCACCCGTCATTATCTGCCCTGTCTCGATGCTGTAAGCAAATGGAAATTGTTTCTCTAGAGTGCCAGTCACCACAGGGCTGCTGTGAGGGAAGCAGCTGATGCAATGGTGGCTGTGGCACTCTGGGACAGAGGTCGGACATTCTATCTCTCAGTGGGACAAACACACACCACTTGTGGTTTGCTACTGTCACACACAGCAACTAAAGCTAGATACATCAAAGCTGTTGCAGCTACAAGGACAGTTTCACATCTGGGTCAAAATGTGACAGGATGAAAAGGCAAAGGGAACAAGCAAATCCTGATCTCAGTAACACAAGAGTATCGGTGGAGTTGCATCAGATTCTCAACAGTGCAAACCATGTTAAAGCACACGGCAGACATTTAGCAATACAACTGGTCTGACCTGTAAGAGTCTTAACAAACGTGTCTCTCACCTCCATGACTTAAAACCAAGTGTGTCTTTATTTTCTAGTGCCATTTCTCTGCCTGTTTACTTTCATATAAATTGGATTAGCTCCCCTGAAAGCAAGGCAGTTCCAGCTCTCTCCCACTGGTTCACCTGAAGGAATAAGTCCTTCCAGCCTTACAGAAGCCTATTACCAGTAAAATTAACAATATCCAACACCAGTGACTTGGGTTAACTTGTAACTACTACTTTCCCATCGTGATAAAGCCTTTTAGATATCCTACTGCTGAAAGAAAGAAAGAAAACCCTGTGTTTTTCCTCATTAGCTCCTTCTGCCTGTTCAATTTCCTGCGTATTGACCAAAGGAAAACCTTTATTTTAAAACCAGAGGACATGATCTCTCTCAGAAGAGGCGGCAGACTGTTTTCATCCCAGTTGGATCCCCAAACAACACAGCAAAGAGCAGTGTGGCCACAGCCATTTGTCTGCCACCAGTAGTAACAGCAGAACTGGGGAAAGGGCAGCAGCTAGAGAAGGCAGAGTGGGCCTCAGCCAGCATGGAACGATGGCAATTTAGGGACACACCACCCAGCAGACTGGAACTGCTGCCATACATGGCCCCCGTGCTTTTGAGAGAGATGGATAGTGCTTAAAATACTTCAATAGCCACATTTACCATCAATTAAACTGCTGTGTAATATTATTATGGCACTGTAGATGATGTGGGTGAAAGCACAGAAACATGGGAGCAAGGGGGACCTCCTCGAAGGAGTTGAATCCAGTCCAGCGATACGTTAGAAAAATCACATCTCATTCATAATTAAGTTTCTCTTGGTTCTTTATCTAATTAAACCCATTAGAAGGCTGCAGAAGAGGATCATTTCCTTTTCCCCTCAGATAGCCTTTCGCTTGAGCATGCCAAAGCCAGGCTCCTCTGGATTTTGCTCACGCTTCCAGCAATCCCTCTCCACATGTTCTGTGTACATTTGAATTCTTGTTCTTGTTAAGTGATCAACATTATGTTTGTATTCCAAAATGGGTCTCAATTACCTTATGTATGGAATTAACAACCTTAAGTAACCAAAACTAGTTAAAAGCATTCACCTGTATACTGTAATGATTCCATTAGCAAATATACAACTTCCACTGGAAATACCTCACCTAATGCATCCAATTCTATTTAAAATAGGAGATCATGCTTAGGTAAGGAAAAGAAGCTTCATTACAACTTCCTCCAAGTGTTTTCCAGTAGGAGCCTGACTCCGAGCTTCTAATTTCTCTTAAAGAATGAGCAATACAAGCAACAAGACTGGAATTCTATAATAAGCTAGAATAGATTATTTTTGCACTGAATCATCATGTGGGGTTTATGAAGAACCTGAAACTTTAGGAAAAATCTGTGGGTTCTGGAAACTCCTTTGTCATCTTTTAGTACTAAATACAGGAACAGGCTTAATTTTCTACAAGATAAACAACAGCAGCTGGCTTTCATCTCAAACACTGTAGAATGAAAACACACATCCCTGAAAGGAATTCTAAGCATTTAGTACTTGCACCCATCACAACATATACATTAGGCAAAAGACAGGAGACCTCAATGTAAGTGCATAAGGAGTTGCTGTACTACTCCTTCAACACCACGGTTGGCTTCCCAGATGACAGAAAACTCCAAGTGCTGCTCTCACCAGGTTTGCATGAAGTGACACCAGCAGCAGAATAACCCTCTTCTGTTCAATTCTGCATCCAATTGCCCTCCAATACCAGAACTGGATGAACACTGATTCCTGTCCACCACCCAGGAACACAAATTCCATCATATCCCAATTATCACATGGAGGAGAAGTTCCAAAGGAAAACTGGATGCAACTCTAGCACTGGATTCATAAACCTGTTAAAGTAACCCACTGACCCACTGGAATGCACGAAGCTATGACCATCACCTCGAGGATTAAATTTGGCTTTAAAAAAGTAGTAATGGCCTCCATTTTATGAAAACTCCTATTTTCCCTTCCTGTTATTAGGACAAAACTGAAGCCTTCTTATTTTAAAGTGTGCACGTGTTTAAAAAAAATGAAGCACTGCTGAAAATCAGCAAAAAGCCTACGTGGCTTCCTAGCTGGGACACCCTTCTGGAATACAGAAGATCCAGCTGAAGGCTGTATATGTGGTGAGCCTCTCTCTACCTCTCCCAATACACAGATCAAACTCATCCAGCTCAATTAATATTTAATTATCCACACAAAAGGGATCAACTTCCATAGAACAGATAGAGGGCATGTTGGCTGGTGCAATGCAGCTCCACTCAGCAAAAGTAGTTCAGGACCTGAAAACAGGCTACATTACTTGGGATTTTGGAGCTCTTGCACATGGCACTTTTGTCTCTGCTCCCAAAATAAATTGCACCTACCTAGTCAAAACACAGAGGAATTCAATTTGGAATTCTTGTACTCTTGGCTGTTCCAAGGTGTATCCTTCTCATCATGAATATTATCTATTTTGAGGTTTTCAGAAATTAATTCATAGAATTTTGAAAGGAATATTAAAGCCTGGAGCTGTATTTCTTTATCAAGTCACTAAGGGTAAAGACTCATGAGAATTTATCTAATACCACAACTGAGCCACCAACATCTATTGCATCCAAACTAAGGGATTAACCACATTTTGCTTAATATTTGCCAATTGAAAGCACCCCATTAATATTTTCCAGTTATAAAATATAGCTTTAACAAGATACCCATTTATTACACTTAAGAAAAATTAAGGTGAATCAGCTGTTTTAGGACTCTGAATATGGAGACTCAATATAAGAGATGCTTTCCAAGCATTCATTTAGCATTTGTTTCAACCTTGAAAGGCTTTAGGCCACTTTACTTGGAAAACAATAGGAAACCAAGACACCAAAAATACATATATTACAAAAGAAGGGATAGAAACACCCACTTTGATTCCTTGGATCTTCAAAACATCTCTCCTAGTATGATATTGCTCCCAGGTTATCTAAAAGTCAAATTAAAACATTGGGTATGCATTTGATTCTTGCTTCCTTGTACAGACTTCCACACCCACACAAATAAACCTTTCAAATTCAGAGGGGAAGCAAAGCAGATATCCCCTCTCCTGCTCAGTTCTGCTTAAATATAAGATGCTATATAAAATCCCCCACTGTGTGGAGATCCAGGCAATATTCCAAGCACAATGGGGTGGGGTGAGGATGTTTTTGTTCAAATTCTTGCTTAGACTGGATTCTCTCATGCCTTTACAGTTACAGGTACAGAATCTTCCCTGTAAGATAAAAAAAGGGCCTAACAGTGTCACCTATTGCAAAGGAGCTTTTCCTCAGCAGGTCAAAGCCTTTGCAAAAGTCCCCGAATGCATGTCTGGGTGTTATTTCAATTTGTAGCAATTTATCTTGCTCATACGTAGTGTTGGTTAAAATGCAAATTCTATGCAAAATGAGGAACTGAAAATTCATCAGTGAACATATTGGACATGCATTACATTTCCTCTTCATCCTGCAAGCAGTCCCCCCAAATTTCAGTGGGGTAAGCCCTATTATACCAACTGACATAAAAGAAAGGGAAAGGGAGAATAACTGTAAACCCGTTTATGTCATAATTATGCAGCACCACAGACATCTTCGCTCTTAAAGGGGAGAGAAAGCCCAAACAGAAATAAATAGCTGCCTGCAATTAAAGCCATTAAAAAGAGATTACCTCAAGCAGGGGGTTGCAGCAGCGGGCACTACACGCTCGCTGTACCTTGCAAATTAAACATTTGTGACAGAGACACTGGACACACAGGGAAAGTCCCTCGGGAACTGGGTGTGGCTGGACAATTCACATTTTTTCCAGTTATTTGTCATTAGCATCACTGAAATACCGCGGACGGTACAGTAGCCAGCAACGTGTCTCTCTAAGACTGTCTATAACGCGATCTAAGAAACATCTCCGGAAAAATAAACCAAAGGTCTATAAACCCGCATCTGTGTAGCCTGAAGGAAAAGGGCCGGCAGCACACGAGTCAACACCACCTTCTGTCAAAACAAACCGCCCGCTTTCCTAAGGGCAGCGCGGGGGGACCGGCGCGGAGCGGCATCCACAGCCCCACGACGCCAATTGCCACGGAACGAAAAACGCAGACCACCCCCCTCCGCTCAGCCCCCCGGCTCGGCTATCACAACGCTACGGATTCCTCATGCACACAGGCGTGGCGTGGAGAGCCCACCCCGGCAGGGCGAGAGCATCCCCGGGCTCCGCGACGCGAACCACCACCGCTCCCACCTTCTTGGGTCTCTTCCTCCGCTGGCTGCCCCCGTTGCACTTCTCGCCGCTGTCGCTCTTCTGGGCCGCCTCCTCGTTCATGCTGGCGAGCGGCACTGCCGTGCCATGCAGGATCAGCGCCCAGCCCCAGCCCAGGGTGGCACCGCCGGGGCCGGGCCGGGGGCGGGCACAGCGACAGTGCCGCTGTGGTGATGGTGGTGGTGGGGCGGGGACGGCACACCCCGCGCTGCCCCGGCGGCAGGGCAGGGATGGAGGGATGCTCTGCTGGAATCACCAATGAAAGACGGCTAGAGCTCATCTCCCCCTGGGCTCCAGCCCCCTCTGCTATGGGCAGGCACACCTGACACTAGACCGGGTTGATCAAAGCCCCGCCCGAAGCTGGCCTCGGACACTTGCAGGGATAGGGCAGCTTCTCTCCGCCTAACATAAGTTGTCAAAGGCAAAAGTCACACGGGAAAATGCACAGTATGCACTTTAACTCATTAGCCAGAAAAAATTGCAGGGATGGTGTTAAGACTGTCGCTGGCCAAGTGCACGTGGAGCAGAGGTTTATTATTGGCTTTCTTTGAATAGTGGAACCAAGAAAACAGATGTTTGTGGATGAAAGAGGCTCAGAACAGTGTACTTTCATCAGGAGAGGGTTGTGCTCCTCTTCCTCGAAAAGGGAACAGCCCCTGAAAAGTCACGGGTGTTCCTCCGTGCCTGGCTGTGCTCAAGCAAGGAACACCCTGTGCTTCCAGGTCATCCCGTACGCTAGGATCACAGAATAAGTAGAGTTGGAAGGGACCTGAAATACCATCTCATTGCAAGCCCACTTCCATGGTCAGGAACATCTTTCACTAGACCAGGTTGCTCCAAGCCCTGTTCAACCTGGCCTTCAAGATCCCCAAGGGATGAGGCATCCCTGTGGCACAAGGTGCTGCTCACACCCCCTCCTTGTCCCCACAGCCATACACGTGAGGGACGTATCTGGCCACAACTGTAACATCCAAGAGATGACTCACTGTCAGCATTAAAGCAGACAATGGCAGCGTGATTGGCACAGCACAAGGCGTTGGTTTGTACTACTAAAATAAATCACCTCCTCCTTGGTTTAGAAGAACAACACATCAACATTCACATGCAAATGCACGTGAGAATTGCAAATGCATTCTTCTGTTTCTGCGGGTGAACACTTGAGAAAATAAAATTACCCTGTTCCACTTACAACTAAACAAAACAGCCAAGCAAGTTGCCCTCCTTCTCAAACAGCAGCGAAAGCTGGGGAACAAAAGAAAAAGCTCCCTTCAACTGCTTACTCAGCAGAGGAGAGGCTGGAGAAAGTGGAAAGGACCCAATGAGGCATGAATTCGCTCTCCCACAGTCGCGCTGGCTGCAAACACAACGAACATCTGCAGCACAACAATGTGAGCAGTGTAACAATCTGAAATCCTTTCTTTTCCCCCCTTACTTTAAAAGTGACTTCTTTGTTACTGCAAGCAGTAGTAAATTCTAGACTAAAATGAGAAATAACTCATGTAAAAGGAAGGGGAGCTACAGCTCTTGAAGAAGGCGGGTGCTATACAACACTGCATCTGCTATGCCATAATTAGAGCTGCAATCACAGTCACAGCAAGGATTTTGGGGAAGACATAAAACAGTCATTTCTTATGATCATCAGACATCCATGGAATTAATCTGTGGAACCTGTAGAGATGGGGTTATTCTTTTAATTTACAAACCAGCCTCCTCTGGTTTAAACAGAGGTTTTAGACAGAGGTCATGTCCCATTCCTCATTTTAGTCCAATTTTGCACAAATTCATCCCCCTCCCTGGCCCCTTCTTTGTAGAAAACTAAGCTTTTTACAGTCTTTCTCCGGTATTTGTTTATTCCCAATAAGTGATCCTTGGATGAAGGCAGGCTGTTCAAGTACGTGGTGATGATGTATTGTGTGTTTTCTTCTTACAATGTTTCATGCGCAATTAAAAAATAAAATCACTGATATTTCTGAATGTGAATATGAGCAAAACTTTAATCACACAAGATGGTTCTGAAAACTCAGAGGAGATGGTGCAGTGACATAAAGGGGATGAAGAAAACGTGGTTATCTCAGCCAAATCCATCACTTGCCCCATCTGCCCCTGAAAGAGATGGGACCTGCTACCACATTTTTAACTCTTTATTTTGGTCTTCAAGCCAGAAAAGAGTAAGGAAAAAGGATTGTAGGAAACATCCATGACAGTCAGTAAATGAGCAGATTTTCTTGAGACACTTCGGTGATGGAAGTGATGCCCAATGAGAGGAAGAATTCTCTGGGAGTCACCCTGAGGAGCAAAAACGCAGCACCCTGGGAGGCAGCCACTGCAGGTTGGACGGTGTGAGGGAGGATCAGGACAGAAAGATATCTGAGAATTTTCAGTTTCCATCCTGAGGCTGCACATTTCTCACCTGATCTTTGCCTCTTTTCCATCAATACATGAGAGTTGTACTGTCACACCACTCCCTGGGAAATCAAGGGTGCAGTGCAACAGGCATGCACAACCAAAATGCTGGAAAAGCCTATTGTGGCAAGCATTTCGACTACAAACCCCTTACAAATTCACGTGCACAAGTTTACTAAAGGATGACAACCTCATTAACTGCTCTTTGCTCCTGTCCCCGGATCCTGGGCGTTCACCTTTGGCACTAAGTGTTAGGTGCAGTCAAAGAAAACAAATGCTCTTGCTCAATGACAACACATCATTACTCATTACTCTTCATTTCCCACAATCCCAGAAATGCAGCATGACACCTGACCCAACCAATCAGAGAATCACAGCTGGTGTGAGCTGACAATGGGACTAATAACACCAAAAAATCAGGCCTAATAACCACACAAGCTGCCTCAGAAACACCCAAATACCCCAGTAAGTCCTAAATATTCAAAACTGCTGAAGGCATTCTTCACAACTTAAAGCAGTTAGGAAAAGAAACATTATAGGATATGTACCGCACTCCCTTCACAACATTTATTAGCTGAAAAAGTATGTAGACACAAACTTCAAATATGGAGAATTGAAGAGGAAATAATTTTGAAGTCTCTTGAAACAGGTCTGCAGTGACATACCTCATCAGTCCTCAGTTTACAAGAGGGGTATCAGGTCTCCAAACCATACCTATTAACCCACAGACCCAGGATCAACAGCTAGTAATTTGTGATCAGGCAACTCCCACGAGTGAGGGTTCAGAGGAGGAGGTAGACCAGTGTGTGT
Organism: Formicarius rufipectus; assembly: GCA_013399695.1. Taxonomy (NCBI): domain Eukaryota; kingdom Metazoa; phylum Chordata; class Aves; order Passeriformes; family Formicariidae; genus Formicarius; species Formicarius rufipectus. The sequence goes on from VXAU01000243.1 coordinate 140,409, forward strand.
GCACTTCCCACAGATATATCCTGTCAGTTCTGTTGTTTCCAGGCCGTATTCATTACACCTAAATCCAGGTGCTTAGCTCAAGTGCCTTAATCCACCCAACATCTGAACAACATTGCACTGTAATAACCTGTCAGGTTAACAACTGTACAATTATCTCCCTTCATACAGCTTTGATCCAGGTGATTCCACCCTGGTGTAAGTTTTCATTATGGAGCTGAAAACAAATGATGCAGAAGTGTGAAGCAGCTCCCTGAGAGCTCTTCAGTAACGTGCTGGCCCAGCCTCTCCACAAGCATTGCCAGAAGCTTCCTGCAGCACATCAGCAGTATTAAAGGAACCCCATTAATTCAAGAAGTGTGGTCAGTCAGAAGGGCTTCCTTACTGAGTTTTGCTTGGATGTATTCCAGCCCTGGGACCCTCCTTCCCAAATTCATTCACATGGGCATGTAAACCCAAGCCAAAGCCGCTGGCACGTGTCACCAGCCTGCACTGAGTAGTGGGATGCCGCAGTTGGGTCACAGATAACCGGTTTATCTACACTACATCAAGAATGCCTACACTGTCAGGCCTTTGCAGAGTCATTCCCAGTTACATCTACAACTAAAAAATTTAATCCCACAAAGCCAGTTTTATTCCCACTGAATTTAAAGGTAGCAGATCCAGTAAGATGTAATAATTCTCACCATTACAACAAAGAACAAAAATTAGAACCTTATCTTCTAGTTGTACTAGAACTCTTTCTACACAGACCTTACTTCATATTCTGCACCTGTACTACCTATGTTTTTCTTTTAAAATAATAATTTAAAACAACCTTGTCAGCAAGTCAGAGTACTTCCACATTCCACAGTCTGGAAACTGAAAGCTCAGGGGGATCCTATCAGTGTGTTCAATAGACAGGGAAGAGAGTAAAGAAGCTGAGATGGACTCTTCTCAGTGGTGCCCACCACAGACAATGGGCACAAACTGCAAAAAGAGAAATTCCATTTAAACTTCAGAAAAACCCCTAGCTAGACTGTGAACTCCAAATCCTTAGATATACTCAAAACATGACTGGGCAGAGCCCCAAAGCAACCTGCCCTGGGGCTGACTCATCTGAGATAGGGATTGGACTGGATGATCTCCAGAGACCCCTCTCCACCTCACCTGTTCTAAAAGCAAACCCTCTGTTTTTGTTGTATCACAGTAGTTGTTAAAGGCATTAAAATATTCAGCTATTCCAGCTGAGTAATTGCAAATATTGTCATTCTTAAAATGGTGACACTTCTATTCTGTCAGTTGCTTTGATGCTTATTATAAACCTCCTCTCAATATCACACGTGGTCAGTGCTCAGTACCCACTCAGCAGTGTGCCAGAGATAATCAGCTGGGATTTTATCGACTGCCACTGCAGGAGCTTCTGCTGGTTACCTTGAGCTGAACCCTCAGCTTCCATCTGGCCCACCCTGATAAGACAGGAACAACAGAGCCAAGCAGAGGTGGGGGTGAAAAGGCTGTCTGTGGTTTACAACTGAGTCATTAGACAAAGCTGTAACAGCAAAGTGTTAAACTACTTACTTTTACCAAGAAGCCTGAACAAACTATTTTTATGATGACAAAATGAAGTTAAATAACATCATCAAAATGAGCATTTTTACATGCTATTATAGAAGTGTTCCCTATTTATTCCCTCCTCAATGTAAAAGGACAAACACAAACTCCTAATAATCAGGCTCCTCTGACCATGTGTCAGAGCTTTGCATTAAAAATCACTGAATCACAGTAGGGTTTGGGTTAGGAAGAGATCTCAAAGATCACCCAGTTTCATCCCCCTGCCATGGGCAGGGACACATTCCACTGGCCCAGGTTGCCCCAAGCCCCATTCAACCTGGACTTGGGACACTCCCTGGGATGAGGCAGCCACAGCTTCTCTAGGCAACCTGTGCCAGGGCCTGCCCACCCTCACAAGGAAGAGTTTCTTCCTAAAATCTGACCTAACACTGCATGTCCTTGTACAAAAATAACCAACTGTGTTTAAGTACTGGAACATCACAGAATTTGCACAACCAAGTGACCTTTCTTTAATCTGGATCTCTGTTACACCTGGTAATTACTCTTCTCAGGACAGGAAGATAGGTGAGGAACACACAACCATCCTTCAAGAAACACATGCAATGTGTCCCTCCATTCTTTTAATAAATCATGCTTGAAAAGGAAAATCAATAAGAAAACAATAAATAAGGAATCCCAGCTCCTCATTTCTGAGTTCAGCACCTGAACCATGGAAAGCAGGAGGAGCCAGATCTGAGGGGGGCTCTGGGCATGGACTCCCAGCACCTGCACAGCACAAACATCCCACATTACTGGTTTGTATCCAGCAGAAAGAGAGCAAACATTTCTGTGGCAAACACTGGGTGACTCATCTCCTCAGAGGAGCATCTGTTGCTGGTAGCAACCTCAGAACAAAGACGATGCCTCTCTGTGTGTCCTTGGTGTACAGCAACAATAGGTAGTACCCCCTCATCATCTGTCACAGTTGATGATGTACAGTCACACCAAAAAAAATGTACTACAGGAAAGGCTCCCCTTTCCAACGTACGTATTTCCAAATCATGAACATTTAACATCTGAGTTTGATACTGTCAGCAACTTATATATGTAATTCAAATATATATATTTAATCACTTGGCTCTATTCCTTGTTGCTTCTGTCCTCTAGAAAAGTGTCCTTCTGTGGAAGTTGCAAGGAACTATCAATATTTAAGATTTTTCAGAAAGGATTCTCAACAGCCTTTAAACACTGATGGAAGTCTGATCTGCACTGCTGTATGATGGAATTAATGGGAGACTATCCAAATATCCACTAAAACTTAAGTAATGCACAGTGCAAATTTGACATGCTTTTTCTTCCTAGAAAGAGCCTTCTATTTTTTTCCTCATTATTTAAGCCAAGCCACCACTCTCAACAGACAAATAAAATAAATGTCTAAAGAAAGAATTAACTTTAAAACAGTGCGCTATTTAAATGCAATACTAAGCTACTTTGTCCCTCATTATTAACATATCCCAGTTGCTGTGATTTTACTGTATTTCTGCATTATCAGCCAAGTGTTGCAGGTTGTCTGCCTAGTTCAAAGAGCTCCACAAAACATACACAGCAACCATTCCTATGCCAACCAATAGTCAAAATACAGACTTGAAACATGTTAGACCAGGGAGAAGAAATTCCTGCCCGCACTTGTGGCGTGTTGTAGATCAAACAAATTTAAATCCATGAACTGAACGCACCATTTTCTGCCCAGTGGGAACTGCAAATTGATCGTTTGCATTATCCATCCATCTGGGAGTCAGGATTGAGGGGATGTGACCTCACCTAACACCTCTGCTGAGAAGACATCAAACTTGGGCAAGAGAAAAGGCTCTTAAGGCCACTGCAATTATCATGCTGGTCACGTGCTCCATGGCGATTGCTATAGTAACCAGACACTTGCCATGGAGACTCCGAGCTCAAAGCATTCTTCTCCTATGCCTTCAATTATTATTCTTTGGGTAACTGTTAATTTATGGTTTATTTTGGAGTAATGGAGTTCAAGGATTTGTTGTGTTCATCTGGCAAAGCAAAGACTACCAGAAATTAAAAGTTAAATCAGTTATAATAAACAGGAAAATCAGAATAAAGGTTTGTGTCATGGTTTTATAAAATACAGTATTTGTGTCATTTAGCATGGACAAACTGCAAGAGAAATGTGTCGTATTTTCAGCAGAATGCAAAAAAAAACAAAGAAAATAATGTATTTCTTTCTTGCCAGATACTCAAATGAGCCTCTAAGGTTGAAATTACTACAGACATGGCTGTTACTTATATTATACATCACCTTTTGCTAGGTATTGTGTTCTTTTTCACTTAAAATATTCTGATCAAACTTCCACCTCTTGGATTTTATACTGTCTCAAGATGAACTTCAAATGTTCACCCAAAACAGCTCAATTATTAAAGGTTTTACATCGACATGCTCTGGATCAAAGTGCACAGAAAGGGCAATGAGATTGCCAACACCAGGGAAGCAGAACCAAGGCCGAATGCAGGAGTGGCACTGGTGTGGCAGGAGGGGCAGAGAAATTGCACTGGATGTTGACAGAGGGGAGATGGACAGAAGAGCTGGTGCTTCCTAAAGCCTCCTGTCCTCCAAAACCAGGGGCAAAGGTCAAGAGGAGCAGATGGTTGTCTATTGTTCCAGAAGAAAGGAAAGGCAAATAGTAACCTCACCTCTACCTGTATCAATGCTTTATGCAGTCAAACCATACCACTTCATACCTGCTGCTTCACTAGAACCACCTGGCTCTCTCAGGGCCGAGATGGACACAGCGAGGGATCAACAGGATATAGAGAGCGAGGGCATCTGGTGTCAGATTCGCAGATGGATTTAGAGACACTGGGAGACACAGTGCAGGACAAGGAACAGAACAGCGTCTTCACAGCTGGGGCAGCTGATCATCACACCAGATAACAACATTCATGCTGCTCCATCTGTCCCCTCATCATGCTTCATATAAGACAGGTGCTTAAAAACAAGCTGTTCACTGCAAAGTTTCTCATTTTCTGGATGCTCATCAGCCACCCTGTGATCTTTTCTTCCAAGGATTAAAAACTCCCAGGGATTGTCAAGGTCAACAGGGAGTCAGTGAGATGGAACAAGCTAACTTGGAAAACCAAAACTCTCTTGTTTTCCTCAACTAAGGCTCCAAACTTAGTCAAAACTTTTGAATATCTTTCATCTCCCTGTCTTTCAGCATCCCATCCATTAAATAGGAATAACTGTGTCTCTTCACTTACCAGAAACATCATGAAAAGGAATTGTTTTCCACACACTGGTTATGACTTTGATGAGCACGATAGATGAGCCCCCAAGGGAGTAATAATTCTGCCTTCAAAGGGATGTTTAAACAATGTGTTGTAAATAAGGCCTGGGGCCACAAGTGGAGCAATGAGCAGGAAACAAGCTATGGAATAGCTGTTCATTAAACACATATCATTATTTTGTGCATCGAATACAGTGGGAGCTGGTGGAAAAAGTATTAGGGGCATGTGTAATTGAAGCCTGGATTGTGATGTACAGACATGACTGGGTCAGGCAGAGGTTACAGAAGGCTCTCCTAACTCTGCACACTCTGTAAACTCCTCTCAGCCTAGTTTTTAAGGACATATATGAAAAAACATGAGCAAGAACTCAAATATAAGAGGAGCAGAGAGTGTGATGTTCTGATCTGACAGTCACTGCCACATTCAGCAATCTTATCTCTCAGGATACATGACACCAAATCCCTCATTAAAAACTTGTTGAATACTAGAAAGGGCTTGCAAGAACTACTTCAGAAGGAGAAGGTTAATTAGCTGAAAATATACATTCCATGGATAAGGTGAGGAATTGCAAGCCCTTCCGACTTAATCCCAACACTGACACCAGTTCCTCTGGCTTTCATTGAGCATCACATAGCAAATCCCTGACACCCCAGGCGTGGCTCTGAAGCTGCTGTGTCCAACTGCTCCACTCCATACACCAGCCCCATCAGAGACATAACCAAAGGCAGCTTGTATTTTGTGAACTCCAGGGAGAACAACGAGCACAGGACACAGCAGCACTTGGAGTGCACTCACAAGCCAAGCAAACGGTGCACAGAGCAGCCACTCACAGCACCGAGCTCTGCACAGTGGAGGGGACCTTCTGCTAAGTCACTTGGTTCTTTTATAACATGTTACTGCTCTTCACAAGGGTTTATTCTCAGGGGTTATTACTGCTTCTATTCCATGATAGAGTCCTTCAAGCAACTCCACTGTCCTGTTTCTCCAGGCCCAAAGAAGCACCACAAAATACAATGACCTTGAATGCTGCCTCTCCCCTCTAAAGCTTCCCATTCTCTGCCTGCCTATACTGGCATCTCCCTGCACCCCATTTTTTCCTGCCACAGAGTTCCATTTTCAAGTGTCATAGTCAAATATCTGGGACAGTTTCTTGCCTTGAGTGAAAAAAAAAACACTTCCTCCAACTTCCAGAGAAAAACTATATATTTAGCAACAAAAACTGGAGTAACATTTAACAAAGAATTTGTTCTTCCCTTGCTGTAAAAGAACATTTTGGCACGTCAGGCTGACATTCTTCTAGTGAAAACCCATCTTGTTAGAAAATATTCTCTTTGGAACTGTACCAATATGTACTTAATGAAATACACATTTAAAAAATCGAAAGGGCTTCCTTTTCATTTTCACCCACAGGTACTGCACTTTGTAAAAAGTATTTTTAAAATAGCCCCTGTCACAATATTAGGGAAAGAAATAGGAGCTATAAGATGTTCTCTTTGCGTTCAGATAAGACAGCTGGTGCCCAGGGATGTTGAGGTCCTCAGTGCTGGGCTGAAGACAAGCTCAGGCCCAGGGCTGTGGTGGGATTTTTTTGTGGATATGCCTTGGTCATCCACAGTCAACAGGAGGTCCCCGAGTTTGCTCTGAGCTATGCTGGCAAATTACATGGAAGAAACTGAGTTTCAGATGAACCTTTTGCTCTGTCCTCAGCCAAGTATCACGTTCAGTGAAGTTTTAATTCAGTAAAGTATTTAATCACATTTAAGTTCTTTTTCGGTATCACGATGATCTTAAAATGCAAGATGGAAGGGGATAATTATAAAATAAACTCCTACAGAAGCCTGTAAGTTTGTCTATCCTGAAAATGACAGTGTATAACAATGAAAAATCATTTCTGCATAGTTTCTTATCTTGATTTAAACATACCTAAAGTATAAACACTTTTAGGTCAGAATTCTTATGCATGCATAAAATAAATACTGTTCGTGCTTTCTAAGTTGCACTGCATAGGCAGGACTTGCTCAGGATATATAACAATTTACAAGTAAATTATATTTAATAATCAAACCCATGATGAGTCTCAAGTAAAACATCATTTTTTTACATGCAGCCCAATACAGAGGTGCATTTTGGAAACACACTGGAGGAGACCATCCTTTAGAGCAGTCACTTCCTCCAAAGGAACTACTTGTACTTGCATGTACCAGCCGTACTCCTTTGGATTCCCCTTATGGAGGTGACAGTTCTCTAACCATTTCACAATTAACACTCCCACAGTAATGGGGTGAATCATTCCAGCAACAGCAAAAACCACAAATTTTTCAAAGAAAATGGCTCCACTGTCTATTCTCCTGCCTTAAGTCTTCCCTCCTCATGCTGTACTGTGAACAGCCCAAATACATTTGATCCTGGAATAATTTTGCTGTTTATGGCATCATCTCAAGCCAAAACACATAAAGCAGTAAATGCATTTATTTTTAACTCCCTGTCTCAATAGGGAAACTCTGGCAGTGAAGAGCAAGGACAGTCTCTTAGGGCTGTTTACTCCTGATTCATGGCTGAGTGGTGGCAAGGGACACCCCACAGGTTGATTTGAGAGGCAGTGGGTCCAGAGCCACCACAAAGAGCAACTGGAGATGATTTTCACATCATCTGCCTCAAGAAATACCCTCCTCAAGAGCTTTGTTGGTGTGGGTGCTGCCCATGCACATACTCGAGACAAACCTAACTCACTAGACCTGATCACGTTGGGAAGTGGGAGCAATATCTCCTCCTTGTGTAAAACAGGAATGGGGTGCAGAGAGAGGGGAGACATCTGCTGTGCACCAGGAGCTCACCTCAGCTTGAAAAATAATATTAAAAAAAAGAAGCCTCTTCCTGTTGAAACCTACATTACTTCAAGAGCAGGGAGGGTGACCTCCTTTCCCTATTTTTGTGCATCATGTTCCAAATTTTTTCCTCTGCCTCCAAAACTCTTTGCTAAGCTCAATGCATCATGAACACCTTTAACATTAAAAAAAAAAAAATTAAAAAAAAATAAATCGGACATTTTTGGGTAATATACACTATTCATCACCAAAACTATTTTGGTAAATGGTCCATATCTTAGTCAAATTAATCTGTATCGTGTGAAGTACTGTCAACTTTTCTTTGAACATGACTTTGGGATAGTAAATATTTTGTTGCATTTCTGGTGGTTGATATTTGACAGCAGAGCAAGAAGTTCAACTTGGAAAGTCACTAGAAATGGAATCTGGGAGGGAACAAGGCCACCTGAAGGGACCTCTGCTGTAGCCACCAGAACCTCTGCTATCCCTGACTTTGAGACAAGAGAGTGGAAGATCTTGGGGTCAGTCCAAGCTCAACAGGAATTCTCCTCCCGGCGCAAAGAAACAGAAGAGGAGGAAGAAAAACAGAAAGCAAATAAAACTAAAGACAGTTCTAATCTCATACGTAATTGATAAGACACCATGAAGTCAATGAAATAAATGAGTTGAACCCCATTTTAGAGTGAATCTAAACTCTGAAGACAGACTTCTTATCTATAAGCTCCATGTTATAAACACCATGCTTTCACATCACAACCAGCGTGTGCACTTAGGTGAGAAAAAACCTGAAATATTTGAGTCCAACAAAAAGAGGGCACAGGTAGCAAATAAATTTGGACTACAATATGAAAGAGTAACTAGCACTAAAATAAGCAGTATACATTTATTATATGTTTTGTTGCATTTTCATGACTGAGATATATTAATAAAAGCTTTATTTCCTTCTGCACCCAAGTCAGGGTTCTAAATGGTAACAGGAGTATAAAGCACTTTTGCATTTCTTCCCTGGAAAACCAGATGCAATAGCAGAGACAATTTCAAAACTCAATCTGATTTAAACATCAGAGCTAACAGAACACTTAGGGAAATGGTTATTTTAAACTCTCTGTACCCATAATTGCTAATTTTCACTCTGGAAACACACACAAAATTTCCACATGCAGAATAATCAGAAAGGATAAACAAAACATTTTATGTAAAATAAACGGATGCCTTATCCTGCAAAGACTTGAACATATTTCCTGTTGCCAGCAAAAATACTCATAAAATTTGGAATGTGAACCAACAGCTGGGAACAGTTATCTACAGGAGAACCAGCCGGGTTCGCAGTCATTTCGGAAATCAGCGCACACAGTGGCATCCATAGGTTTTCATTTCCTCTGTGATAAGCCTTTCCCAGAGAGAAGACTCAGCAGTATTTCTCCCTGCCATACTTTGAAACGTACTGTGAATTTCATAAGTTCATACTTGAAGGGTCTATAAGAGACTTGAAAGCCCAAGAGTCAACACAACGTGGAAATGGCGGGGCCAGGGATGGAAAGGATCCTCAGTGAGGAGGAAGCAGAAGAAGGCACCAAGCTAGCACCAGGCCCGACCCACAGCCACAACACCCACTCCAGGCATCCTGTTACTCACTGGCTTCTTGGTTCCAGCAGTGAGTCAAGACCAATTTATTCAGCTATAGGATCATTTCTTACTGCAGGAAACATGCATCTTATCTCACACATACATGTATGTTTCAACATACATTCTCGATTTTACTACATAGGATGAGAATCAAAATCTGGTAGAAGAAAAGGGCTTTCAGTTCTGCACAAACAAGTACACAGCAAATAAACCTCAGCAGCTGACAAATTATTTGTTTCCTAACAAAAGGAGATACATTACTGAGATGTCAATGCCCACAACTGTTTTCAGATTCTAAATAAAGGGGTAGAGAATTGTATCTGAAATATGAAGAAACGAAAAAGGTTCTTTCAAACATGTAGATTTTGTTTCAGCAGAAAAGCTTTCATTAATTTCTCACTTGATAATAAGATTTTATTCCTTCCCTGAAGTATTTCTAATGTAAGAAAAACACTCTGTGTTTTGATAACATTTGAGAAATGCAAAAAGTCAATTTTGTAACTCTTTGTTTCTCAGTTTCACAGAAACATCTGCAGTGCTGACATTGGCATGAAACATGGATATAGTCTCTGAAAGGAATAAAGGAATGGTGAAAAGCAACGGGTAAGCACCATTTCCCCATGCACAATTTGGCTTATTTAATTTCTAAAACATAAAACCATCTTGGGTTTTAACTCACAGTGTTGCATTACTCCAACTCTACATTAACATCAATCGGCAAAACCCAGTAGTCTCAAATAGGGCTTTATAATACAGGAGTAAAAGTCCTCACTTGACAAAGTGAGTATTTGAATTTAAGGTTCATTTTGGGGCATAAACGCTAAATATTGCCTTAGTGAAGACTTTTATTTCCTCTTTTTTAAGCAATCCCTACAGTTGAGTGTCATCTGTCAAATCAATCACAGATGAAGGTGACCTCTACATTTCCATACCCTTGTATATGATTTCTTAAGATATGTGAGCTCAAAGAAGTCAAGGACAAGTGTTCAATACAGGAGGAGAATTAAGCTTCAAATCCTTTCATTAAGAACACCTCAAGGAAAAGGATCTTAAATCCAGATAAAAGTATTACCATTACATATTTCGGCCTCATCTTAATACACGGTAGTTTAACCACATCAAAGACTGAGCTATTACTGCTATTATTAGAGGCCTGGAATGAATTCCCACAGAACACAGTGGCAAGTCAGTTCTCCCACATCCAGCTCTGTATTTTAACAGGACCCCTTCCCTTCAGAGATGCTTTCTGTTGTTGTTCTCCCAGGCAATAGCACTTCAGAACACAAACCAGATCTGCCTCCTTGCCCACAGCTGGAAAGGTCAAGCTGATCATATCACTCTTTTAAGGCAAGATGGATCCAGGGATTTCAAAATTCAGGAAAAGCAAGAACCCCTGAAAGAAAATATCCTTCCAGCAGACATCACTCCATTGAAGGCAGAGGAAAACCAGAGGTCTGCTGGGGCTCAGGACAGCTATAGTTCACACTAACATGCAGAGACTTAGAAGGGCCAGTCTACATCCAGTGTTATTCCCCACCACATTTCCATAAGCCCCAGGAATCTTGAAAGCATGGGCTCCAGAAAAGAGTGGGAAGCTTATGTCAAACAAATTCTCTCAGAGAAGGGGCCACAGAGGCAGCTCTAGGGGCTTCCACAGAGATAGTATCCTGTTGTTTGCTGCAATTCCTCCCTAGGTTTGTCATTTGTGTTTTGACTTCTGCCTAATGCCTCCAGTCCTGCATATAATTTTATCCCCTACAAACTCTTCCCTTCTTCCCCTCATTCCATTTCCTCGTGTTTCCCTTTCACTAAACTGAACCCAAATATATACATGTGTATTTAATAATAACACACAGGGAGTGTTTACCAACCCTCCCGCAGCTTGTTTGTTCTAGGCCTTCTCTTGGCCTGTGTGAATCATCCATTTAGGCAGCAAACTCTCCAGGAAAAGGGCTGCCTCTTGCTCAAAACCCATACAGTGCCTAGCACGCCCAGCTCCATTCTTAATTATTATAACAACTTCAGCAATGGGCTCGGTTTCCTCACCCCTGCAATGCTGGATGCTTGCTTTGTGTGCCTTCACCTCCCTATTAAATGCTATAGAGAAAAACTACAGCAGGAGCAGCACAAGGGACACAGCAGAGCTTTGTGTTTGACATGGAAACTCCAGGAGGACCAAAACAGGTCCTGCCCTCCCCACACAGAGCATCATCCACAGCTCCCAGCAGGGCTCTCCCCTCTTTTCTCTGATGAAATGCACAATTCCTGTTAACATCCACACTAATTTCATGTGAAGTTTGTGAGGAAAATCGAGCCCTTTTCCACACAAGCATGAACTACTGAAATCCAAACCCTGGCAGAGGGGTGGCAGGATGAGGAAGGAATGGCATGTTCCTGCTCCCTGACGCCATAGGACACTCTGAGCTCTGCCTTCCCTAACAAAAGCTTCTATTCATTAAGGGGTGGAAAAAAAACCCCTTTTATTCTCCAGGCTTTGAAGGGCTTACATCATTGCTTCTTCAATTTCAGGATTCCAGGGAAAACAAGCTTTCTGCAGGGCTGGTCAAATGACTGTTAACTAAGAATTCCTGGGAGTGTTTAATCTACACTCTTTATTAATTTATCATTAGGGTACCTTCTAATAATGACTCGTCTAACGAAGAAAGAAAACCACAGCAGAAACCCTCCCCACTCCTACAGTATTAGTTACAAAGAACCTGGGCATCTCTCCACCAAACAAGTCACCATACCTTTTTTTTTTCTCCCATCCTCTAATTAGCCCCAAGGCTTCCAAGGGAAAACCACCATGAGCCTTCTATACTGCAGAGAAAATATTTTACCACCAGCCTTTCACCATGCACATAAAAAGAAAATTTCATCATCAGTTGTGTCTGACAGCTGCCCTGAATGTGAAGACAGGAATTATCTGTGAATAGGAATACAATTTTTAAGGGACAATGTAGTTGCACCAGCCCTGTGAGCTTTTTCCTCTCACGGTGCAGTAATATTTTTTCCCTCGAAGATCTCTCCATGTATGTGGCTGCAATTCATTTCTTTTTGAGATACCCACGTAACCCAACAGCAATGCAGCCTCAAGATTTTAAGCACACATTTAGTTTTCAACAGGGAAATCCTATATTGCAGACTAAGGGAAGCTCCAAATTAAGGGAAATTTGTGTTTTATCAGGAGCAAATAGATTGTGGTAGTGACTTTTCAACAGAAAGCTCAAAATGTGATTCCTCCCACGAGCCCTTCACCTTTGTTTTACTACTTCTGCAGCACAGATAACTTGAAACGACTAAATGTACCAACAGCATCAAGTCAAGGCAAAGTCATTACTTCACCTACTTTTCCTGTCACTAAGCTAAGAAAATCTAAAATCTAAAAGCTGTTTTTCAGACCTCAAGCAACACAGGGCCTTTAGAACATCAACAAAAACAGTTTTGAGTTTCAGGCTCAATGCTATGCTTTTACTTGTGGTTACACTGAAACTTGAGAGGGAATTACACCAATCTCTCCTCATGCCTGGGCAGCAGTTTTCATCTGTCACCTGTAAATAAACTGATTTCATGAAAAGCTTTGCTCCAGAGAGTGTTTGGCCTACAGGCAGCCTTGGTCTTGACCTATGCATTCATCCAAACCAAAGGGTGCAATGCACTCAACCATGCCTGGCCTACAGCGCTTTCTGTATGACCCACTGTAAATCCTGAGCCACTTCTTTAAACTAAACTAGTGCCAGTTCCTGGTGGGTGACACGAGATGACAGACAGGCTCCAAGCAAAGCCAGAGAGCTGGCACAGGATGGAACCACTCCAGTGACACCACAACAAGGCAGAGGATGGTTCACAGGTCTCAGCACTGCACAGACTTGAGCGACCAGACCTTGACAGATCAGAGCAATCTTGGAAAGGTGGCCACTCACAGTGCGCAGAAGCAGCACCACACAAAAGTGTCCAGAAATGACAAGTCCAAGATCTATCTGTGTCCTCTGTTTTGAGAGAGCAAGTGAGAGAAGCTGGAGGAGTTAGAGACCAGATTTGCCTGTAAGATTTCTATCAACACATTCCTAATGTAGAATTTGAAAAGCATATTTCTAGAAAACTATGTGTGAGGCAGAAGTAGACACATACTATGCAGGTGTGGCTGAAGAGATCACTCAGTCACATTGCTTTGAGGTTCTCTGATTAAAAGGTTTTTTGTTTTGTGGGGCAAGTTTGACCTGTGCTTGTTTTTTTGTTTTGGTGGGTTTTATTAGAAAATTCTCATATGTTGAAACAAAAAATTTGTTTAGAAACTGTGGTAACTGAATTTAAATATTAACAGGATCCAGACAGAATGGCATCAGCAGAGAACACTCCAGATTTTAACAGCTTTAAAGTTTATATCATGTTTGTATATATAACATGTATTTTATATATATGTGCTTGTACAAGTAATATCTGTGGCAAGATTAAGAATCCATATTAGAATCACAGTAGCATTTTTTCAATCCAAATAAACCAGATTTTTTTCAGTTTGTTGTAAAAGCAATTTTTTGCCAATTTATGATAACAATAAAGGATAACAATAAATGATAACATGTTAGAATTTCTCAGGTAATGCAAATTTTTAGTTTCAACCCAGCTGAGAGTCCTCTTTCAAAACAATCTTAAACAGTGAGCAGAGCTGGAAGCTCAGAGGAGGCGAATATTAAAACTCCATGCAAAGTGAACACATTCAGTTTAGACTAAGATGTTCTACTACCCGTGTCACGTATGTCACAAGCCAAGTCAACTGCAGACCTGAAAGAGTCTTTACAATTTGTGCATATGCACTCATGCCTCCAGCTAGAGCTACCAGAGGATAATTTGAATGTGAATGTATTTCTGTCAGTATCAGTAAATTTGTGGTCACTGCCATAACAGCAGAGCATGCTGATCACAAGATGTGAAATGCTCTCCCATTGATATAATGGTTTAATCTACAGGACACTCACTACTAAATATCAGCTATGACTAGCCTACAAAGCGGAATATCAGATCCCCAAAAAAGCAAACTTTGGCAGACACAGATTTAGACATTCTGAAAGGTATTTTGCCTGTGAAATTAATTGTAGTAAGAATATTAAGTGAGAAGTAAGAGGACTTATATTTTCTGTGCTTATTGTCATAAAATAATCCCCACCAATGATCAAAATCCAAATCTCTCAATGTAGAACTAATAAAGGAGACTGAACCCAAAAGGCACCTGAAGGAATCTGCACTAGAAACAAACCTTGGACACAGCCAGGAGAGACAGACCTCATCTCATCACCTGAAAAACTTAAACACCAAGCCAAGGGATAACACAAATGCAATCTGATTATTCACACAGTTGTCTGTGCAAATGTCTCTCTCTGACCTGGCCCCTCAAGCACTCCCTGACTTCACACAGGTGCTTTCTCTCCCCTCTGTACCAGACTACTGAGCAAATAGAGCACACAAATCCTTAATCCTTTTAATAAAAGCTGTGCTTTGGATCAAAACATTTAGGTTGACTTTCCAGTGCAACACAGGTAGACATCAGTACTTACGAATTCTGACTGATTGCAGGGTAAGTTTTTCATCCTGGCAACACGGTTGCCATAGCGATCCCGGCTGATCCGATATTCTTAGCAACCACTCCTAACCCTCCATCCCAGCACTCCCTGGTTTCCTCCAAGGCTAAGCTGCATAACCTCACTTCCAAAACCCCACCCACCACCAGCAGAACCATTAGGGTAACAGGAGCCGGTAGCTGGGGGGCCTTCTCCATAGGTACCCACCTGACACACCAGTACAAAGTGCAATTTGCAACTGGGAGGACGTGAGAAATCAAGTTTGGCCTCTGGATAACGTGCAGGAAAGAGAGTCATGCTGGACCTACCCAGCCAGTTTCAGATCCTCAGGACACAAACAGGAGAGCAGCAACAGTCTGTGATGCTCCAAGACCATAAAAACCCACTACACATCATTCCTCTGGCATAAAGTAATATTAGATAAAGTCAATCTGAAGGTACATCACTGAAATCGCAACAAGATGCAAAACATCTCCAGTTTTATACCCCACAGCAGCAGAGGAGTCCATTATTAACACCATTAACAACTGCCTCACACAGAACCAGGCAAACTGTACTTGCAAGCAGGCTTCCGAGCCAGGTGAAGACAAGTGAGGAACTGGCAAACCACAGCACCTGTGTTACTCCAACTACACACACTGTGTTTGGCAGCCTCCTCCACTTGCTGTCAGATCTGTGGGCTGCCCCTCCTGCTCACAGCTGGGCTTTCCTGCACCAGCCCCAGAATAAAGTGGGACTTCTCACACCGATTCAAGCTGTGACCGAGTGACTCACAGCTCTTCATGCAGGTGAAGCTTTGTGGACTTCATCTGGGAATGAAACTAGGCATGGGAGAAACTAGCACAAGAGAGATGGAAGTGAAATGGATAGAGTGGCTACTACTCAAATACAGGTTTAGTACCAAACCTGGATGTGCTCCCACTAGAGGTACTTGATAGTGCCAAGAACAATGGATTGGAGAGCTGCACCGCAAAGCCTCATGGACCAACTGCTCTGTTCTGGATTGGTACTCACTAAACATATCACTCTCAAGACCTTTAAATTAACAAGGCTGCTCAAAACAAGTAATACATTACAAAGCATAAACCACATGCCCAAGAAATCAGGCAAAATACTTTGCAAGTGTTAACAGATATGTTAATGGTGGGACTCTGATCTTAAAGGTCTTCTCCAACCCCAGTGTTTCTACACAAGTAGACTTTCGGGGAGGTCTCTTCAAAAGGAAAGTCTGCAGGATGCAGGCAAACAAACATCAAACACTGCCTAACTGCACGTTCTGAACTGAGGGAACCAAAGAAATGTAATGTAGATTATGTTCTTGGCTCAAATTTCCAAAAGCCAGGAATGACAATTTTCAGGTAAGAATGTTCTCAGTGTCAGGTTACGGGTTTTTTATTGCTATAGTAAATTACAAGTTTCAACTAAGATCAGGGACCAAAATGCACTCACACTTTAAATGCGGAATGAAAGACTGTCACTCAGTGAGGCTATTTCTAGACTAGAAAGCTCCTGATAAGTTTCTGGCTCCCTTCCTAACAGAATCCTCTGCAAGATCCCTGCTGTAATAATAAGTATCCCTAGTTTGACACCATGAAATCAATTTGCAAGAAACACTGCAGGAGGACAGCAGCTACTTAGCAAAGATCCTGATCTTGACCACATACCAACATGCACCAAGAGCAACTCATCATCTTTCCAGAGTCACACTGGCCTGACCTTAATATACATCAATAAAACAGAGATTAGGTTTGACATTTCAGTTTTACTACTTTTCAGCAACTACAAAATAAGCAGACATCTGCCAGATGCTCTGCTAACAAGCAGATACTATGATTAAGTGTCAGTCAGTGCTGTACTTCCCCATTTCCCGCATATTCTTCCTCAGAGGGATCCTGGGAAGATGCAAGACATGCCATTGCAAAGCACCCAACAGTACTGTATTTACTTGGACAGATTTTGTGTCCCTTTCAAGTGTGCTATATATAGCTGATTATTTTGCTTTCTAGCCTAGAAAAGGAAAATCACAGCTGACACAGATTTCTTCTCAGCAGTTGCCTGCAAGCCCTGGCTGCAGATCTCCTCCCACAGCACACAATAAGCAGCAGAGTCCTGTGGTTGCAGGTGCTCTGACCAAACACTGGACATCTACTTGTGTTGTTTTCTGTTCCAAAATTAAGTACAGATAACAAATGGGAAATGTTACAAACATGAGCACTTCAGGTCACTTACCAGCTTATTGTATTTGCAATTTAACCCAGCCATAAAGCAGATTCCACAGAGCATATCATATTAACCATTGGGCTTAATGTATTCTGCAATCAAAGCTAAGGCTGCATAAATTGCAGTATCCAATTTATACACACAAGCTTTTTACTCTTTTTTTTCCCCAAGACCAAAGAAATGTCAATTGACAACCTTTCACAGTTGTGTCACTTTGATGGACCTGAGCCAGAACCCCCATGTGAGGAACTCTTACATAATTTATTCAGGTAATTTTCATTACGAAGGAGTAAAAAGGTATTTTAAAGATTCCGTCTTTTTAAAGATTCCATCTTCAAGACTGCAAATTGTCCTTTTTTAACCTTTTAAAAGTGCTTTTAGTAAATGAACAGAAAGCCGAGGATGCCACCATGCACCCAATACCATTTATCCTCCTTACTTTCAATAATGTCCTTATAAAGCTCTGTTTTCCAAGGGGAGAAAATGTTAGGAGCTCTCCACCAGCAGCATACGGTGCATTAAACAAACTTGCTCGTGTCACACTGAAGAAAAAGGTGCTAAAAGAACATCATGCTCACAACTCTATAAACTCAAGCAGTATGAAGGCCAGAATTACACAGTTGAAATCTGCCCTTCTGTACGTATCAACATTGTTTATCACAATACTGTAGAATGGAGGCTTTTTTCTGTAGGATCCAATAGTAATGAGGGGATGCCTCATCCAATCTCCATTTTTGCCCTATTCTTTCTTTTTAACTGTTGTTTTTTGTTGTTTTTTTTTTTTAAACAGAGTGTCTTTGTCCAGCATCAGAGCTGCTACTGCTCCTCATCCATAGATTTTTTTACCAGTTTGAATGGAGCCCTATGTTAAAAACAATAAATCAATCTATGGCACAAGTTCCTGGGCTGTGAAAAGCCTGCACAACTCTAGAACGATTATTTTCACATACATTCTCTCAAAGCAATAAGTTAATTCATCCAATCTGTAACATCTGCTGTTTTTCCCAGACAAGATAGGGAATTTGCAATGTTTCTTTAAGCCACTGAAAGTAACAGGTTCAGAGATTTTTTCAAAAGAGAATGAGTGTGCACTTATACTTGATTTTTGGAACCCCCTGACCAAGCAAACAAGGGTTACACACTCAGCTTTTCCAAGACAGTCTTGAACTTCACTGAAAGGAATCCGTGTTTGTCGGTGGCAGGATCAGGCCCACCAGTGGAGGGGTTTTAAAGCACATTTTATTAATGCACAAAGAGAAGAACTTCCTTAAATGACTGAGGGAAGATTCTCAAACCTTCAGCAATTCACACCTGACACAAACAGGCTGTTCCTATTAAAGGTTATTTGACAGTTGTCTCAAAGCTCACCCACAGTTCCACCCCCTGCCACAGGCAGGGACACCTTCCACCACAGCACACAGCTCAGAGCCCCACCCATCCTGGTCTGGAACACCTCACACAACACATGAAAATCAGTGCCTAATTCTAGGAGCATGTTCAGAGTTTGCTCCTGCAAACCTGCACAGCTTCGGGCTCTTGGAAAACATGTTTACAAATTTAGCTCCATCTGTTATTAGTCAGGAAAGAAACAGATTTAGGTTGTTAAGTCTTATCCCCTACAACCATAAACCTTAAGCTGTAATAAAATAAAAGCAATAGAGCTCATATACATTTCTCATAGACTTATAACTTGGAATAAATATTTTTAAATTGGATAAAACCCTGAGATTTATTTCCTGGACATTCTGTGTCTGCAAAGAGATGACCTACTTACTGGATCTTTGGGAACACACGGGATGGGTGGTGTTAGTCTGGAGTGCTTGAGTTGAGGGGGGAGGGAAGAGAATCAAAACTCTGTCCCACAGTGCCGGACTAACACTTGTTTT
The DNA here is from genome assembly GCA_013399695.1 of Formicarius rufipectus. Taxonomy (NCBI): domain Eukaryota; kingdom Metazoa; phylum Chordata; class Aves; order Passeriformes; family Formicariidae; genus Formicarius; species Formicarius rufipectus. The sequence continues at coordinate 159,381 of VXAU01000243.1, forward strand.
CAAACGAAACTTGCCAGAGAACTAAAAGGAGAAGATAGAGCTCTCCCAGATTTTTAATTTTTTTTTTTCTGCCCATTTTAATTTTTTAGGATGTCAGTTTTTCAGTAGCTATGAAGCCTTGAGGTCTAACCCAAAGAGAATAAATAAATATCCAAAGAGGGGGTTTATAAAAACCCATTTGGGATATGTCCTATATAGCTGAGAGAGGCTAAGATTTTATGCATATTTAGCTGAGTTATTCTAAAAATTCCTCGATAACGGAGATGTAACACTGGCCTGGGAACCATGGCCATGGCATGAGAGTCAGAATAGATCAGGCTGGTTCCACGGAGTAACCAAAGCTTCAAGGCCATGACAGGAGGAGGGGTGAGGCAAAGAAATAAGAATGGGAAGACTTGTTAGAAGAATAAAGAATTTCAGACTATAACAATAATTGTGTGGAACAACAAGATGTTTACAAAGCAAAACAGAAGTTTAAAGACTAACCCTGAAGGGAACAGTTATGAAATGACAATGCAGACAGCATTCCCAGGGTGCTGGTCACACTCTCATTAAACGATATATAAACACTCAAAGGACAACTCAGCACTTCAGCAACCTTTCAAATCTTCCAACTATTAAGAAAATACTCTAAAAGGAAGAACAGTGAATTGCCTTTGGTTTTCTTCATATGGAAAAATCCTGCCAGGCAAGCAAAAGCCACACAACTCTCTGCCATAAAATACTTCGTAATGAGAATATTCAATAGTACTAACGTCAGCAAGCTGTAACTCAGACGGCCTAAAAATCCACCAGCAACTAAATCCTCATGATGGATTTGTTGTTTCTTCATACCAGGCTGCTGTTTCTGATTATTTTAATTGCCTACTGTTTGCAATACCATACTTAGGGAAATCAGGCAATAAATTATATAGCTAATCATGTGGTCACATGGATGATATAAATGCCATGTTACTGTGCCTAGCAAACTGCCTGCTGCTCTGCTTGGGGCTTCGGTAGAAAGGAATACAAGCTGCCCCCAAGGCAAGGGATGTGGACGTTCTGAGTTGGATGCCCCGCAGGCACACCCTGCTGAGCCGTCAGCACACGGAGGGGCATTTCAGAGGCAGAGAACAGTGGAACCGACATATAGCCCAGGTCAGCAAAGACCCCGCTGCTGCAGCCCCAGGATAGCCAGGAAGGAGGGACGAGCTGGGAACTCCTACCTCCAGCCTCTTTTCCTCCTGGACCTGCACTAAATAGTCAAGTCAGAAGGTCACCAAATCTCCACCCGTTTACACCAGTTGATTTTCCAGGGCCCATTCACTCTAATTACTCAAAGTAGTAAGACAATAAAAGTAAAAATATTTTATTTGTAGGCATTAATTGCAATTAATGTATCATGGTTCTGCCACAGGATGTAACTCCCTTCCCACACTGCCCTAAGATGAAGATCTTTTAAGGAACTATGCAGAAAAAAAGGAAAATTCAGGACACATGTAGGACCCTGTTCTCCCTTCCCCCACTTTCCTTTTCCCACTCTAATTTCTCTCAAGACATTGAAAAGGCTTGTTGAAAATACAGCTGAGTGGGTGATATAGCATATTCAGGTTTCATGTGAGATCTGACTGGGTCAAAAGATTTCTTCTGTAAATTTTCAATTCCCTAGGAAGGAAATCTACATACTAAAGGGGAACTCCCGGTGTTTTATAAGATGAGAGAGGTTCACATTAGTGTTATTCCTTTCATTTTTTGATGTATTATTTCCACTGAGTTGCTACAGGGAACTCAGGAAGGAAAATGCTGTTTTAAAAAACAGGATAAAATTTTGCTATCACAGAAACACAGAGTAACTTCTGAGAAAAAAGGCAGGAATTGTGCAGTATTCCCCTCACTGCAAACCAAACTGATCTGAACCATGTCAGCTGCCAGAGGATGGGTCTTTTTGTTACATGGAAATAACCTGGAAGCTCACCTTCCCATAAAAATTTTCAGCTAAGACTATGACAATTAAAGTTTTTGAGCACATACTGTTCTGGGTAACTAAAATTTGCATTGCTCCATGGAAATAGGTCAAGGAGCTAATTTACTTACTTATAACTAGTCTATCAAATTGGTAAACAATCTTCCTGCAAAACTTTTTACTTGAAATGCATCTATAGGAGTAACATTATTTCAGCCACTCTAGTCTGGTATGAGGTCAAGGTAACAACTTTGGAATTGCCTCCCAAGTCCAATGCTAAGATGCTCAGCAAAGCAGAACCATCAGCTGAGATCATCAGAACAACCACGTGCCAGACAGATCCCTCCTGTGAACAGAGGGCACCTTCAATGTTCTTGGGTGTGTTACCCACTGGTGGGCTATGCCATAATGAACAGCTGTTGATTTACCTTCAGATTACACAATCACAGAATCATTTTGGGTGAAAAAAGACCTCCAGGACCATCAAGCCCAACCATTAACCCAGCACTCCCAGAGCCACCACTAAATCACATCCCTAAATGTCACATCCACGTATCTTGAACACTTTTGTTAATTCTGGCAAAACGAGTAATTAGTTCAAATTAATTCCAACTTATAAGTATTACAGTGGTGTCCAAACTGCCTATACTGCAGGATGCTCCAAGCTTTGCCATGGCTCTTTCCTCCCTAAGGAGATAACTGTGTGCAAGCTGCAAGTCATTTTTATTTATATTAAAAACAGACCGTAAGATGTGGAGAAAAAACACAAATTGGTCAAACTCAGTAAATCTCACTCTACTGTTTCTCTGGCCACTGATACAAGCGCGAGAACACAGAACAGTCTATGTATGTTAATCTGACACTGCTTCATTATTAAATGCTTACAGTAACAAACCACATCTGTATAACTTTAATAGGCATTACGTTATTGGAGATTTATAACTAAATATTTACTTTGGAATTATATATATGAAAACAACAATATTACTATTCTGCATGTATGAGGAGTCACCTTTCTTTTCCACCATTCTTATTTCAAGACGTTCACAACCCTAAGAACTCACAAAAGAAAGGGGAAAAAAATGAAGTTGTGAACATCACTATAAAGTGAGTAAGGTCATGTTCAAAAAAATCCAGAACAACAAAAACCTTGGGGATATTAATAATGCATAGCCAACATGAAAATTCAAAGGCCTGTCAGAAACCATGCAAGCCCAAGCTAATTTTGCAGAGATGTTACTGCAGAGATAATGAGAACAACAGCAGGCTTGTTTGTAGTGGCAATAAACCCATAAAATAGCAACACAAAATAAAAAGGTACAGCATTGGAAAAACTAAATAGATGAATATTATTTCAGATCACAAAAACTAAGGAAAAAGTTTATATGCAATGCCACCACATATTATCTAATGCTCCTGGAGTGGGGCCATCAACAAAGCAGAGGAAAAGGATTCGGGGCTATGGGGGAATAAATCATCCAACTGCTCCTGGTATCAGCACCCCTGGGCTCTACACAGCCTGAATGTGCTGAAGGGGCTGGAGAGATGAACTCAGCCACCTTCTTCCAGCCCTGGTAAGATCTGAGGAGCAAAACTTATGAAGCATCTGTCCTTCCATGCAGGACCAAGATGTACCATGTGTATGGAGATGGTTATGCAGCAACGTTAAGGCAGCTGGAAGCCTGGACTCAAATCTCCCATATCTTAGCAGGTTAAGTCCTCTGAAGTCCCACTGGAATGATCCTATATGGACCTCACACTGCATTATCTTTCTTCCTTTGGTTTTTCCCATGTTTTACATTGCTGGGTTGAGGAAGCCACTATACAAAGCTTTGCAGAGTTAACACACACACAGATATCTGCCCTCAGAATATGCTTTTTCTCTTATTTTAATTAATACTCTTGAATCATGTTAATCAAACAGTACGCCACAATTGGAATTCAAAGACATCTGTATTTTTCATAGTCAGTGTTCCATCCACTCCACATGTCAGACCTCATGCTTAAGTGGTACATTGCTGCAAATGCCTCAGAGCAGATGCTCTCAGGTTCAAAATCATTAGAAACTACTAGGTTGCAGTTCAGTGCCTTATCTCTACTTACTGGATATGTGCCAGTGCATATTCTGTATTGACAGGTGAACTAAATGGCAGTCAGGGGCTTAAATAACTTCAAACCCCTGACTCCAGCACCACAGCAAGATATGATACACTGAGATGGAGAATTCTAATAGAAAGGCATATTTATTACATTTTTGTCTCCAATTCTTCATTTACCTGACAAAAGTGTAAAGACAGAATACCTAAAAGCAATCTTATGTCTGCTTTATACACAAGCATTGGAGCACATACTCAAACTTTATGTCACACATGAATTCAAAGAACATTCACCAGAAAGCACCACTATGACATGGAGTAGTCAGAGTTGATAAACTTCAACCTAGTTATGCCATGTTGCTTTTAACACATCTGTTTCTCTTACCCATCAGACTTGGGCTCCCGTTTCAGATATTGGCCTGTGCTACTGTTCCAAATTTAAACAAGTTATGAGCTCCCTGACCCGGTATTTGCTTTCCTCTAATCACCTCATGGCACAGCTCAGTGTACAGTGGAAAATGGCTCATTAAAATCCAGCTAAATTGAGCCAAGCTAAGTGCTCTTGAGTGACTGAATTTTTCCCAGGGTGGACAGACTTTAACGGAGCTGATTTTTTTTCTGTTGACACTGGGCATTTAAAAAGTATCACAGTATTTTGTTCTTTAAGTATCTGAAAAGGGGTAAGTCATAATGTTCTAAGTAGAGAGTACAATTGTTTGTTCAGCGTTTCCATTTCAATACATCTACTTTAAAAAAAAGAAAGAAAAAAAAAACAAACAAACAAACAAACAAACAAACCCCACCGCTGTTAAAGTGTCAGAACAGGAAATTCAACCCAATGCCATCTTCACTGTAATTTGTACATTAGGTCACTGTTTGGCAATTCAGAACAAATCTACTGCACATTTGTAGAATTACTTGAATAAAGGATGTGGAATACGATTGGCTCAAACAATTCAATCCTCTAAGGTCAGCAGCTTCACATAGGTGAATCCTTCTGCTAATTATGTTACATCACCCCAGGCAGTTATTTGATTTACGCACCCCATTCATCACTACCACGTACCTTTAAAAACACCTTAATAATTTCTGCAAGTGCAAACATGTAACTGAATATAACACAGGTTTTAAAACTACTTCCTCAAAATATCAAAGAGCTAAAAACAGCTCAGAACCCCTCCTAATGAACAGCTTTTCTTTTCCACAGTAATTTTCAAAGTGATGATGAAATGAGACAAAAACAGAAGGGGAAATTCAGTATCATAAAATACCAGAGTGAGTATTATTGAAAAGAACATAAAGCGACAGCATTACATCACACAAAGAACAAAGATGAAAACAGAATCAGACAGAACTGAAATGGAAACTCCTGTTCTTCTATCAAACATTCAAGTCATAAAAAGTTCGGGGTAGGTCTCTGAAATGGGTTTTTAATCACTTGCTTATTTTATTCCTACTCTAATGGTATAATTATGTAACTCATCTCCACATGACAAGTGAGGAAGCAGAGACCTGTTAGAACCCTTTTCCTAAGCAACCTTGCAGGACCAGATATGAACAAAAAACAGCCCTGAAACACAGCAAGTGTCAGGAGGACACAAGCTGTGGGGGCTGATTGACTATTTGGGTTCTGTATGGAGAGGGTCTGATCCATTAGCACAGGGAGATTAGGAATTGCTCTGCTACAGCTGTGGCTCTAGCCCTTTTTTTTAAATTACTGTTTTTAAACTTCGAGTTGAGTTCTGACTGATCCCTGATTGATCAGCTCCAAATGAAAAGGCAAAGCAGTCAAAAGAAAACTGCTCTAACAGCACAGGAATACAAAGAGGAACCACTGGAGTTAACAGACCCCTTAGTCCTGGTACAGGTTATGGAAACCAACCAAGCCAATCCAAATAACAATGCTGAGGAGTTATTGCATTTAGGTTTCAGCATCAGGAGAAAGATTGCTTATGCAAAATTAATAAGAATCTTGGTCTTTATGTGAAACGCTACAAGGGAATTTCTTTTGTGCCACTGAGGTAATGGAATATTTATGAGCACTGGGAATCAGGGCAGTCAGAATTACAAGGAACAGAGGTCACAGAGGGGAGGATTGCAAGGTTACATCAGTTAGGGCTTTTCTTTTGGTTGGATTTTGTTGAATACATGCAACCGTGCATCTTCACAGATATATTTACTGTCCTGGACAAATAAAGAATTGTTGTTTGCCTGGAGATGCCCTGGATACACACACTGCAATGCCAATTTTGTTATTTATTTCAGTAACTATCTCCATTTGCACCAGTTTACCAACATGCACAAAGACCCCACTGCTCAAATGAATCTTTTTTAACCATGAAACTGAAGCTAAAAGTCAAAACTGAAGTACAACAAAGGGATCATACCGAGCTGGGCACATTACAAATATACAAACAGGTGGATGGATCCAATGGTGGTCACTCCTGGAGCAGTGTTTTAATGCTCTTTCTGATTCTGTGCAGTTACTGGAAACTTTAAAACAGTAACCAATGCAAGAAACTTCCTTTCTCAAATCCAATTGGCAGACCATTAAAACACATACTTGCATAGAACAAGAAAATGCCCTGACCTTCAAAATTGTTTTGCTCATAAATTGGGGTAGAATCTTTTTGCTGTTTAATGGGTGAGCAGATACAGAGTTTCATGGTAAGTCTGGAACATACATCTTTAGTCCTTTTGTGTCCACACGAAGTACCCAATTCAGCACAGCACTGAGGGAATCTCCTGAGACAGGCAAAGTTCATGAAAATATTAATAGGAGGAAAGGTATGTCATTATCCCCAGGCCCTGCTGACTAGATTGTAATTAGAAATATCCCTCTTTTTTAGCAGATGGGTCTCCTGGCCTCCCTCCAGTCTAAGCTTCATGTTGTCTATTATGGCAACCCAAACTGTGAAGGAAGTAAAATAAAGTGCTTCCTACTCTACCTTGGGACAGAACCAACTCTCATACATGAATACAATTTTGTAATTTTTTTTAAATAAGAGGCAGAAAGACTCAATAAATTGCTAATTGTCTACAGGATCACCCCCATCAAGATAGCTGGATCAAAGCTCCTTCAGCACTGCAGGGACAGGGTCCTTATTCTGTGATAAGATGGTGATCTCTTTTCCCATTCCTCCAAAACAAGTAACTGTCTTAAGAAATACACAGACAAACACAGCCTTTAATGGCAGCCTTAGCTCGAAGATCACACAAGATCTGAAAGGCTGTTCATCTCTTTAACAGCTTTACCAAGTCAAAGCCAGTCTGGAATTGGTAACAGTTATCTCTGCTGTCCTAGTGCACAGAAACCTTCAGGGCTGTTTGGTTCACCCTAATCACAGGTATTTTCTCCCCCCGCCCCACCAAACAAAACCAACAGATGAGAGAGTGGCTCAGTTCTGGCTAGAAAACTGCTAAATAGTGAAACAATCTTTATGCCTCTGGAGGAATGACCAAGAAGATATAATATCAATATTCATCAAGACCAGGACAGTTTTAGGAACACAATAGCAGGCATAGGAGAAGTTGTATCATACACCCTTCTGTGCTGTTTCAGCAGCATTTCCCCAGTGAGTTCTGACAAGAACCAAATCCTGCATGAAAACACCCTTCAGACTCCAGAGCCATGCACTGCTTGGTCTCTGCAGCTAACACAGGTTGTCAATTAATGTGAACTGGAGAGGTGACCCAGGAGATTTGGGGTAGGTCTTCTGGGAGCTCCCCAGAGCCCATCAGACTCATCTTACACAGGCTACTGAATAGCTATGAAATGGTGTCAATTTTCCCTCACTGCTACAGCTGAACAAATAATGAGAAAAATGATATGCAAACATCCCCGTGACTTCTGTAGGATTCTGCTCCAACTGTGTTCCCACATCTTCAATTTGATTATCGCAGACATTTTAAGGGAAGAGTTTGCTCTCGGCATCCCTCTCAGGACCACAGAGTAAATCTTACCACCAACATCAATTTTCGGTGGGGGGAAAGAATTATTACACACAAAACTATGATAAATAACAAACAAGTTTGGTAAAATTGCAATCTGTTTGCAGACAATCTGCAATCAAGAAAGGAAGTTCATTAATCAAGCAAATTGTTACTGCAAACTGTCTCCACAGCTACAATCACTCACATAGCCAGGGCACGTGGAAACGGAGGTATGAGAGTCCTGCTCCCAATTCCTGGTGTTACCTGCTTGTCCCAAAATGCACATTTAATTTAGTGACTTTGTATGTGAAATGAGTACCACTAAACATGGAATCTCTAGTAATGAACTTCAGCACAGACTTACAGAATATTTTTCACTGTCTAACACAGCACACACCCACTAAAGGCTCATATTTATTTGGATTCAGCCATAGCTTCCACTAACACATCTACTACCTACCAGACTCCTACTCCCTTCTTGGAAGCTGAAAAAAAAAATTCAGGAATGATTTTGGAGGACGATCAGTCATTTTGGCAGAATTGCTTTTGTCTGGCATGTAATTAGTTTACTTGGGGGAAATCATTTGCTCCCTATTCGCCTACAAGCTCTTCTGTCTGCACGGAGCATCCTCTGAGAGGAAAGATAGCTGGAGGTTAAAATTAGCAAGGAACGCAGATGCCTTTGTCTACTCTCATTACCTCCTCCCACAGTGGGTGTCTCGCATCCAAACTGAGGGGGGATGAAAAGCGCACATTTAAAGCGAAGAGGAAATAGCAAAAACAATCCCTCTTCAAAACAAGGGATACATCAAACCTTTCTGGTCAGCGACTACTTTGCAAATCGTTTTCCAAGCAGTAATTACAGTATGTGGCTTCATTACCATCTTAGGGTTGTAATCCCCAACCCCAGGGTCAGTATTAAATTCCATTATCTCAAGACAAGAAAATCAGGAGAATAGGACAATTAAGACTTCAAATTACTTGGAAGAAAACAAGGAGTCTTCTGAATAGTTTGTTTCTAGGATGACATGCTGTAAACAACAACATCAGCACTGACTTCAGCTCAGCTGCCACAGAAAAAAAGAGCATCTGTTTTAGTTCCTGGCATGTACTGAACACAACTGAAGCATTCTCATATATTAGAGATACACTTACACCTTGCAAAAATACCATTTAGGTAAAAAAAAATCATTCCTGAAGCCACATCTTCACATAATTTTCAGAAATCTACGTACAGCCTGAGAAACAGTGAGTGGGACCAATGAATTTCAGCACTTTATAAAACATTTCCTTTCAGATAGTCTCTCCTATGTGGCATCCAGAAGGAAAATAACATCTGGGTTTAGGACATGCCTCTTCGCTGAGTGCAAATCTTACCCATGCAAAACATGACCAGTGAAACACTCCTGAAAGAAAACAAAATGCTACACCAACCCATAATGCACAACTTAGTTTTAATCATGTCGCGACGTGTTAGGAAACAGAGGAAAAAAAATCTATAGTTACATTTTATATCTGTGGGTGTGTGTAGAGAGAAAAAGACTGGTGTTACTGCTGTGATAAAATCCATTTCTACAGGATTGAACTCCTGCATTTTTGCCCAATATCCTCATTCTATACAGACCCATCTCCTCATCCTTCTTTTCTTACCTGCTAACTGGAGACACTAGCTGGCAAGGCAGCACAGAACAACACGAAGATAACATTTCTAAAATGTGTCAGGAACCTTAATAGTGGAAAACATTACAAGTAAATTAATGCTTCTATCAAATGGCTGACAGCATCATAAAGGGCCATGGTTTATACAAAGAGCTCCACTTGAAAAATGACTCAGCCGTCTCCTGCTCCCAACCAGAAACCAAGAAAAATGAGGTCTACATTGCCCTGGAATAACCTGAATGAGCAGATCTTTGCTCACCCAGAAAGACTTAAGACACTACTGAGGGGGAAGACAAATCTTTATCAGAGGAAATTTTCTTTATTAAAGATCTGAAAGCAAGTAAGCAAGCTCCCGATCACAAGGTCTACTTAGAAATTCATAAACCTCCAATAACATAATATCTATTAAAAATTATAAAGATGTGCTTTGTTAATATAAGAATTTCATTAATAATGCATTAATTACAAATTAACATATATAGGATGTTCTGCACTTCTGTAAGCCTCTGGTATCTTCAATTAAATATATTCATGAAGGCTCCTATTGAAATCCAACAGTACTGCCTATTCATAACTTAAAAAGCAAGAGAAAGATGCCATGTTTTTGCATGGCACCACTTCCTATCACAACCTTGTTTCACACAGTGTAGTGTGTTATTTATTGGTCACACAAATCCAGGGAGCTTCACTGGCTCTTGGAGTAATCACACTTTTACTGCCAACGTAAACAGAGTGGGACCAAACCCCATACTGTTTGTGGAAAAGGCTCCACAGGACACAGAAGGCCATCACCTCACCAGATCCTTTCTGATAGCCTGAGTGGTGTTGCAGAGAGTTAGGAACGGGAAGCCAATGATTTCCCAGAAAACAACGTTCTTGGCTTACACAAGTCAAGTTATCATGTAAGGAACAACTCCTTAATCATCGAAAATTAAGTGTTGGAATGAGAAGTCCAGCATTTTTCAATTCCAAAAGATTAGACTGTTAAGAAAGAACTGTGCTGGGCTTGGATGGGATAGAAACAGCAATAATACAATTAGGGATAAAATGTTTCCTTTTCAATTAAAGAGTAGAACTGAACGGAAATTGAAAAGCAGAGATAGGTTGAGATTATGACCCCTGAAATTATGTATAGCTTAATGTCAGTCTCTGATTTGAACTACTACAGCTTCAAAGGGGTATCTTCAACTGGCTGAGGTTTAATGGAACAAAGAGATTCCAGAAGCATTAGTGACAATGAAGAGAGGAGGTTACAAAGCACTTGCTCTCTGTGAGCAAAAAGGATAACGAAATTATGCAGTTCCTTTCTTCCCCTGCTGTCAGCAGATCCTGCAGACTCATTACTGCCACTTTTGACAGCTGCACTACAACATGGGAATCCATCTAGGGCTTGGAATGCTGTGCTGAAACATCCCACCCTTGTGGCTGAAGAGACACTGGATCTATACAATAGCAAACACTGCCGTATTACAAAGAAAGGCCATGGCTTGCACTGACTGTGATATCTGGGTCTCTGCAAAACACGCCGAGTTCACAGGTGCAGATGTGGAATGACCAGTGGGACACCATAAAAAGATGAGCACTCACAGAGCCCCATTACACTCGGGGCCTCCTAATGGATGTCTGTACCTGCACAGAAGAGCATGCAACATGATTTTCCACCCTGCCAGTCAACGCAGGAGTCCCATCTGTGAAAACAGGGAGCCATCTCCTTGACCTTCCCTCACACAGAAGGAAAAGAAGAGTGCTTGTACTAAAACATCAGGCAATAGGTTTGTGCTCTAACAGCTGATGGCAGTTGTGTTTGCTGTGGTCACTTTCCCACAGACTTTCATTTATTACCCATAGTGCACATTTCCCAAATATAAACAGTAAACTTTCAATGTGATGTGTATCACTGCAACAAAGACATCATCTTAACTAGGGTGCACTGGCCCACATGCAAACAAAGCTTAGAGTGATAAAGATTCAAAAAAACATTCCAAATTCTCAATGATTCCAAAGTGCATATTAGAGAGACTGTTTTTTTCATTTAAGGATAAGGTATATAGTTATCCCAAGGACCTATGCCTTCTTCAACTCCCACCACATAATGCATTGGCAAGCAGGACAAACCTTGGCCAATCTTTCACTGCTCTTTTCCTTGCTTCCTTTTCTCCTATTTTGCCCCACTCTTCCACACCCCACTCCCATCTTTTTTCCCCTTCCTCCATTGTCTTTTTCTTGATGAATTCAATTCCACGCTCCCCAGTCACACTGTAGTGTACCTATGCATTTGTCACAGGTTGTTTGCTGAAAGATGAGTTGAAGGGAGCCTGTTCCTTCCTGCAGCTGCCAAGAGCTCCATGAGAGTTAACCACGGAGGGTTAACAGCCTCAGCAGCAAAGCCATTTACCTCCCGACCCAACCACGCCTGGATGAGGATCCCAGTGCACAGATAAAAGGAGCAGCAGTTCAATCCCATCCATTGTCAGAGCTCCCACCATCTGACACACACATGCCTTTAAGGATTTCTTGCAGAATTTCTTATTGTCAGCAAGAACACACTCCAAGATTTCCAGTGAAGGGAAACATTGCCCTAGTGCTCAGTGAAATAAAACCTGAGCAAAGGGTGAAAGTTTGCTCTCTTTTAGCACTATCCAGAAACCTCTAGCAGATGTTCATGCTGAAACTGATACATGAGAGCTCTGCCCCTCACTTCAGGAGGGTCTCAATCCAACTGACCCAACAACAGGATGCTATCCCTGACCAGTATCCTGGGGGCATTTTCTTTCCTGTTGGACAGGCCCAAAGTTAATGTAAGGGAAAAAAAAAAAAATCTTTTCAACCCACAGTGGGGGAGCAACACCCAGTGTAAACCAGCACAGGAAGCTACACATGTGACTGTGGGTGCCTGGGGTACAGAGTGTCCAGAAGGAAACCAGGGGTAAGACAGAGCTACACACAGAGCTCAAGGCAGACTTTCCATGCACATTAAATCTATTTGAGCATCAACACTGATTATTTTAATCTTAGCAGGCAGTTTGACATCCCTCTTCTGTTTTAACCCTGGGAATTTGAGAAACAAATGGATTAAGACACTCAAGTGTAGAATTCCAGGAAATTTCAGCCCCTGAACATGCCAAAACCTCTACTTGTCTGCCTTCTCCTTTGCTGCTGAAGAGTTCAGCAAGTGCCACCCAACAACATCTCTGCTTTTTCTTTTAGATCCTGACTCCTCAGTGTTAATACCAGGACACTGAACTGCCAACTCTTCCTTCCCAGCACAGCTCCTTTCTTCAGTTCCCTCTTGTTTTGCAGATAACAGGCAATTCTTTGGCAAAAACAGATCCTGTGACCTTTTGGTTTTCTAAGCACAAAAAAGCATCTGTGATCCAGCCTTCTCTGTGATAAAAGAGGGCAAGAAAACATCCCCATCAGATGCACTGAACGCCTGCTCTCCTTAAGGGAGCGAGGCAGCAGAATCCAGTTCTGAGTATCTGTACAGATACTCAGAACACAAACAGAACACAAATGTCCCGCTCACTGAGACAGACAAGTTAAACGCAAATATTCTATACATCAGCTGACCATCAGATTCCCAGAGATACAGCATCAAAAGTTCATCAATATTTCTGCTATTTCCTTTGCTTCCTAAATGAAAACCTCATCCTGAAACAGTTTGCAGCATTTCATTTTAATACAGGTTTGGCTTTTTTCTATGGTGCAAAAAGATTCTGCAACTTGAAGTCCCTGTTTTTTATGCCTAGACAATCACAAGGGAGTCTTCCAGAAACACTTGGAAATGCCCTATGGAAGTGTCCAAGCAGACAACCCAAGACAGGAGGTGTCAGCCAGTTTTCTGACAACTTGCATGAAAGAATTTGACAAGAACATTGCGCCTGCAGGAGCACAACAGAAGACAATGTGCCTACAGAAATCACCAATGCATTGAGCAGATCATGATTAGAAAGGCTCTTCTGTTTCTATTGAATTGGCTCGCTTGGAACTTAATTTTACACTAAAACCAAAATATAAAAGGGTGATTTGGAGTTTCAGTCCATGGAAACATTTGACACATCCTGCAGCTCCACAGAGAGACCAAGTTCAGTCCTGATATTTTCTTGCCTAAAAGTCAGACGTTACATCAGAAGCAAAGGTGACCCTCTGACTGTCATGCTCTGGTCTATTGAAATGCACCTTCACGCAGGAAGGTTTAATCTGGTCTAACACAAAATGTCAAAGCTTGACTAAATGTCAAGATTTCATTACACTCTGAAACAATGCCTTGAAAAATCACTGCAAGTCAGAGCCAATTTTTAAATACATTTATTGATACTGCACTAAAACCCAACAAAAATATTAGACAAAACCATAACGTGACTAAAATACAGATTCTGACAGAAACTGAAATGACACTTCATAATTCCTCAGTTATATTTTGTGACAGTCTCAATCTAATTTGCAATTCTTAAGCATTAAGAATAGCATTTCAAATTACAGACCAAATGTTGATGAGGTTGTTTGTCTAGTGAAATAGAAATCAAAATAAAGAAGCTGAGATCCAACAAACACCAAACATATTTCCCAAGTAGGAAAGCAATGAAAAAATGCTACTGTCATAGTTGGACAACTAATGCAATAACCCCAACAAATAGATGAGTAATCAGAACTTGTGCAAAACACGTGTTATTTTGTACTGTTTATAAATACAGATAAAATATGATGCAGTTGGGCCCTGCCATCCTCCCCTCTATAGCACACCTCCTGTTAGCTGGTCAGATTTATTGCTCCTACAACTCTGACTTGAATACTTTATCCTACCAAGCTGCAGCTGTAGAGCAGACAAGAACTTAGTACTTGTAGGTTCTAAGCAAGCCATGCCAAAAGATGGAAAGAAGCAGCAGCATATATAATGACACATGCACTTCCTATGGATCTCAATCCATGCAATTTCAAGGCTCTCTTCCTGTTCAATTCTCCTGGCTAAAAGTACCTGTTAGGAACAACATCAAGCCTCTCTTGTTCCCCCTCTATCCTGAATTTTACTAGAGGATTGATATGCCTTTCAGCTATAAATTAAATCACGCATTATTTCAAGTATTTTAAAAAGGACCAAGTTTTACTAGTGGTATCCCAAGGAAACTGATATTTTCTATTTCCTTTTGCCCAAGTTTAGGACTGAAGCAGCAGTAGCTAAAGGAGTGTTTGGGCCACAGAATACATAATAAATGCTGACACAGGGACACTCTTCACAGAGACCACCAAGCAGAAATCTTCAGAACAAATCAATGCACTTTAAGTAATCAATTCTACTGCTACAATTGCTTCTGTTCCCTATTAAAGTATTCAAAGGTTTAAATTACTCTCAAATTCTGCAATTCATAATGCAATACACAAATATTGATGCTTCAGTTTGTGATTTGTGGGCTTTCAAGGTAATCGAAGCCAGACTGAGTCACCCTGTGACAGAAAATTGTTTACATCTTATGTTTTCAAAAGGATCAAGACTATCATTCATTTTCCCATGGAAAACATTTTCCTTGTACTACTTAAACAGGGCTTTGCATTCAGGAATCCAGAAGAGGAACTGACATTTCCTTCTGGCAACACTTCCTTCAAATGCTGTAAAATCAAATGTCATCTCTAATGCAAGTTCCCCGGTACAACACCTAAGTGCAGCGTGAACATGGTGAGAAGAGGGATGAGCAGAAGGTGGCAACAGAGCACCAGAGCAAAATCCATAGACATTTTATTCAGAATTAGCCTTCTGCTCTCACACACGTGTCCGTGGGCCGTACATCTCTCACAAAAACCCAACAAGACTTCTTATGGCTGCATTACTTCTGGGTTAAAATAAATGTAGGAAGTCTACCTGTCCCCTCAAGACTTCCCTAACCACTTCAGTGTGCTGCCTATGTGGTTCCCTGTACTTATCAGAAAAAGGAAGAAAATAGGGATCTGCAGCTTGTCAATTAAAAAAATATGATTAGTCCATGTACCCGCAGGTGAAAAGTCAAATTATAAGCACCTATATTAAAGCTAGATTTGAAAATTCTCATTACATTCATACAGTAACATTCTCCTTCATTTCTAAAAAGTCATCTCTTCAAAACTGGTGGAAAATGAACTGAAAACTTAACCTTATTCTTTCCAAGATTAAAAATGCTCTGGTTTAACACTTCACTGTTAACCGGGTAACCACACAGAAATCCAGCTCATCTCAAGTGTGTAGTTCAGCTTATAAACTCCAGTCAAAGTGCCACTTCATACTGCCTCGGAGAGACTTCTCAAGCGCCTAACGATTATCTGAAATGCCCCTTTCCACTAAAGGCTTGGAGGAGGGAGGGGAAGGAAGGCAGAGACCTCCCTCTTTCGGCCAAAGGGAGGTGAGGCAGGCACACATTGCCTTACAAGAGAAGGCAACTCATGTTTGGTTTCTTATTGGAGCCAAACAGAACAGGATAAAAACAAAAGAGGCGGGGGGAGGGAATTTTCCCGGTGTCTGATGTGTAACATTTATAAGTTGCCAGATGTGATACCACAGGCAAACATTGATCTTGATGCACCAAGAAAACAGTTTTGCTCAAGTTTCATGTGACATAATTTTGGAGCTCTGCGGAGGTTTTCTGGTTTCAAATCTCACAACATAAAGGTTCTTTTTAACATGAACACGGCAATTAAATAGATTTTTTCCCAGCTCTGCTTTCCCCAGCCACCCAAGACACCGCCTTCGAGCTGGACACCAGCCCCAGCCCTTCAGGGTCTGAAATGACCCAAACCTACCATTCAAAATTAAACCCACCATAGCCACACCTAGAAGCAATTATTTGGGTTTAAGAGCTAATGTTACAGTACCTAGAGATGAAACCATTTATGTATTTCCCCTCCAACATACACTGTGGTAATTACACACGTGAAAGCAGCCTGGTTAAAGATGGGCAGTGCCTGAGTTTCTGACCTGAGCAACAAAGGGAAACTGAGAAGCAAAGCAAGAGCAAAATGCTCCCTGGCTCAATTAGCAGCGACCACAGCCGGGACTGGCAGGTCTCCCTCCCTCCCATCAGTCACCTGAGGATGGAAAATGATACACAGTGGCAGCAAAGAGTTTCCCTTCACGTCTGTGCAGTGGTTAGAACGTGCCGAGTAAAGATTCCTGGCACCAGCTCCCGTGGGCCAGCAGGGTATCAGCACCCAGCACTGCCGGGTGGAGAGCTGGGAATACTAAGCTATAAATATAGTCATGGATGCGGTCGCTGCTTCACCCACCACAAAAATGATCCCTGGAGCAAACCCATTGCTAGACATTTCATTTGCTCTGTCACTGCAAAAGATCAGATTTTAAAACACCAACAAAGAAAAGCAAATGAAAATAGTCGAGAGACCTGACATCCTAAAAAGCTTTTCTGACTTGGACACATCAGCAAAAGATACCCAAGTGGCAAAGAGAACAAGATGGAGATCTCAAAGGACTAAATATTCAGGTGCATCATGTCCATCTGCTTCATTTCCCTGAAAGCCATCTTTAAAGCAGCATTTTAATATTGATGCAGAGATTATCAACTGACCATTTAAATGCCATGATAAACCAAAACACACAGCAGAAGGGAAATGAGCATATAGGAAAAAAGCTGCAGTTAGGTATTCATATGTTCTGCTAAAACAGTAAAGAAATCTCTCTCAGCAGCTATAAATCCAGTCTTACTGGCATAGCAATTGTCTGATAAACACTTGTTTCATTGAGATCAAGGATTTAAAAATTAACTCATGGCACAACGATCTCCTCAGCAGAAAACAATACAATTATTAGTAGACACTCTCTGATTGGAAGTGTCTGGTTTGCATAAATATTATCAACTTTTTATTACTGAGCAAAATGAAGTAACTCAAGTGTAAAACAGGAAACAAATAAATATTGGATATTCCTTTAAAAAATATCTTTAAAAGGTAAACTACATAGCAGAGCAACCAACACTTGTAATCTCTTAATTGTCAGTGTTTTAAAATAATTACTACCTCAGCTATGGCATTCCTGACTGGTTCACAGATAAAGAAATTATTCCAAAGCTATTTCTTGCCCTGGCTTGTCCTCTGGCACAGTGACAACATTACATGATCCCCACTCTCCAACAGACTGGCAGGGGACCATCATTCCCATTTAACTTTCATTCCAGAGCACCAGCCTTTGTCAGGGAAATGTTGCCCTTCAGTCCCATACAAACAAAAAAAAATTGCTTGCTCTGGAAACTGGGATTCAGGCACACTTTGGGTTTTAACTGCTTCTTACATGCTGTAACTGCCCTAACTTCAATTTTAGGGAAATGATGAGTAAGATACAGGTTCTTCTTTGGTAGTTGGTAATCATAAAGTAGATTAACAGCACAAACTAATTAACCATTTCCATTTTGTTTTGAGAAAGGTATAAAAGACACTTCCTTAAAAAAACTAAAAGAATTCATAACTCCTAAACATTATTTTTCTTAATTCTCACTGTTCATATCTCTTAGTAAGCTACAAGTGACTTACAGGTCATGAAAACACTATCACACACTCAAAAATAAACTTAATACTCATCAACCTCCACTCTCAAACCTTGGAAAAATATCATTTTCAAGCTGATTTTATCCCAAAAATGTAACACAAAAAAAAAAAAAAAANAACACCTTGGTGTATATTTGGAGAGAGCAGCTCACCTTTGAAAGCATATCCCAAAGATGTACAGCAAGAGTTTTAAGGGAACAGCAATGGGAGGATTATCATATTTATACTCAAGATATGCATGAAAGTAGAAGAAACTTCACTTTATCCATGTGGGTATTTTCACATCACTGTAGCACCTGCATAAATACCTGGACTTGTAATTTTACTGAAAGGTACTGTGACAACAGGCCTCAAATTCAATTCCTGCTGTTGTACTGGAATATTCATTTTAATAGTAATAAACTATTGGCAATACCATGCCATGCCAAAGTATTTAAACATAAGTTCATCTCTCAGCATTTTTACAATTCCACTCACCTGCAATTAAAAGAGAAATTGTTTAAAGAGCAGCAAGATATCTTCTTAAAAGTCCTTGACTAGGAACTGGACAAACCAGACTGAGTTCTTACACCAAGAGATGTTACTGCTGTAGTGCAGAGAGCAATTGTCCAACAATTTACAGTATAAGGCACATTGCTTCTTAACATACCAAATCAAAAACCCTCTCAGTACTTGGAAACCATCTCAGACTGACAGTCTAGGCCTTTAAAAAAATTGTGCCTGCAGAACAGCTTATTTTCAGAAAATTCTTACCACCCTTTTGCTGAAAACTTCTAGAATATTCATGCTTTGGAGCACAGCTCTGGAAATCTGGCTGCCACGTCAGGGATGAATTAATTTTCACAGGAATGGCACAAAGCTAATTCACCACAGAACAAGTCAGACTCCTCTAAAACCACAGCCTACATTTAATGTTACAGCATCTGAAAACCTGGATGGAAGTGTCCCAGTGAGCCCAGGTGTGCTGTGAGGATGGAAGAATGCTGGGATGTGCTGCTGAGCAGCCCTGCTTTGACTTCATGGGATAAGGCTCTGTCCCTTACTTTTCAGGCATTTTCTAACACTGCAATAAAGTTACTTTAAAATCAGGAAGGTACCAATAAAAAAACCCAAATTGATTTTCCATGTCGGAAATGAAAGACAGGAACAACGTGTAATGCCAAAAATAACAAAATCAAGTATATTAATTTCTTGTATCACAGAATCAATAGAGAATTTTTCCAATAAACTCCTGCATCATTCAGCACACAAAATGGATGGAGCTTCCTATTTTATCTTCCCTTTCTAAACCCATCTGTGACTACAGTTATTCATTTCCTGATGGCTTCCTTTTGAAAGCTAATATTTTATAAATAAAGCCATACTTAGGAAAGCAAGAGCACTGACAAGACAAACAGCCATTACCAAGACCTGAATGCCTCATCACTTGGGTAAGGATTTCTGTCTTTGGAAGGTGGTATTCTCTTTTTCAGCATTTTGGGGTTTTTCTTGACCATATGCCCCTATTCAGCTATTCAATACTTCAGCTGTTGCAATAACTATCCATGTTCTGTAATATCATTATTTTCCCCTTTAAACATTGTATTCCCCTTTCCTGCACCTAAGAACACATCCTATATTCCAGGAGAGCAGGCTTCGTGTGTCCCAGCACAGCATCTGGAACAGAGGTGGTGGCAGGAATTTCCCGTCATTTAGCAGGAGAGAAGGAGTTAGCTCAGCTCAGGGAGGGACAGTTTATGAAAGGGAAAACTACTGAGGGTTATTAACTCACAGAGACAATATCCAGTCCAGGAAATCCCCTGAGCTGAAAACAGCTGGAGGCCAGGAGATTATTCAGGGGAAGCACCAGTTCCTACTCTTGCCCAAGCACCAGGCTGTAGCTATTGCTGAGGAGAAAACACTGAGAAACAGACCCTCAGGCCTCACTGAAATGCAGCTTTTACAGATGACAAATGTGTTTCAGATCCAAATGCCCAGACAAAGTTTATTTCATTGCACATTTTCTAGCTGTCTGAGGAGTAAGGCAAGCAACAAAGCTCATTACTTAACAGTGTACTTACAGTTGCAAGACTATCACTAAAGTAATTTTTGAAGTGGCCACCTTAGAGGTCATACTGTTCAGATAGACAGAGTCCTGGTGTGGAGCCATAGGGAGATAGAGACCAAGCGGCAACTCCAGCTACCCCTCCTAACAGGGGGATATAAATAAAGCTGTCACTCATCACAGTCTCACACTAACCTTTTCCTAAAGGGGAGGAGCAGTCCTTCCTCCCTCTCCTCTGCAGACACCACCAGGGCTCTCCTGGACAGTCCCAGCCTTCCTCGGACAGTCGCTGTTAATTCTGTTTCCAGCACATTTCAGGACAGGTGTCCAAGCTTGGACATTATTTATAGAAGATTCTACATCAGACTTTTGCTTCGGTACTTCCCCAATTCCTTTCCAAAACTCAGGTTTTTCAGCTGCTGCTCCATTTTATATTCTGAAAGACTAATGGCTCAGTCCAGAAACTATTAAGTGGTTTCCTTGAATAGTTGCTAAATGTGGATCCCAGTAACTCCTTCCACTGCATGTGTCATCACACTCACGCCCCCCCCAAATTTCTCCTGTCAGAAGGTGCAGTTGGAGGTTCTCTGCAGCTCCACAAGCACCAAACTAAGTTTTGCATCATTCCAAAGGCCTCGCTTAATGGTTTTGTTTTAAATACACTATTTGCATTCACTTGTAAATCACTTCCTTAACAAACCGCAAAGAGACTCCTTAGAAAGTACCCAAACTGCCATCAGAAAAATGGCTGTTTCTGTGCAAGTTCTAAAGAAAATAGCTTAAAGTGTCTGTTACCTACTACTGGGCAGGATTTTATGCAAGCGCTTTGAGTTTTTAACTCATCTGCATCAGCTGACTCTCCTCAGAGAATTTATAGATTCATTAACGTTTGCTCCTCTCAAACCATGAATATGGGCTTTGTTTTATTTAACATACACTTACACACTCTACACCCACTCACACATATACACACTTTGCGATTCTTTCCTTCTCATTAAAAATTTTTGGAAAGGAAACTGATGGCAAAGCTTTAATACTTGCAGCTTTCCCCCTATCGTTTTTATGACCTTTTTAGTTAATGTAATTACCATTACAGCAGCTCATAATTTGTTCTCATGGATACAAATTCAGGAAACAAATTGCTGTGACGCTACAGTCTGAGCAAAACAAGGGCAGACAATGAGGCAGCCCAGCTCTCAGCAGCTTCTTCAGGGAAAAGGCCCCAAGTACAGAAAGGAAATCAAAATTACTCCCTCTGCCTTTGGGTTTCCACCTCCGCAGTGACACAGACTCTGCACCAGAGATACTACAGCCAGAGGTGGCTGTAAAAAAAACAGACTGGGTGTGCAGACACTTTAAAATACATGTCAGCCCTTTCTCTCCTTCCCTGAGAAATATGGAGAAAGGATTTTGCGTGGGAGTACACACAGATTGCTTATCTGACAGTTCATCAAAAGCTCTGCGTTTCTAACCCAAGGTGTATGTTGTTAGGAGCAATACTTTGTTCCCTCAGCTTGGTCACTTTTAATAGATTAAAAAATTGAGGGTATTACAATTTTTTTTAAGTATTCTTTCACGCCATTGTAAAACGGCCTAGGGAAGAAAATTATTTTTTAAAACAGACGTATTACCTACACACGACTGATACTTCAGGAAGGAAAAAATCCAAGCCTATCCATTACAGCAACAAGAGTGATGAGACTGACCTGGTTTGCCCTCAAGGATGTCAATGGAAAACTTTCTACCATTAACACTTCTATTCAGCACAAACCTCACCTCCAATGGATTTCCTATTGACTCTTGAAATAGAGCCAACAAAACAATAATGTTCAGAGAGAGAACATGCATGAAACACTCAGATCAACACAAGATTAGATGTCCTTTTTAAGTGGCACTTAAAGACTTAAGAGAGTGAAATTTCTGCAGTATATAAACACACTTAAGAGGTAGGCACAGGCTCAAAAGGAGGACATTCGACACTCCCTAGTCTTTGATGGTGTTTGAAACCCTGGCAAGGATGGGTACCTTGGCCCATCTTCAAACTCTGCCTGTGCCAGAAATAGCACTGAAATACAGGAGAAAATCAAAAGCAACAATATTGCACACTGACATCGTATCTGAGATTATCTGAAACACTAAAACAAGCAAAATATCTTTAAAAGCAGCTCTGTAGTGTGGCCAGACCTATGTTTTCATCTCTTCTTGCACGATAAAGAAACTGCAAAAGCTGCATTAGAATGAAGTGTTTTCTCAACATATGCTTATAAACAGAATGCAAGAGATTTGTCTGGATGATAACAAGCACCCATTCTCTCACTGGAAAAACAATGTCTTTTTGTCTGCCATCCTCGTGGTAAAAGAAAATAAATAAGGCTTTAGCAGAAAGGGTAAAAAAAAAATTGGCAGCCAATCTGTTGCTCTTTGCAGTCAATATTTCACATCTCAGGTTTTACTTTTTGTCTGCAAAACAAGTTGTGGGAAAACTTAGGACTATATGAGACACTTCCTCAGTATTTATACTTTGGACTCTTTTTTTAAATAAAGTGACTTTGGGAGATCTTAGCCTATTTGAAGTGGCTTCTTCCTTGTATTTTTATGCCCAGGGAAAAAGCAAAGGGAAAACTCCAAATCAGAAGTGAACAAGTCACCGAAGGGCCACATACAATCTGCTTTTTAAACCACTGCTGCTTCCAGCAAGAGATGCTTTCCACACACATTTCCTTCCCAGCCACTAAACTGGAAGCTATTTTCAAGCATGGCTACACAATATCTTAAACCAGCTATTACCCAGTCACAGCACAGCATTCAGCCCTTGGCCAGTGTATCCGACTTCCCACTCCTTCTGGTGGCAGTCTAGGCTCAGGCTAGTGCTGGACACTGGAATTATCCTGTGTGCCTTCACGGCCCATTAGCTGCAATTTCTGATGGAGCAGAGTCCGTCTTCAGCTGGATTCAGCTCAGTTGCTAATTGTCCTGGCATCTGAAAGCATCCCATGTGAAAATCAATAGTAAATGTGAAGTACTTTTAAGTCTTCATAGAGACTCCGGAATTTCTCCCATTTTGCAATCACAGATCTCAAGAAGATCAAAAGAAAATAATCATGACTTCTCCATCCTCATTTTGGTTACCATAAAAATGCTTCTTCCCAGCTTTTTGTAATGTAAGGGAAATCATGACAGATTAAATTATTATGAAGAAAATGAGCCTCTTACATACCTACAAAGAAATGCATGGAGGCAAAAAGCAGTGCAAGCTCACCACACACCATTCCATTCTTGTTTTGAAGGAACAGTCTAAAGTCAAAGGGTAATTTATTCATTATGCCCATTTAAATTTTCATGTGCCCTGAAGCTGCCAACAAAAACACCACAATGTGAAATGCTATCCTGCATTTTTCGTATGTTCAGATCTGTTCCTTAGAAAGTCCAAACAGCAGTTAACAGCCACAACTTGACATCATTATATTTCTAGAGATAATTTAAAGATATGCATGTGATTGTCCATACAAGCATTTTGGGCACTGATCTCCAAAGGCGCAGTCTAACTTTTAATGTACACACAAAAGAAATCCTGAAGTGTTGCACCCATTTTTTGAGGAGGAAAATATTTTAAAATAAAAAAGTGCAGACACAAGACCCTTCTGTCAACTTTTAATTTCCCTTGCTCACCATAAAAATCTTAATTCAAACTCACACGTCCTCCACTCCCAGTCCTTTTCACCAATGTGACAATGAAGTTATCTAAAGGAAAACGCCACCACCAGAGCGTGTGACAGTCAAATAGCCAAGTACTCAGAGTCAGCTTGGATTAAAGGCCATCTCAAGCTCAAAAATATCTGGTAAGAAGATCAACCCTTCATGCTGTGGAAAAACAAGTTTTCTGTCCTCGGACAACTTCTTTCCCTACAAGTCACCATTGCTTTATAGAATACCATTCCTGGTAAGTAAATGGGAGGAGTAGAGCAGGGACTTTCAAAAGTTCTTCACTTATTGAAGAGGAAAAGTAAAGTGCCATTTTTTACTGAGCACCTGTGAATTGAACCTTTCAACACATAAAAATATCGAAGTGTCCAACTACAGATTACAGTAAACCCACACAATTCTCCAGGCTGTAGAGCATGGCTAATTCCCAGCTTTCCAAACCAAGGTGTAAGATCCAATTCTGTATTCATTTCAGTAAACCAAATCTTTCCCATTGCTTCCAGGTTTATTATCAAGACTAACCAATGAGTCAGTTACAAACTAATTAGGCATTATGTAGGTCTTTCCTAACTCTCCCAAGTCGGATAGAGACATAACAGAAAAGAAAATTACACCCTCCCTTTGCTCCAATTGCAGAATTTGATTCCTCTCCACTGATGTTAGTTGACACAGCCTCTTTGTTCCACAGAAACTGAATATAAAAAGCATGGATTTTTCCTCTCAAAATGATACTATATTCTTACAGTTATCAATACCTACTACTGTTGCATTAACTTCATTTTTTTTATACTCTTTGCATTAAACACAAGGCTTTCTTACAAAAATATCAAATCTCTCCTTAAAAGCTTACTGGCATCAATATGAACTCTCAAATTTCACAATTTGCCACATGTTTCAAAGCCAGAAAGACACAGCAAACACAAACAGATCTAATAAGACACAATAAATATCTCCCAGTTAGGAGATCTGGCAGCTTTTGCCAATCAGCTACTATTTACAGAGGGTTTGGGTTCTCCAATGTTGAAAAACCATTAGGATGATCATTAAAAGACTCCAGGAAAATTCTCTTGGGAAGTTGGATGCCAAACCCCCCACCAGTTGCCTTAGTTCTCCAAAGAAAAATTACTGCTTCCCTCAGCATTTTATCAGGTGCTGTAGCAATTGCCTCAGTTCAGGATCACCAGAAAGGAAAAATGTGGCTCTTAAGAGCCAAGCCAAAGACAAGAAAGGAAAGAAAGGATGCCGCCTGTCCTGCTGCCCAGCTCCATGGAAAGCCAGGGAAGGCATGTGCCAAAAATGCTGTAAGTGTCTTTTATCAAAAGCCTGAGGAATAAAAGACACAGCAGCATTGCTCCACTGCACAGCACAACACTGGGCACCTTGTTACCCAGCAATGGCAAATAAACACATTTTGATTTGGGATATAAAATACACATACACACAGGTTTGATTGCCAAGTCCTAAGAAAACACCTACCTCTGGAGAAATCCGTGTCCATGTTTCCACTGGTACCTCTACGACCATACAGGTTAGAAAGTGGTGATTTTAAAAGGCAAGGCAAAATTCCTAGAGAACCTGAAATCCTGGAGGATTTTGACCAAATTGAGAATCCCTGACCTTGGCATGTTGTTCAGCATTTACCTGAATGAACTATGAATGTAACACCAAGATTGTAAAGTCCTGTAATTGAGAGCTCAAACTTACACATATGGCTCAACACACAAAAATCTCATGGAACAAACAATGGGAGAGTGTGAATCTACACTTCAAAAATCAGTATTGCTTGACACGGTAATGATGTAGCTCATAGAGCAATGTCTGGTTTATCAAGATGACCTCTGAAAGCTTTCAAAAGCACAATATCAAATTATTGTTATTCCCATAAAAATTAAAGGAATTTTGTATTCCTCAGCAGCAGAGTCTCTGCTGCCCTCTGAAAGAAGGCACATAATTACAGCAAATGAGTAACAACCCACTACAGTGATCATTAAGATAGACAGGACACTATGTTCTCAGGAGAAAGCTTCCAGTTGTATTTCAGAGACCTCATAAGATGTCAAAGGTAATAAACTAAATTGCCTGACACAAATCATTCTAATTTCATCTTTTTATACCATGATAGATGCCTCCCCACAATGTATCCTAATGTAGTCCACGAGACAGATCTATACAGGACCAACTTGGCTTAATTTTACACTTAGTGGATGCATGAGGCATTTGGAAAGCATTGCACCAGATCTAATATTAGTGTTTGCTATATAGACCTAGTGCACAACTAATTAATGCTGATTTTATATAGTCTTATCAGTTCCAAGTAACTGGGGGGTTATTTGGTGCTCAGAACCTCACTTCCAGAAGGTGACAACTATACCCCACTGCAGGTTTTGCCTCCATTTCCAAATTATTGGAAGTTTTTCCTCTCCTTCATAATCAGAGGCTTTCTCAATTTTTAGTTCCTCAAATCGGAGGGGAAAAAAAATCGAAAGTAGACACAAATAGCAGCATTTTGTTTTAATGTTAGCCAAGTACTTTCTGTTCTCAAAGGCTAAAATGATGTTGTGGCAGCCTCTGGAAACTTGAAAGACCTTTTAGTTCCCACAAAGCCATTTATTCAGTGATAATAACCAGAACTTCTAGACATTGATACGTTTGTGCTTCTGTTCAAGAGGACCTCTGAGCCAGTAAAAGTACAGCAAGTTTCAGGAGAGAAGCAAACCAATTTGTTTTCTTGCTTGGCTACAACACACTTATACCACATAATACCTCTTGATTAAAATGTAAATCAGAATAATCAAGTGCAACCAAAGCTGCAATAAGACTTTTTTCTTTTAAACTGAAATATTCCCAAACTCAGTTCTCTAAATCAACTTCAGGTGAATTTTTGTGTGCCAACATTTCTATATCGGCGAAATCCCAGTGGAGAGAAAGAAAAATCAGAAAGAACAGCAGAAAAAGATGAAGTAGTTACATGCAACCAATACTAGGAAGACAATAAAAGGCAAAAACAGACAAAACTTTTCAGCTGAAAATCTTGTCAGAGAATACTGAATTTTTGTGTCCGATATAGTTTGGTGTTTAACTCAAAATCTAGGGACAGACAACAACCCATTAGACTCCATAATCTTCTCAGTAGTAGGAAATTGAGAGATAAACCTCAGTTCTGCCTCAGTGAGAGCAGAAATTGAGTCTACCTTCTGTATCCCAGACACTTCCTAATCAGTAGGTCTGTCTTCCTCTTTCCACGCTTCTGTCAAAAATATTAAGACACATGACTTTCATTTTAATGGAAATAATCAGGAAACACTGCCATTTCTGTAAGACAGAATGCTCTTTCTTTAACTGGCCTTTCTGAAGAGTCTTACAAACAGCCTTGCATTCCCATCCCTAGTTGGCACTAACGGGAATTGCTGTCTGTATCTATCGCTCTCCCATCAACCTCCACTCTCCTGATGGATTTCACCGACAATCACATGTGACAACAAACATTCTAAAACTGTACAGTTGATTACCAGTGACGTAAAAAAATAATCAGTAGAACGACTGCAAACAAAACACAGCAGGGCGTGCCTTGAAACTTGTGTGTGGGTGTCACCAGCAGAAGCACAGTGATTTTGGTCACAGCATATTTCCAGACACTGATTCCCAATGCAGGATAAGCCCTCACATACCTCCATATCCATCTGGCTGTCAACGAAGGGGGTGTTCAGGGATCAAATCCTGGTTTAGGCTTTCACAAAGTTACTTAGTGGTATCATCTTTGAAAAACGAGGTGCAAGGCATCTATCACTTTATGATCAGCATGTAAAACAAACTTTGCAGTGATACCCACAGCCTCATCTGGCCTCAGCCAAAGTCTGGCGCATGAAGAGATTTCAAGCATGATACTTACATATTTCATTCATATTATTATTATTACAGAACTACAAAACTTGCTGATTTTTAACCCTTTCAATCATCCAGTGAACAGAAGATTTAAGAATAGAAAAACATACATTAAATATTAAATTCATTATTCACATATTTCTTGTCAAATCTAAATTGAAATACCTTTTGCAACATGCTGGCCATTTAAATGTCAATTCTTCATGTCCCCTTCAGTTACTTACCTAAAAAAAGAATAAGAACAACACATTAATTTTTTCCATTCTCAAATCTGCCAAGAATACTTACCTTGCTCTCCACAGCTCCCCAATAAGTTCTCAGTGGCTATAAATAAGGTAAGACAATTAGGGTAATGGGGTTTGGTCATTATATTACTTTAGATACCATGTTCCCACTTGGCCTCAACTAAGCATTCAATAATTGAATGTAAGAATTTTTTTGTTACTATTGCTCTATTTCTCCACAGTAAACGATTTCTAAATAAAAGCTACAGGATGCCTCCAATCATTTGGGGTTTTTTCAAATGAATCTCAGCTCCTGTTTCTCCCACCCACACCACATCCACCACTCTTCTATGACAGAATTGCATTTTATTGCTAATGCTTTTCTATACTCTAAATAATTTTTAAAGTCTATAAAAGGTATTGTCTTAGATGGTCCTTTACAACATACAATATACCCTTACAAGTATACTGAGAAGAAAATCATTCCACATTGCATCCATAGCACCACCTTTGCCATATGCCAGCATTGCACATTTTCTTAACCAATAAAAGTGGAAAATTGTAAGAAACATAGGTGAAACCCTTAACAGATAAATAGCTTCCATGTTCAATAAAAACAACTCATCTGAATTTCTTGAAACCGTAACCCCACCCCTTTCCAGAATTGGGTTCTGCTCAAGCTTTCTGACAAATTTGAGATGGCAGCACCACCTATTCCCATAACGTGCTCTGAACAGAGTGTACAGGCTCAACATTCATTCTGCCTGCACGCAACCAACTTTATTTTAGACTCAATTTTAAATTCCTGCCAAATTCAGACATCTCCTGCACAAGTTCTGCTGCTTCCACCACCTGCCAGCCTACTCTGTGATGCCTCTGAATGAACACTATTTTTCCCCAGCAGAACTCATATTATGATCCTTTTCAAAGCAGCAAATTTGGATCCTCTAGCCCACATGTATGCACGTTTAGGCTTTTGCAAGAGCAATGTAACTGCTAGTTCAAACTCAGACTTCACCAGGGTATTAGCCCATATATTGTGCTTTAAGTACTTAGTTGGATTTAACATATACTATTTTATATTTTTAGCCTTAAAATGGTAATTCCATATATTACTGCCATCTGACTAGAACCATTTGATGAAACATGCCAGTTTTAGTTCATTTGCCCCCCTTTCCCTATTAAGGAGAAGCATAATTCTCAAGGTTAACTACAAAGCAAATTGATTCTCTTGATGACAGGCACTCTTATGGCAGTTTGTCCTACAGTTGTTTGTCATGATTCCCAAGTACCCATTTCACAGGGAATTTAGAGCGTAATAAAAACTTGTCTTTTTTACAGTGCCTACTCTTTAGTTTAAAAATTTGGGAGGGCCCCACACAAAAAAATACATGTTGAACTTCAAGTGCTACAGATGAAGTCGATTTCTGAGGAAAAATACCTTTGCCATTTGGAAAGTGTTGCCCTGATTCATTTGCCCGGGGCTTACACCATAAAAGTCAAAATCAAGACAAGCACTGTTGTTGTGCATTTAGAGAAACCAACAAGAATGTGCTTATTCAGATGTCCTTCACCCATTCTAGCTGGGATTCCATTCACATGAGGTGCACACTTCTCTTTCACTAGGGAAAACAGAGACCAGACAGATTCCACCCGAGGTGACTCACCGGCAGATAATGAATTCCATTCCATATAACATCCTTCATTTCCCACCTTCACCCACGACACCTCAAAGCTGTACTGACTCAGGAACTATGAAATAAAAGCTGTTAGACTTCCCTTGGTATTCCATTCAATTCCTTCAAGGAACACCTCAGAGCAGGTGTCGAAACACCAACCTTTATCCATGAAACTCTAAGCCAAACCTTTCTCCAGTTTTAGAGGAGGACAAAGATGCAATGCAAATCAGTCTAACCCTTAGGACACTGAGCTTCTCATGAAATAGGATTAGTGGAAATGGATGAAGCTGTCTCTTGTCTGCCTAACAAAAGATCCTCCAAACTCTCTGAGAAGAACTGTATTAACCAGCAATTACAGATATAAATATAGCTATGAGACTGAAATCATATTTTTCCTACTGCTGCAGATGACTTGAAATGGAAATAGTTCAGTCCAAATCCATATACAACCATCTGCTCCATGAAATGCTGACAAATCTTCCTTCTGGAACCACGTCCGCAGAATTAGATTAAAAAGAATTTGCCTTACCTTCAAAATACTCATTCCAAGAGTCAGCAGAGCCTCAAGTACTACTGCCTTATGATGATCCCTGTTAAGTGCTTGGCCTCATCATCCAACCAAATAACTGTGTTCTTTGAGTTCCACATCAGGTTTTGCATCTGCTTAGAGCACTTGATGCAAGAAGCCAGCACTGGTTTGGTTCAGTTTTTAAAACTCACTCCAGTGAGCCATTAGCACAGAGCAAGTTGCAAGCCTAAACAACAGCCTACAAGAAGGCAGAGTCATCTGCATTTATTTTGAAACTGAATGGATAGTCTTTGGAGTTCTTCTGTGGGGAACTTTCCTTATAGGCACTAGAATGGGGGTGCATTAGCTGTCAGAACCTTTGCTTTGTAATTCCAAACAAAACCATAGCCAGGGAGATGTAACTGAGCAGACTCAGTTTTTAGCCCATTTATAGTGGCTCAAATTCACACGTGGTTACCACTTGTTACATAAAAAGTGAAACATTACTCAACAGAGCAGGTAAACATTGAATAAAAATCTTTAATTTGCATCCTGGAACCATTATACATTGCCTAAAATGTTAAAAGTGACGCGTTAAAAGAAATTCACCTATTTTTGTGATTAAACACTTTCAAACCAACTGCCCCTTCCTGCATCCTCCTCCTTCAAGAGCTCTACAGCAGCTTCTTTTCTTCTGTGCAGCAAATGGTTTGAGCACCGAGTCACCGGGGTCAGGGAGAAGGGAACAAAGGCTGCCTTTGTGCGATTCAGAGCTCGGTCACAGATGCAACACCAGCAGGGACAGTGCCAACTGCACAGAGTGCTCGATATTCAAAGCACCGATAGCACATACTCCTTCACTATGACAGAAAGTTTCGAAGTTCAAAGCCCTTATTGCTATTATCAGTTCAAAAAATCCTCAAAAAAATGCTTTTGTGTCTAACTGGAGCTTTTAACATTTCAGAGCCCAATTCTGTAAACTC
Source organism: Formicarius rufipectus (assembly GCA_013399695.1). Classification (NCBI taxonomy): domain Eukaryota; kingdom Metazoa; phylum Chordata; class Aves; order Passeriformes; family Formicariidae; genus Formicarius; species Formicarius rufipectus. The sequence goes on from VXAU01000243.1 coordinate 190,553, forward strand.
TTTGAAGCTATAGGTGCTATTTTTAATAGCAACTCTGTCAAAATAGTAATTTATTCTCTCTTCTTTCTAACGCTCAAGATCACCAAAACTTTTTTCAAGAGGTTCGGAACAGGTTAAATCTACTGTGCACTTACAGCTACCTTAAAGAGTGACTAAATTCTGTATTAACACCAAATTAACACTCTTGCACATTCCAGTTAAACCTTGAGGGTATGGAGGCAACTCAATATACTTCTTTGTATACATACAGACTATCTGTATAAAGCTATAATGCAGTATTTGGTTTCAACTGCTATCACTACATCAACCACCTTGAAAGCACTGAAGTGCAAGAGTCTAATATGTGGATCCAAGGTACCTCTGAAGTCAATCTTGGTGTTAGCAGCAAAGTGATCTATTTAATCCCTTAAGAAAAAGGAGATCACTAATACACAATGGAAATGAAAGCAAAGGAGGATCTCCACAAAGCAAGGGGCAGCAAAAATGCACTGTACTGAAAAACTGCATCTGTCTTGCTCCCCTGCTGAAGTCCGCATCCAACATGCTGACTTCCATCCCAGAGGGAAGCAGCAGGTGGCACAAGGCCAGCTTCAGCACCCGAGCTGTCAGGCCAGAACACAAACCCCACACAGAGAGGATTCACCAACAGACAGTACGACAAGCCTTTTTCCTGACCTGTAACACAGAATTTGGCCTGTGATGCTGAACAAGGGAGAAAGGAGAGATAAAGAACAGAGGCAACAATCAATCGATCTGACAGTCCTCACAGGTCCAAGTAGGGTTAGAAACTACAGATACTCATTAATGGCCAGTAATTAGCTGTCTCTTTTGAATATGCACTGCTGCTTCCACTGAGAGCACAGAGATTAATGCTGAGAACACTTGAAAGAACTCCTAGCAGGGAATGACTACTAATTCACTTCCTAATTGTTGATTAAGTACTCTATAGCATTAATGTTTTTTGACACATTTTCTGAGACCCCTCACAGCTTCCTTGCTACCTGACCCAAGAAGATTTTCTTACTGCCCCTCTTGGGACAGGTGTCCTCAGATGACCACAAGTGAGCCCCAAGCCCCAGGCTGACAGCATGGCTTGCCGTGACATTCCCTGGGTGCCAAGCACCTCAAGACGTCAAGAGGTGGTTTGGGAAACTAAGCTGAATGACCCAACTTGTGAGATGAAATTATCTCCGCAGTCATTTCTCTTTGGCTTCCTTCCTATTTTTTGTGCTACATGTTCAAGCGGCTTTAGCTAGCAGTCTTTTATTTAATTGAGGATGCTGATCTAATTTTTTTTAAGAGGAAGCATATTGTAAATGTAGCTTGGGGAAAAAATAATCATCTTTGTTACTGAATCTCACTAGACTTGAAAGTTACTGCCTGAGCTGTGGTGGGAGATTCTGGGAGAGTAGAAAGGGATGGGGATGGCACCTCAAGTGAGCAAAGGCAGAAATTACTATTTTATTTCAGTTACATGACTCCCTCAAAACTGGTAGTTTTAGTCATTCCTGAACAGCTGTAATATAAAATAACTGAATGGAAGGTTACAAAGCTGAGAGGGAAGAAATGCCAGTCGTTATGTCCTTACTATATTAGGGACCAAAGAGGACTTTCAGTGCCCTTTAACTGACAGGCTGAAGTATTTCCACTCCTCTCACCAGCTACTGAGCCATTAGCGCATTATAAAAATATATCCACGAGGATGGCTCTGCACACAGTTTGAGGATTAGAGGCCACTTATGACCTTCAGGTCAATGTTCTCCTGTCCAGTATGAAAAGCCCAAGTTCCCTTATGCTCTGAGGGGGTATAAAGGACAAGAGTCCTTATTGGTTTTGCCCTCCCAAAGAAGCAGCGATGGCTCAGGCTCAGCCAGCCTGTCCCATTCCAAGGGGCAGCACTGCCTCCCTGCTCTGGCTCTGACGCATCTGCACCATTAGGTTACCACAGTGCTGCTTCCAGCAGCACTTACTGCATTAGCCTGCACATTATGCCTCTGGGTCAGGACTGGCTGCTGGCCAGCCAAGCCTGGAGAAGGCTGCCTGGAAATGGCAAGGCTGGCATGCCCAGAGTGGTTAGCACAGGAATCCACACGGATCCTTTCCAGGCTGAATTCAGAGTGATGGCCATAATTCAAGGACAGTGCAGCTCCCTCGTCACACCTTCCAGATGTGCAATCTGTGAATCAGGAATGCAGTGGAAAACACACACAGAGAAGTATGTTCTGTTTGCCTTGGTTTTAAAATAAAAGTTTTATTAAAGGTTGGACTTCACTTGTGTTTAATTTAAAAAATGGTTGAATGAATAAGCTCCGAGAAGGACAGTCCCAAAATTAAATGCCAGAATGCTCTGTACCAGGCACAGGACTTTCTGCCAAAGGGTAAGATGCCCATCTGGTTTGGGATTAAGCACAAATTTCACACAGTTTTGAGGCTGACCTATAATATTTGATATTAAAGAGTTCAAAAGAAGCTCCAGTTCAAAAGGTACATAATCTTAGTCATTTAAGAAAACAAAAAGTTATTCATTTTTGCACCTTTTTTATCTAATTAAAGAAAACAAGAAATAGAGTGAAGAACACACAGAGAAATGTAAATTAAACATCAAACTTTTGCCCATGTCCTTTAATAAACTTCCTGTACCTCTTTCTTTGGCAGGGCTGGGGGAGTAGGAGAATAAAAAGATTCGGTCCAGAGTTCCAGAACAGTAAGAAAAATACTCCCAGAGACCTTTGATTTGCCAGTAATACAACTAACTACCACAGCGTATGAGAAGTATGTGAAAACATGTGACTAAGCACTACACTGGAGAGATTTTTTTTTTTTCTGGCTAATACAAAATATCTGTTTACATGAGTCTGTAATCTTAAGGACACGTGTGTGCTCTTGCCCAAGAGACACAATAGCCAGGACCATGACGAATACCCAGGTATCATTTTCAACTCCAGTATACTCTCATATCTTCACTTCTGAGGCAGAGGCACCACTGCAGCCAAAGAGCTTTCCCGAGACCTCCTCAAAGCAGCTTTTCTTTCAAAGACTCTTTATTTTTTTACAACAAATTAAATCAAAAGCTAAATTTGTTCTGCTGGCAAATTAAGATTTCAAAACCTCCTATCTTGAAAATGATACAGTATCATGTAATTACTCAATTTCTGGGCTTTCTTGAGAGCAAAAGACAGTCTTTTTCCATATTACCAATTGCTGACAGATGTTCTCCCCTCTGTTATTAAACAAGTCTTGATAAAAATACACTCGTGTCTTCACAGAACTGGCTGTACCCTGAGTGGGTTTCCCATTTGATCTGCTGCTACGGCTCAGAGGTTTTCTTGTCTGCTTGTTGTAGCACAATGTGTGTTTGGTCCCACAACAGTGACAGCTGACAACTGTTTTTCCTGTTTGCAAAAGCTTTACCATTCAACTTGAACCAAAAGCATTTGTCATGTTGCATGGCAGTGAAGTAGATTTAATCAGATGAGGCCACTGGCGTTGTCTGTGCCAGGCTCAAAGAATCTGGTAGAACAAAAGCTGGATTTATCTCTCTGGGAGTCTAGGCAGGGAGCAGCAGTGTATCTTTGTGGAGGCACAAGGGGGGATCGAGGAGAAGAAAATGAATGCAAGAAAATATTTTCAGCGCAGTTAAGCCAGAAGATAACTGTTCTTAAGTGACCAACCTGGTCTTAAGAACGTTCCTGCCAGGCAACAGCACCTTTTTCAGAATTTTGACAACATAAAGTGAACCTCCTCTTTCAAATACCACTAAGAGAACTACCCCTAAATCCCTACATAATTCTATTTCCAGTATAATAAGCATAACCTGATATCTGATCACAGTGAACAATCGACCTGCAAAAAAATTCATTCAAGTAGATGACAATCCCCAAGTTGCAGCAACAATCCTCCAAAATATTCTATTAGGACTTCAAATTCCTTACAAAGCTGTAGCAAAACATGCTGTACCTCTTCTAGTCAATGTCAGAGACCATAGTAACACACAAACAACAAACCAACACAGCCCTGTAAGAAGGAAAGTCTCTATCATTTAACATAGCCCCCAATACAGAATTTCATAGCCTTTGCATCCTTTAGGATGATCAAGTTTTTCCACAAGATTTACACAGGTAACTTATGCTCAGAAGAAAAATAACAGTCAAATTAAAGGTTTGCAGCATTTCAAACCCTCAACAGTGAGTGAAAAAACCGCAGCCCCACCTAAAGAGCTTTGCTGATTTACATCAGTCTAATTCAGTCTCATCATAAAGTGGTGCACCTTGTCAAGTGGATGATTTATACAGTCATATTGTGGTTCTGACCTGCTACAAATTGGGATGAAGGGAAGAACTAGAAATACAGCTATTATTAAAAGTTTTATTGTGAGACAATTCAAGAAACAAAGTACCCAAACCCAAGAATAATATAATGTGAAGATTCAGAGCTTGACATCAGCATGAGAGAGATTCCTGGAAACCAAATGCTCTTAGTTACCACGAGTGGACACTGACAACGCTGCCTTGACATTCTCCGGTGTTATTTTAAAGCAACAGTTTAAAACTCCCCAAGGTCGGATTAATGGGCTGCGAAAGGTCAGGGAAAGAGGTGTCTGGATTTTGCGTGGAGTGTGCTGGTATAGCCAGTTCTTTGGCATGACACAGCCCTGGTTTTGGCATTACTATATAGAAAGCTGCCTACAGGACATTAATGAATTGGAGTTCAGCCCTGCATGAAGTGTCCCGACATTCCCTCCAACTGTGCTTTTTTCCGCTAATTAGAGCCACTGGGACTCAATACAGCCCTTGGAGAGGAGCAGTGTGCCTTCAAATTCTGCTCAGGCAGGAAAGGACCGGGTTATTTTGATCCACTCAGAAGACAACCTTCACCTTCCCCAACAGGACTGTAAGGAAGATTGTAGTTATAAATGTTAGATAACATTTACAACCTGCAGGCACCAGGATCTGACTAGACTTACTTTAGCCCTTAATCCAGGAGATACAACAGCAGCAGGAGCTGTGAAGGTGCAGTTAAAGCCTTCACTAATTTCTGTACGTATCTGACTCACCTGGTCCACATTTCATAGGACACAACTCCAAGTGCCCTAGGGCAGAACACAAACTCCTCCAGGGTGACTTGCAGAAAACATGCACCTAAAAGGCTGGTATAAAGCCTCTACACAGCATTCAAGAGTCTGGAATCTCCCTGGATCTGCAGACTGTGCAGCTTCTGAACCCAGGCTCACCAGGCTCAGCAACTCTTAGACACTTGTTTCTGATTTCAAACCAGAGAAAGTGAATTTTGAGATCTCCCTGAACTGCTTCAAAAACGCCTTGCCATTTAATGTGCCCTGAATGGCCAGGAAGCTACTTCAAAACTGGTATTTTTTTAAAATTAACTTCAAAAGTGTGAAAATCAGATGTCAGCATTCTCATGTGACACCACAACCTCAGTATGCTTTATTTGCATCCAAGGAAAACACCTGCTATGCTTCAGGTTGTGCAGTGCCACATGTCTCTCTGATATCAGCTGCACAGCAGGTGAGGCAGAGCAGCAGCACAGGCCTGAGGGTCTGACCCTCCTGCTACTGAACTCCTCACTGGAATATTTCCTGCTGTCTTTCGCTGCCTGCTGAAGCAGGTGAAACCTCTCACCACTGTTCAGCAAACATTCTTTTGTCAACAAAGGGGTGTGTGTGTGTCCCCTCACCACTGTTTCTGGTTGCAGTGTTTTCATTAAGCAGCATTCTGCAATAATTAGCAGAGTGCACAAACCATGACATTTATTTACGGCGCTCAGCAAACTATTATAATAATTTATTTCAATGCCTTCAGATTGAAAAGCAATCTGACTACCCATTTAGTTTATTTTTATCACACTAGCAACAAAAATACACATTAGAACAAAGACTTAAACATAGCGTGTCTGTTGGTTTGCACTGATGTTCTGTTAGTTAAAATGTTATGCTTTATATGAATATTAAGACAATTTCTTATAGCTGCATTTTAAAATACAGAAAACTAGTAAGTAGTCAATAAAATTAGCACTGACAACTTTTCCAGAACATACAGAACTGTAAAACCATTTTAACCAATATGAGTTTTTCACAGCTTGGTTGCCTGAACTGGTACTTGAACAGTAAACCTCACTTGTACTACAGTGTTAACCAAGACTCATTTGTAAACTTCTTCAATTTACTAAAATCACGTAAAGATCTCAAATTAGTTATGGGCTTTTATGTTTCTCTAAGTGAGCTTTTTTCCTAGAAGACAATAGCCCAGCAAGAAGAAAAACTGAAAGCTGGGTTTCTTCCAGATGTTATCAGTAAATTGGCATCAATACTCAAAAATGGAATAAGCTCACCTGGAATGAGCCAAGCATTGCACACATACAAACTCAAGTGTTCCATTTTCCACTCCCCCTCTCCCAAAAACACACCATTTACTTTCCTTTCAAAATCCTTCATACCACTGCAGAATAAATCTACAAGGATCTCCTCTTAAACTAACATTAACACTGCAGACAAATACACAGCTGAGAACACAACTTCAGAGAAGCTTTTAAAAAGTGAGAAGGGAGAATATTCCTCTATAATTCATTCCCTATTTCCCTAATATTTATTCCTCAGCTCTCTTTACATATTTTTTCAGTGCTGAGAAAACAACTGGGACTTTAAAGTACAGCTGCTTTCTGTTGTGTTTCAGAAATTCTGTTTCTGATCTGAATTGTCATGGAAACCTGCCCAAATAATCAAATCTTATCTTGATCCAGTCAAAAGAAATCCAAGGATGGCTGTTCCTCTGCCTTATCAGACACATCTGTCTTTAAATTCCTTAATTATTTTCTTAATCACAATATTAATTTTCACTGAAAAGAAACCTAATTTCTGTTTGTTTACTAACTGTGATACCCAGGAAGGAAAAAACAGCTTATGGGAGATGCATTCAAAAGTCATGAGCACTACACTTGTTCTGATCCCCCAAACCTGACTGATTCCAGCAAGCAATAAAAGCACACAGTACTTCAGAATAATCTTACCCAGCTCATGGAAAGGCCACACGTATTTGTGTGTCCTTCTCAGGGACACAAGCCACCCAGATGTAAAGTCTTGATTCAAAAGGAGAGTCCTGACAGAATGACCAAAAAGGGTTCCCATTCTGTCCAAGGAGATAATGCTGGGTGTTCCATACCTTAAACTAATGCACCTAATTCCAGGTTACAGAATTCAAGGGGTTAATAAGAAGTCACCATGTTTTTCTGCTTTTTTTCAGCAAACTAAACAAAAAACCTGGTCCAAATCCCACAGATATTAGTACAGCTCTTCTAATGAGTTTAATAATTTAGTTCTTACAACCTTTTCATTAATTCTACTCTGTAAAATGCATGAAAATTTCACAATGCCTTAAAAAAACTTATTGACATTTTAGGTGAATATTTCACACTGATTTTAAAGAATACATTACTTTTCCATAATGTTGCTGTTGTTAATAAAAAATTACAATTCTGTGTTCTCAGTACAATGAAAAGGAATTTTTTTATCATGTACAAAGCAGACTATAAACCTTGGCTATTGCAGAGAAATAAGACATCAAGGATGCAAAGCTACTTAAATGATCACACAGCCCACAAGGCTTCCCTTGAAGTTATTAGCAATTGCATGTCTGAGTCTTTTAAAGCAATCTTGAATACATCTTTGTTCTATAGAAGATTTTCCCAGTTAAGAGTAGTAAGTTGAGAGTAAAATATTGATAAGATTATATCTGATGCATAAGGGGAAGAATTCTCATAGCAGAGGTATTTAAGCTGCTAAAATTGACCAAAGCTCTACAAATGTATGAGCAGGTCAAAATTTAAAACCAACTGCCTCATTTCTGCATAAGCTCTAACAGTTAACTACGTGTTTTCCATTTTTACTTATAATTTTCCACATTTTTTACAAAAAAAAAAAACAAACAAGCAAAAACAAAACAAAACAAAACCCCACAGAAACAAACTAACAAAAACCCCCAAGATGTGTTTTGAAGCTGCCAGAGATGCCCCAGAGTAACAGCAGTGTGGTGGTTCACCCTGACTTAGAAAAACCGGGTCCATCAACAGCTGAGGCAATAAGGGCAAGGCAGGTGCAAGTTCTTTCCCTGACATTTAAACAATTAGTGCAGCCAATGTTGGCTGTTCACACACAAACAGTCCCGTATGTGAAAAAAATACCTGTTTAAATATTTAATTTAAAACAATTTTCCTATTGCCATACATGGCCCTAAATATTTATATTTTTCAGCAGCTAGGTGTATGGAGAGCCAAAGAGAGGACACTTTAAAAAGTCACCAAAAAAATATCCTGGGGGGGGGAGACACACCACAAAACAAGTAAGCTATAATAGCAGCTTAGTATGTTTAGAAACTGACCTTAATTTTCAAAATGCTTCGCAAATATATTGCCCCTTCACAAAACATTATGAGTCAGTAGCAAAAGCTTTGCATCAGCTTGTAGGGCTTTCAGACATCAGTGGTTCCTAGGCTAACTCCCACTGAAGTGAGGAAATATGAAATCAGGACTACAATCTTCACCTAACACAATGATCAAATGATCCAAAAAGCAAGTGACAAGCACAGGGGTAGAAGTAAGCACAGACAAGAATTATTTTTTTCAGAAAATAAAGTGTGGTTAAAATAAAAGAGCACTTGAACATGCTGTGCTACAGTCATCATTACCAATGCATCCATTAGAATTAAATTAACAGGGACATGAAATATCAAGATAAACAACAGACTATGCTGTAAAACTCTAAGAAATTGCTGTCATTTGCCAGTTATTCAACCAATGAAAGTAAAACCCCTATCACCCATAATGTCCAAATACTATGTTACAATGTTTTACTTGTAATTTTTTTAAACTACTAAATCAACTAGAAAACCTACAATTTTGCACTTGCCTTTGATTTGGTACTGCTGTTGGAGATTAATTACCATCAGTGATCAAATCCAGACAGCAATTTAATCCAAATACTAGAGTCAGTTTTACACAAGTAATTCTAATTTAAAATTATTTCTGCTGAAATTATTTTCAATTAGATCTTTGCTCATTTCCCTGAAGACCTGAATTGCAGTATTTCCCAAATTCTTTGAGGATTCATTTTAGTCTCTTCTGCCAAAGTGACCACACTCTTTGGATCAAACCCACATTTTCAATAGTTATGCCCTAAATAGTTTGCAGCACACCCATATATTAATATACACTGCAGAGATCAGATATTTCATGGTAACTTAAAATTCTGCATATTATTCTCATACATGGAAGGGTATTACATGAAACAATGGCTGTGCTGTGTTTAGAACCCAGGCCAACACCCACATCAAATGCTGGCTCGGAGCAGGCAGGTGGCAATAATGAGAACGAAGATAAGCTGAGATGACAAAGGAAGGAAAGCACATCAATTACTGCCTGTCACTTGGACCACACGGACATCTCGGAAGATAGACTGATACTGCTGTATCACTGCACATTATATTCATCTTTTCCCTCCATTTCCTGAAAAAGTTGCCACAATAACATGATTTTTTAAATACAAATGAATTTTTAATACTCAGTAACTCTGTACACAGTACAAATTAATGTTCAGCTACATCTCACAGATTGGACACTGCACATCCAATACTGCTGGGTTTTCTAAAAAGTAGGTCACAGGAGAATAGTAGGCATGAACAGTCCTGTGAAAGAGAGAGGCAATTCCAGATCTGTTGACAAGATTTGTTTTAGTAACAAAAACATGAACTGTGTGCATAGCGTCTGTTAGCAGACTTTATAAAGAGGAGATAAGGAAATAATTAAAAAAGAGCAAGAAGACTATAAATAATATACAATAAAAATGTATAATAAAGAAGGTGTCTTTGCACCTTGCAGCTCCATATATACAAAACATACTTTAATATGCACACAGTTTTATATAAATATCTTATTAATACGGTTTCCATAATTTAAGTATTACAATGTTTTTTCATATATCTAGATAAATAAGTACATTTCTCCATCTTGAGAAATAAGCAGAGACACTGTAGTTAAACTCCCAAGCACCCATCTTTGCCATCACCCTAAGTTAGTGCTGCTGAGTAATCAGCAGGAAGTCAAAGCAAAATAAAGCCAAATTTTGAAACCTTTTAAGTTCTCACAGGGCAGGTTTGTCATCTCCTCTCTCTCTATGCTTACCATCATACAAGTAGAGAAACAACTTGCAACTGGTTTACAAGTACATAATTCCTGAAGCTGGTTTTACTTTCATAAGATTTTATAATCAAACTGTCCAAATGTATTTTTGCCTTTGACAAATAAACAAAATAAATCCCTGGTTTTATCCAACCAGGAAAACAGTCAAACTACATGATTTAAAAGCAAAAAAAAAAAAAAAGTTTTTGCAGCCACAGTTGCTTTTGCTGAGGCTGCAGCAACTATAACTCTAGGTACAGGACAACAAGACAAGATGTTCTCAGTCCCAGGATGACAAAGAAGGGATATTAAAAAGCAGATACTAAAACCCTTCAGACAGCAACTATGCACAGATATAATTGAGTTTTCCTTCCATAAAATAAATGGAGGTCAAGAGAATCACGGCTGAGAGACTTTTTCCTTGCCTTTCATCCTAGACTTCAAAAACTTCCTTTTAAATCCAGATAGCTATTGGAAATGGCTCATTTTCAAGCAAATGCATTTAATCTGTTTTCACCACCATTAGAGCAGAGAGCTGCTGTACTCATTACTTTGACATAATGGAAGCTTCACCACCCATTTCACACTTCTTCCTCTTCCTTCAGATGGAAGTATGCGACCTCTTCACTGTTTTATCCTCCAGTAACACTTTCGTAGCCCATATAATAGCTTGTGTTAATTGGCAATTCAAAAATACCCCACAAACAGTAGATTAAGTTTGTGAAATTCAGTATATGCAAAACCTTTTTATTTGCTGCTCCATAACCCTTCTCCTGGAATGACAAAAAGAGGCAATGAACAAGAGGGAGACCCCAAAAGCCATTCCTGCCCTACACACACTTCAGTGCTGGACACCCCTCAATCCCCCGATGCCCAAAGAGCTTTATGCTGGGCTGAGAGCAGAAGTCTGGGGGTAATTTAAAAGAAGATCACTCATTATACTCTCCCTTACAGTACAGAACTGCATAGAAACCACAGTAGAAAAGACAGGATGTTTGCATATCCCTTGGGACAAACAGAGCCATCTCCTGCAGCACCATACACTGGGATAGGAATTCCAGACCTGGAGCTCTACATTATCAGTGAGTCATTTCCAAGACTAGAAATAGAAACCTTTTTCTTTTAGTGCTTGTACACCATTACCCAGTATTATTATGAAACACTGACAGCTCAATACTGTTCATCTCCCAAGAAATAAAAAAAATTTTCAAAATAAAAACAACCACTTCTTCCATAGTACATAATGGTTTTGTTTCATCAGTGTGCACATTCCATCTATTGCCTTTCAGTCAATTGTTCAAAATATATTTTGGATGGGGGAAAAAAAAAGACATATAAAATGTTTATCTTCCTAAACAATACATAAGTCAAGAAGCTGATGTATCTACTGTAGGAAGCCAATAAGTGTGAGAACCCCTGGGAGCCACCAGGGCAAGGGCAGAGCCAAGGAGGCAGCCAGGGAAGATGCCTAACTGAAATCACAATGCAAGAAGCACTTTGATTAATGGATTTGATTGCATTCATCAAGATTTCTGCCGTCCCTCTGAATCAAAGCAGTGTGTCAAAACTGAGAAGCATCATGGAAGGAATTCTAAGTGACACCTTCCTTTCCAGGTGTACAATCCACACCAGTCCCTGCAGCACACTGTTCAGCGATTTCATCCCACACACTTCACTCCCACAGGCTCCAGTGAGGAAGCACATGGAAGATCCAGTGGTGACGGGAGAATTTCCACACTGACAGGCAAGAGGCAGCAGCCTGGGGGGACCTGCTGTGCCGTTCTGTCTCTGTGATCACCAGACCCACAAAATAAATCATGGTAAGAAAGGAGCTCAGCTGTTCTGCTGGTCAGAGCACAGATGTGTAAATCAGAGCTCTCTCTAACTGCAGGCAATTAAGATTTTAAGTCACTGTCACTATTTAAAAAGACTGAGAAATTAAGAGAGCCCATAATGCCACGTTTGCTTCAGCTCAAAGCATAACATTGATTTCTCTGCTTGCAAACCAACACTTGAATCAATTCATCTTTTTAAAAATTGATAAATACTCATTTCTTGTAGTCATCAGCTTTCTGTTCAAGAAATAAACAGAAACAGGCGCTCTCATAAATAGGTCCTTCCTATTTAACATCAATCCATCCCTGAAAACTGCACTCTCTCTATATAAGGCACAACATGCAAAATTCCTTTGCAGCTAACTTGGTATTTTCCCTCAAGGTAGATTGTAATTGTAAAGCCATAACTGACTTAAGTCATCTGCACATGTTCAAATCTCACCACTGCCCCACATCTTTTCCCAGAAAAAAACAAGAAGAATCAGCATTAGGTTTTCTCTCCAGAGTACAAGTAGCAGATGGGGAAATACCTAGTGGAGATGGTTTTTTATGCAGGTAAAAAAATATGCTGCCAACCACAAGCTCAAGGACTGGACAGGACTATTGGACTGCTACAATCTCAAACCTGTACTGAGCCACAAAATAAAAATCCTGCTGTTAATAGTGAGTGGTGAATCAGTGCACTGTAGATCAAAATAAACCCAAGGGATCATCATCTTTTGCTTTTTTTAACACATGAAAAATGCATTTAGATTCAAAACAGTCATCGTGATAACCAAGGTTTTCAAGACTCCTGAATTTTGTAGAAAACATTTAAAATTAACTGCATCTTTTTTTATAATGATGTTGCTTGCTTTCAAAAATTCTCTCCCCCTTACTTTCCAAAATGAATTTTCAGAGTGAGCTAAGAGGCGGTGAGTCAAATTTTCTGTTTTACTGATATATGTACATGTGCATATATGATATAAATATAAATACATATTTTTCAATCTTATTTGCTTCTTCTCTCCAAACCTTAGGGAAAAAAATAAATAAGGACTGGGAAAGGATGAAGATATTCCAAAGCAGGCGAAATGAAGTTTTAGAAAGGGCTTGAAAACAATTTTCAGGCCAATAGTTTGACAAAAAAAACAAAACACAACAAATTCTTTAACCTAAAATGAAACAAATTATATAAGTGGCTTTGGAACTTAACCTATAGCCCCAGATGAAGGTCAGTGAAGGTGGTCAAGTGATAGTTGCCAGTTTCCACTTGCACTTTAGGGGTTGAAGATAGGATGGAGAAGAGATGTTGGCGGGGTGGGAAGGCAAAAGGATGTCTCTGGAGGTGGAAGAGGTGTCCTGCTGAAAAACTGTGATGAGTGCCAAATGCACGTTACTGATACTTTTTTCAAATAGAACCTATCAAAATACAAACTAATTCTGGAGGATGGTGACAGCCGACTTGGCTGAAGGAACACACAGTCTGTTAGGAGGGAAAGCCACACAAGACCCAGCACCACTGAGGATGGTGGGGGAGCCTCAGCACTCCATGCGCTCCCTGGGCTGGAATTGTACTTCAGTACAGTACAGCAGTACAGGCAGGGCCACATCCATCCCATCTCCTGTTCAAAATACCCAGTCCAAGGCTAAGGCTCCCCTCTGCAGCACCAAAACAAGGCTGAGCTTTATGACAAAGTGGGAACACACACCTAAAAGGAACAGATAAAATAAAAGAGCAACAGAAACATTTATGTGACTAGTATGTATTTCATATGATCATAAAACTCTAATTCATAATTAGATGATAAATACCTTTAACCATCTCTGACTAATTGCTGCGTATCATGACCCATTCAGGAGGCCTAACATAATTAAAGCCACTGCAGTGAGTTGAAGAACTTTCTGTTCTGTATAATTAACAAGCCTGGATGAAGCTTTTCTGTCAAACAGAAATATTTTTTCCCAAGCAGTCCGATGTCCCAGAGATCCACATTCTCTTATTGCTTTACTCGTAACGTTATGAAGCTTAAAACAAAACTTTGCATATTTGTGTTAATTTGAATATCAGAGTTTACACAATTCAAGATAACCAGACTCTTCCCACTCGGTGGAGTACTCCCAGTGAATGGGATTGAATTACCTTTGGGATTAAGTCTTCCCAATTTAAACACCTAAATAATTTCAGATTACAACAGCAGCAGGCGCTGGAGGAGAGGTTTGCACGCCATTATCCCCAGTGCACAGGAATTACATATTTAAGTCCTTGTCAGATTCTGCATTATCTTGTCATTGTTAATACATGATGAACTTCAGTGTTCCAGTTGTTAAACATGACAGTCTCAGAATACAAGCTCAGAATTGATGACGAACAAAGGCTCTTCTCATAGCTGCCCAAAACCAATAACCAGGATTTATTACCAGAATTAAAACTCTGCCTCTTTAGCTGTGCACGCTTCCATGTAAGCATATTATGGTATGAAGCACACATACAGACAGGAATACAAAGCCAAATATTATCTAGCTATGCATGGAGCTTGCATCCTTCAAATATGCTGTTTTGATACTGTATTTATATGATTTCCCAAAGGGTTCTAACACAATGATCTTCACAGCAACCTGTGAAAAAGAAGGAGGTACCACTAATTCTACTGAGCCAAAACATTAAATGAGTTGCCCAAGGTCACAGAGGAAATCTGTGGTGGTGATGCAGGGAATGGCTCCTGGGATCTCTGAAATCCCATCTCAATATTCTGGCCACACTGCCACCCGTCCTCAGCCGTACTTAATACGACTAAATTACTGATGGCAACAAATAGCAGAATCTGACTTTCAGATGAGTTGATTTGTACAATGAGTCAATCCATAACTTTTGTCTCCTCCAGACACTTAGATCGATGGGCTGAATGCCCAGCACGTTGTAATAACCCGGAAAAGCTTTTGGCTCAGCCTGCAAACACATTAGCATTAACTTAAAGCTGCTGCTTTGTTTACCATATGAGATATCTAGTTGTGTTCCATGCCCAAGTGATACCAATTAAAGAGACCCAAATACAGAGCTCACAGAAGAGCATGAGACTAAAGCTACTCATGAGTACAAAATTCAGTAAACTTCAGCTGGTACTTACTCCTCCAAAGCACTATGGTCTGACAATCACCTTCTTCTTTCCCAGTCATGGGCTTGTCATGATTTACATTCAAAACCTTTCCCAAAAAGTCATTCAGAAAGCATTAGAAACTGGCTCCCCTCCCACTGCTTCCAAAATGGATTAACACAACTCCAGCCTTGGGTGCACACGACCACAAATTACAGTGAAGCCACCCTTGATTTAAGCTGTCAGAGAGCACAACAGGAAAATCACTAAGAATTCTGCTCTTTCAGCTCTTTAAACTCATTCATTACAGAGTCCACAGGGCCGCAGAGGCACAGGAGTAAATCACTCCATGGGAGAGGATATCACTCACTAACAAGAGGGTTTTCTTATTTCCTGAGAGGTACAAACATAACAGGGCGAGGAAGGGTCTAATTACCTCCAGAACACCCAAGTAGCATTGGAAGTGATAATTTATTGACCATATCAGTTCAGTTTAGTGCACAGACTGAAAAGAGAAGTCAAGAATTATCCAGACCACTGAAATGCCCACAGCTTGTCAGAGCACGCAGATTGGTGCAAGCCAACAAACCGGTCTAGCAAAACAATAAGCAAGATTTATAAAACCATACGTGGCTTGTTACCAGGTTCTAGGGGAATAAAAAAGGTAGGAGATTATTTTTAAATGTTGAGAAGTTCAAGATGGTTGCCAAAACACCCTGCCAGCATCCAGAGTCACTAATTACCCAGATGGGCAGCTAGGGAGTTGATCCAAAAACCTATCCAGGTCAGCAGAGTGCTTTTTATCAGTTGCAGTGGCCTTCAGATCAAGCCCTGGAATACCAGTGCTGACCTGACTGCTTAAGTTAAAGGCTATCATCACCAGTCAGTGTCAACCCTTCCATGGCTCTGCCCTTCTGAAAGCACAGACATGTGGAAATTAGAGTAATATAAAAAGCAAAATGGCATAGAAAGAGAATGGCAAAAGAGCTTATCAAGACATATTTTCTTGTTTCTCTATACTAACCTGCCTTGTGCTAGCAAAAAGGGGAGGTTTCTGAGTGAAAAGTGCAACAGATTCACAAGCAGATTTTCCAGCAGCAGCACCATCCTACTCTCCAGTAACACCTCCACAAAGATCAAGCACATTTCGCAGAAAAATGAGAAGCAAATGGCAACAGGAGGATTTCACAGACACAACCCCATCCACATTAAGTCACTCAATATCAGCTTGAGCATGTTCTAAGAATGGATTTTCCCGCTCCAAAACTCTACGAATGAAGAAAATTAGAGCCAAATAACAGATTAAAATTTAAAAGGTGAATTTACATCTCTGGTATCTCCTTTCCCCCCCTCACCTGTACAGAAAGATAGGAAGCTAGGAGGAAAAGCAAAGGCTAAAAATGGTCTGTATTTCAAGCAGTTGACACGCCCAAGGCCCTTATTCAAGGCTCCATCCTTGTCTCCAGCACAGTCAGAATCCGGGCACTGCTGCCAATGGAGCCCCAAGCTCGGAAATCGTTTGGTGAGGCACCACACATGTACAATCTCTACATTCGGCTGTTTAATACCAAAACACTAACTAGTGTTGCTTGATCATATTATGAGGCAAATTAAATAGGAAGCAAGGATTTAACATGCGTGTCTGCTATTTGGGGTGCTCAAAGAGAAAGAACAGGATGGAAGAAAACCGCAGGAACTGAGGACATTTTGCTTCCCCGAGCCCTCGTTCATTCAAAGAGAAGAATCAGAAACCCTGACAGTCTCCTACAGCAGCCCCCTCCCATCACATCAAAAGGAGAATTCGTTTGGACAGCTCTTTACAGAGGATACAGGACTTATTGACAAATCTCACTCTGCCTCTTCCCACTCAGCACATGGATTATTCTCGCCCGAGGACTGCAGAAACGCAGAGTTTGGCACAGCTTAGGCAAGCTCCCCTTCCGTGTAGCGCTACAAAGATGCAGCCAGAGCACCTGTGCCTACCAGCCCTACACGGCTGCGGGGCAGCATGGAAAATTCTCCCTGCATCCAGCGGTACCAACGGGGGCTCCCTGCCCTATCCCCCCCATCTGCCTGACGTGCTACTTTGGCCGAAGGCAGACTTCCTGTTTCTGCTGGAAAAAATAAATTCCTATTATCCCTGCCTGATACTTGCATGCCAAGAGTTTCTCACACCGGACAAGCTCCACGGTTGCCACTGACAAACACCAACCAGAAAAAAAAAAGAAACCCCACAAAAATCCCACCACCTAAGCCACAGCTACGAAACCCAACACCTTTACACCGGCTCTTAGATAGGCAGGGACCCCGGGCAGGTTACTCACGGGTGTCTCGCTTCCTCAGCAGTGGGTTCCTGCTCGCCTCCCGACACAGCGCCGGTGCTGCGCAAGCCGCGGGCTCCGGCAGCCGCCCCTGTGACAGCGCTGCGCAGGGAGCCCTCCCCTCTCCCCTCCCTCTGTGTCCAAGGCTGCTGGTGCCAGATCTGCACGCAGGACGGCACAGAGCCCACTGCTGCCCCCGCCGGGACCCCCGGCCACTGGCAGGGCGGAGGCTCCGTCCGCCCCCGTCCCGCCGGGACACGCGTGGAGGCGGCCCCTGCCCTGCCCCTGTCCCGGTGCTCCGCTTCAACACGCGTGGGCACCGCTGGGTTCGGAGGGGAAGGGAGCCACAGCCTCCGTCCGACAGGCTAAGCACACGCCTCCGCTGTGTTTCGTTCCCCGGCGATGGGCAAGGGGGACGGCGGTGACTTCAGACTACAGCATCTGGGGCAGGAGCTGGCTGGGAGGGGGGAAAAAGTGGGAAACCAAGACAAGCACCTGCTTCTGGACAGCTTTGGTGAGCCACGATGGGGCCAACAGTCAAACAGTACTTGTTTTGTTTAAAGACACCTAATTTTGCTTTATTACTGCATTATAATACAGTTCTGAGACTACAGCTATGCTAAAACAGTCACACAACCACAGAATAGTTTGGGATCCAGGGGATCTTAAAGATCGTGTCAGTCTTAAAGATCATCTCATTCCAGTCCTCCTGATGTGGGTAGGGACATCTTCCACTAGAACAAGTTGGTCAGAGCCGCATCCAGCCTGGTCTTAAACACTTCTAGCGATGCGGCAGCCACAGCTTCAGTGGACAACCTGTGCCCAAGCCTCTCCATCCTCACAGGGAAGAATTTCTCCAAATAAATCTAACTCTGCCTTCTTTCAGTTTGAAGTCATTCCTCTTTGTCCTGTCACTCCGTGCCCTTGTCCAAAGTCTCCTCCCTGCTCTCCTGGAGTCCCTTTAGGCACTGGAAGGTATTATAAGGTCTCCCTGGAGACTTCTCCAAGCTGAACAACCTGTTTGAGGTGCCAAGATGGAACAAGAAAGCAAGCCTAAGCCAGAACTTCAAGTAGCATCTGAAGGCAAAGCCCTGGAAAAGGAGCGGCTTGGAGAACCAAGGACAAAAGCAAAGGCACATCACAGAATGGGGCAGCAGAAAGCAAACAGCACATCACCACCTCCAGTAAGGCACACAACCCCGATTCAACAGCTCCATGTGCATGGCTCCACACACTGACTCAAATGGTCTGAAGAGATCTCCAACTACACGGGCAGTGCAAAGCATAGAAATAACATTTACGGCTCAAAGATGATGGGTAACATCTCTCATTCTATCATCACTTTATCATAGACTGTACAAAGTTTAGTGCTTTTACAATTTTAGGGCTTCTTCATTGCAACAACAGGAATTAACAGTGAAAGACACTAGGTATTTTCCATAGCTCTGCACTTTCCTAAGAAAAAAACCTTCTATTAAACATACAAAACCTTGCAGTGCAAGCATGTGGATTTTGAAGCCCAAATTGTTTCAGCAACATAAGGTTTGATAATTTTAGTAAGAAAATATTAACCTAGACATCAAGAAGGAAAATATATGCTTTGATGTGCTCCAAAGCTCAAGAGACTGTAGCAAGGGTTACAGAGAACAGGAAATAAGAAGAAATGCAAAAAAAGAAAGAAGCTATTCTGTGGTGCTGTACACATTAGCTCTGGCCAGTGTTGTCTGAAACTAATTTTGCAAAAGCTTTAATAGTTCTCAATGCCCCCATTAAAACTGTAAATGAAGTTAGTTATGCTAGATTTTTTTTTTTTAAGATATCTTTCTGTACTTTCCCTCCCTCTCTAAATTAATTACATTATGCTTCCACATCACTGACATAAAATGACTAATGTGACCTACAACATCATTGAGACCAAAGCGAGCAGCAGTACACTTTGTGCAGTCTGATGAGGCAGGGTATTCTGAATCCTGCAGCACTAAACATGCACCAAGTACAATACAAAGAAAGACAGGAATAAAGAGAGCTAGGAAATTGCAGCATTGAAATATGAGGCATGAAACATTCATTTGTTTTTGCCCAATTCCTACTCTCTCATTTTCCAGATACATCTAAGCTGCTTCATTCATAGCAAATGGAATCGATAATGCTTTTAGCTCCGAGTGCATAAAGAGTTGAGCACAATGCTGCACCCATTTCAAATCTAACCCCATCTGGAATTGAGGAAGACCAAATCCCAACAGTAAAAGAAATTCTGGAGCAGGCCCAGCAGAGCCATATATGTGGGGAGTTTTATAGGTAAATACATATATACACATCCATTGGGGCTCTGAAAGGCATGGAGAAAGCAGCCACATTTCAATGCTGCTCAGTGGACTGGGTGTCAAAGCAGCTTAAGTAGAAGAGTCATCTCTCTTGGGGGGTGAGCAGGTCATTTCTCTAATTAAAGATGTTCCTCCACACTGGATTTTCTGACATTTGAGCAGTTGCCTCGCCACAGGCAGAACAGAACATGCTGTTGAGCTCAAGCCAGGGACTGATCATTTGTGACTCAGCTCAAATTAAAAAACACAAATAAAAACCTATGCTGACAGGTTACTACCCAAAGATGTATTTCAAGGAGGACACTCACATCATTGAGCCTCTGAATGTCTCTTCCAGCATGGAGTTAAAGTACCTTCCTTACATCACAATGTAAATAACAAAAAGAAGTGGCCTAAACAACCTGTCACCAACCAGCAGAGCAAGGAGTTTTCTCCTGTTAGGAAGGCTTCAGGGGTTTCACCATTAAAAAAGTTTTTTGCATAAAAACTAAGGCTACTAAAGCAAAACAAAATATTTCACTCCAGCACCAATCCCTTCAGAAATAAGTTCACAGAAGGCAACTGTGAGAAAAGCCTAAACCACTAAAGGAAGGATAATTTTCACCTTCCAGGCAGAACAAGCCACAGAGCAGCAGCTGCCAAAAGCACATGAGGTCATGTCTACACAACAGCTTTGGATTACTGGAGATCAGTCTCACGTGTTTCAAAGGCGAGGTGCTTGGTTTGGGACTCTTCAAGTTCCATTCTCCAAAACGCTGACCCCATGAAGGTAACAGCATCACTGAGTCCAGAGATCCCTCTCAAAAGGAACTGCTGCTGAAGGGCAAGATGACATCCACCCGCCCATTTAGGTCCCTACCTTACCCAAGCACTACTAATCCTGAACCAAATCCCACAGAGTCCCTTTCACCAATGGGAAAAGCAAAGAAAATGTATGGTGTTTATGTCCTTGACTTTCGCTTCCAAAACCTGGTGCTTCGGAAGGGAAGAGAATGAGGAAACATAACACCAGATTAACAAGTGAAAGATGCTGGGAGAGTCAACTTTTTTTTGTTTAAGAGGGTAACTTCCAACAATTATTAAACACTGTCCATTTCTCTTCACCGTTGTTTGCCTTGCCCTTTGCTCACCCTCAAAGCCTTACTGGACTGGTAAGGGAATTTAACTTCATTTACAGTGTAGCCAAGAGGAAGTTCTCTGGTATTTGTTCATTTCCATCATTATGTCTTCCTAATTAAGTTTCTGTGCATCTCTCTCCATCTCTGTTCAGTGTTTGGGCCACAGTTGAAGGAGGTGGTTCCTACAGTTTAGCCACTACCACAAACCAACCTAAGGGTTTTTTCCAGGGCTCACAACAGGAGAAAGCAGCTTTCAAACAAACTTAACAACTCCTTGGGGAATCAGAACCACAGCAGGTAACTTCCATCAGCATCCCCAGAGAAGACTATATTGTAATACTTACATGCAGATCTACTGGCTGCATCCACTCTACAGTAGTCAGCAACCTTAGAATCTTATTTCCACCCCAATCTGAGAAAAGCTGTAATCTATTATCACATCAGTTCATCCTTCATGCAGCCATCAGACCTACAGTGCTCACTCTTTGAGATAACAAAATATGCTCTAAATCACAAAGTTGGGGGAAAAAAAAAAATCACATTTCTGCTAATCAAGTACAAATTTTCCTCAGGCTCTGACCTATCCCAAGGGATGCTTAGTATTTTCTAGGATTAAACTTACCAAAGAAGCCTTTGGAGTGTGCCAAGAGCTACTTGCCCTTGCACACAGATCATTCCAAAACCAAACTGCTAGAATTTATTGAGAATGCTTTTCCCACCGCACCTAAAGGATGGCTGGGAGACAGCCTTTGGAAGAAAATGAGCAGATCCTGAAGCCAAACAGTAAGGTGCAAGTGCTAGGACCAGGCATAATTTTATGGTGTCTTTTTCCATTTGAGAATAAAAGCAGTTCTCAGTAGTGACACCCCCCCGCCTCAGCTGACAGATCAATATGCACTTTTAAACACAAGCTTCTTGTTAAACAGCAACAACTAAAACTCAAAAAAAAAAATCTCTCTAGCCCACTATATATTTTCATGGAACCATCCTTGACATGCAATATGAAGGCAAATTCATTTCCTGTCAGCCTGACTCAGTCTGAGGGATTCAGAGGCTGCAGTTTTTCCACTCCTCTTAATGACTTGTTGCACCGGAGATGAGTGCTCTGCGTACAGCAATGCCATCTTCTGGCACAGTTCCTGTGAGAAACAGAGCTTGCTGAATACCACTAAAAGCAAGCTCCTGTTTTGGGAAAACAAATGCAGACTCCACAATAAATCTCAGATTTCTCCCTACTCCACTGCACATGCTGTTGGGGTCCAATTGTTCAAGGGCATAGAGCAAAGCAGTGAGAACACACACAGTGTGGTGGAGGAGCAAACTCACTCAAGTGTGTCATTTGGACATGTAGTAGGATGGGCTTAGGATAACGATTTCCCACAAAATCCAACACCACTGCTTTGGGGTTCCAAAGTTCATGCCAAAGTATGTATTGAGAGCACAGATTTTAGACTGAGAAATTCAGTATTTCTGGTCAAACATAATACTCGAGGAGAAACACCACTGTGGAATTCCTATTTATGGTGTCACTTGATATCAAAATCCCTCCCTGGGAATCATATGCACTGCAGAGATGCTAACCTGGCAATCTCAGCCAAAACAGCCCATGCCCTGCTGCTGCTTCTCAGAAACCACCACCACAACAAAGGCCAGTCAATTGCAGTTGATTCTTTTCTCTCTGACATTTTCATTTTGCAACTCATCCCAAGGCCTCAAAAAATACACTTTGCAACACCCCAAGAAGCACAGCTTTATTTGCTTTTCACCAGTGAAAAAAATAAAGGATTCTTTTTGTGGTTGAAATAACAAAATCTGGTTCTTGCATGTCTGTTCATTTAAAAAAGTATCACCTTCACATACTTATTTTTATAAACAAACAGCATATTTTAAATGTTTATGATTTCATGTATGAAAAAGACATTGTGGGCTGTATTTTGTAAACTGTGGGACAAAGCTCAATGTTCTGCTTTCATTTCCAATTTCTTTGATGTCTTCCATTGTTTTGCCTCCACTTCTTTCCCACTGTCAGCTTTGTTTACCTCTTCTCTCTCCCCACCGTGTATCTTTCAATTCCCATGAAAAAGGGCATTCCCCAAACTCCCTGTACAAAAGTTACCCTCTAAGTTAAATGCAGTTTTTACTATGGTTCCCTTCTGTGAAGAGTATTGCCTTTCTCAGTGCTTGTAATTTACCTCAACACACACAGTTTGTGAAAAAAAGAGACCAGAAAATATCTATTTTAGAAAAAAAAAAATTTACCAGTTGCCTTCTAAAGAAGAAAGTCATAAGTTTTGTACTTGAAAAAAGATATGGGACAAATACCACCAAAACAGTTCTCAGAGCACCTCAAGTCCTCAATTTCTGCCTTATGCTGGTGAACAAATATTAAGAGACTGTCCCATCAGACATCCTTTTTTTTTTTCTTTAAACCCTAACTTTTCAATTTGGGCTTCCTAGGCTGATGTTCACAAAAAACAGGTTTGTTTCCATATCAGTTTTAAAGAACAACTGTTCTAGCAAACTGGACTGTCTGAATCCAACAGCACCTTGGCCTGGCATGACCCAAGGCTGCAGTCTACAATGCTAAAGCATCAAAAGGAAACGAGAGGACAAAATGCAGCTTTGCAGCCACTAGATTTGCTCAAGGAAATGTCTTAATTATTTGAACTACATTAAAGTTGCAGCATGAGTCAAGTCTTTAGAGAATCCATATGGGAAAAACACTGTCTGCAACGAATTCTTAGGCGTCTTCATGCAGAGAAAGCCCAAAGCAAATTGTTTCCCACAATAAGTGTTCCTGAAGACTCTTGTTCCTGTAGATTCCCATCAGACCAAGGCCAGGAGTTACAGATATGTTCTTTTCTTTCAACAATACTCATTAGTTGATAGGAATCCGCTTTCAGAAATTTTATCTCTCATCTTTCACAGTAACAAATATTTCCAGAGGAAAATGCTTTGATCAGGCTCTCTGCTGGTATTCTGATTGCAAGAAAGGATGCATGTACGGAGGCCTGGCCTACAGTTCAAGTGCATTTTTCCAAAACTGTTTTATCTGATAAGCCATTTAAGAGCCAGCCTATAACAAACAGTCAGGCAGGCACTTCCAAGAAAACAACACTATTACTGGAAATATCTTTTAAATAAAGCTTACCCTCTGGACACATTTACATAATCACCATTAACACTGCCCTAACAGATGCAGTAAATAGAACAACCAGGCACCCACAGTCACTCAAAACATGAGGCTCAAGAGCTGACCCAGTCAGGTTTGGGTTTAAGGCCCTTTCAGCCAAGCATTCTGTTTGTTTCTCCCTTGATGGGGGAAGATCAGTCATTCTAAACAGCATTGCTTGGGACTTGCTGCCCAAATTCTCAATCACTGCCTGACTTTGCTTTTTAAGAGTATTTGAATGTTCAAGTTTTGCAATCATCAAGCAATACAGCAAATAGCACAGCTATGTCTAGCAAACATACAGAAGCTGTTGAATAAGTAACATTCCCACAGGGTGACTGACATGAAAATGGTACTACTGATGGTTTGGAAGCTGCATATTTATTTTAAAACTGTAAATTATTATCTTAAAGCTACTCCTGAATCTCAGTTATTTATGCATTAATGCATATGATACCAGGATGAAAAGCTCTTTTTTTTTTTACCTTACCCTTCTATCTCACAAGCAACACATTGAAGTTAACTACACTTCTGATGCTACTGAGCCTGCAAACAGCTGATAATCCAGCAGGGCTGTTCCAGAGGTGAGGATACAAAAGCTGGCATGTCTGGGTGCAGATGTCTGAAAGCAAAAGCTATATCCCTTACCTCAGCTCTAGCAATTTTCCTCAGAATGAGCGAACAGTAGCCTACCTGACAAGTTTTTGCAGAGAGCTGTGAAATCAAGATCTGGTCTCCAACAGCTGTAAATTCAACATCTCTCAAGATGAAAAAGTAACAATAATGAAGAACATGCTGCTAATTTCAAGATCTCATTACGTGAGTAGTCATCTTGTACAGGTTTGATAGGTCCAGGCTTTGCTGGCTCTGACAAAACTACAGTAAGCAAACACTTTTCTTCCCACAGGGATAGACAATATATGAAAAAGCTTAGGAAACACAAACCAAATCAAATTTAAAAGCACTTAGGGCCAAAAGTAATAATTCTGCAGATCAGTAGCTGGACATGGTGAGGTTTTTTTCCATACTGAGCCATCTCTTCAGAGACTGTCCAACTACACAAACAAGGTTATCTTACACTTGTGCCTAGAGGGTTCCTCACCCACTGGAGCTGTTTAACTACAGCCCTGCCTTTGCAAGGGCATTTAAAAACCTGAGGAAGGCACAGAGGACAGTCTATGACACACAAATATTTGTACACAGGATATCTGAAATGTGTATACTGTTCCAATATTTGGCTTGATACGTGACTTTTCTTCTGAAGTTCATGCATCTGGGTAAACACAAGCATTTCCCATGTCTACTGTTGTTCAAATTCCTCATGAGCTATCCCAATAATGTAAATTTGGAATAAGAAGGGAAATATTTGCCTTGTCAACTAACACACCAGTAACCCCTTTTCAGTAGTGTTTGTGTCTGGCAACAGTCAGATCCTGGGCTCTGGTGGCAACACCAAGCTTGGGGGTTTGTTTGGGGAGGTATTTTTAACTACTCTTTTCCTGTGTTCAGAATAACACTAGTTGTCTTTAATCTCTACAGTTTTATAATTAAGTAAACCAAACAACACAATTGTGGAGCTTACATTTGGGCTCACAGATGACATTGCTGCTCTCCACACGTTTCAGAGCTGGCTTTGACGCTGTTCTCTTTGGACCAAGTAGCTCAGTGCCAGTGGAGCACAGCTGCTGTCAGGTAAAATAGGATTACTGAATGGTCCTTCTTCAAGGATACAAGACATGAGTGTGCATCAGGCAGGGAATCATGATGATGACAACTCATCTCAAAACTTTGAGACTTCTAAAACTTTCTTAAACTGGTTTAGATGTTGATCTTGTCCTTTAAAATGTTACATTTATCGTACACTCTGTTGTAATAAAAATACTGCCTAAACCAAGACAAAAGTTAACTTCACCTGTGATCTACAGTATTTCATTTCAGCTTAGAGAAAATTCCCATTTTTCCTGATTCCTTCATCTAACTCTTCTCGTCACCAATATAAAATTTTTACATTAGTTTTGCAGCTACACAGTAGAGAAAAAAATCTTCTGTCTAATGACTGGTGTAATGTAAGCAATACACATCTATATGCAAAACTGCTTTCACTTTTGACAGAATGTAATCCTCAACAGAGACATTTATCTACAATCAAGGGCTACACTGCATCCCCAGTTAGGTTTGCACAGGTTTTCTATCCACAGGAGGGGTAGAAAACTAACAAAATGCCAAGTGCAAAACCTTAATCAGTATTTAGATGCTAGAAGAGAAGGATTTCTCCAAATTCAAACCGATTTCTGTATGTGTTTATGTTCTTCTAAATTTGGTGCTTACATTGCATAAAAATTACTATTTTAATTATACATTAAATAGGTCCTGAGTGAAATATAGAGTCATTAACATAATTAAAAATGCAATAGAAATGTTACCTTTTATAGTTATTCCGTGGCTTCCACTGGATCTTAAGTATAAAAAAGTCAATGGCTCAGCTGTCATAATCTATGTTACCATGGTAAGTGTTCTGCCATATATAATTCCATCTGCCTACAAACAGGGACCAAAAATAGATATTTGTGTCATCTCTAAAGCAGAAGATTTAATTTTGCACTCCTATATCAAAGAAAACACATTTATCTTGGTAACTGTGTTTAGGCCAGGATGATTTTATGACAACTACAGATATTGAGAGTTGAAGACAATTCTAGAAGCCACCCATTTATAGAAAGAAATTTTTACTGTCTTTGATTTCTCAATACTTACTTTTCCTGCTCTAATCCTTTCAGCTTTGTACAATATGAAAGCGTCTCTTAAGCCAATGTTTTCCTATTTTTCCTTCCAGATGAGTGTATCATTGTGTGTTACTCTTCACACTTCACTGGAAAAATAAGTCTAGAGGGTTCACTGCAATTTCTTCATATGAAGGCTTTGGTACATATGCTGCCTATTAGATTTTTTAAAACATTACCAAAGCAAAAGAACCTTCAATTATCTTTCAACAAAAAAATGCATTATGCTGTTTGGAACAAGGCTTGATATAGCCTTTTTTACAACAGGGTATATCCTACAGGTGAGCAACTGTTTTAAGTAGCCAGCTTCAGAACACTTATTACTACAAAATAACATCTCTTGGAAATTGTTTAACAAAGATACTATGTATTCTACAATAAGCCACTCCATGCACTTACAAATTAATTCCATGGGATGTAAATACAAACCTTAGAAATTCCATTTAAAATCCAGCTGAATTACAAGTCAAGCCAAAACAGGTCCTGGTACACTTCAACTTCTTTACATGGATTTACTTCACATCACGATGTGTTCCAACATAAGCTCACACCGCTAAGTCTAAATAACCATTGGCAGTGCATTCCACATAACTAAAAAGGATTAATAACCTGTTCTTTATGCAGACATGAAATTCATGCCCTTAAACAAATGCAGATTTTATGACTTTAGCAGAAGCAAGACAAATAAGGGATTTTAAGGTACAGCTGAAACTAAGGTGACCAACTCCCTCAATCCCTTGTTGAATTGCAGCAGATCTGGGCAGATAATGGCTTAATGCTCTATGTTTGGTTCTTCATAGCAACAGGGTTGTAGGAAGCTGAAGACTTCCCTAGGAGCTTGTTTTTACAGAACATGGCATTTCTAGTACTTCAAATTGATCAAGCATAATTAGGATCAAAGTCATTGTGACATTCTATTATTAATCTCAAAACCTCCATGATGCTGTTGATCAGCAATTTTCTGTGCCTGAATGTCTAAACTGCAAAACCTTGAAGAAAAGGGAAAAGATAGAAAACCGAATCACAGATGCAACACATCCATACTTTCAGGAGAAATTGTTGCAGCAAGGGACGAGCACATTGCATTATTGCTGCATGTGATGATGCACCTACAGAGCTCAACGCCAAAGTTTCCACAGGCACCACTCAAGTTAAAGCTCCATGGGACAACCGGAGTACAGGCTGGCTCCTCAGCTTCCAGGACAGTGATCTGAGAGGTTTGAATAATTTTACCTTAGCAAAACATAAAAAGGCAAGGAACTGCCTTTCGTACATGTGGAAGTCAGCTCCAGGTAAAGGTCTAGATCTATGTGCACCCCTCCAAAATGGGCACAGCAAGAAGCAGAATGACAGGTGCAGAGAATACCGAACTATGTTTAGTTGCAGCAAAGGCTGTGTCAGGTCACATTACAGATAACCAAAGCTTTCAGCCACCCCCAGCACCACACTGGTAGGCATAAAAGTTTGCCCCTCAACTTCTGTGTCAAATCATAAGTAACCTGGTGTTTTTAAAAACATCATTGAAAAGGAGACCCCAGTTTTATCAAGTGATGAAGCATGTCATCCAGGGAGCTGCAACAGCTTAGTTCAAACCCCTGTGCAAGGACCAGAAACAACTAAATTTCCTGCCAGGAGCAGCATTAGTCTAGGCAATAAGAAGTTATCACTCATTAGCCCATGCTAAGTAACTGATTAAATGATTTAATATCATTAAAATAGAGCATCAATTGATTTTCTTCAGTGCCAGTGCATCATAGCAAAACTTACCACCACATCCAAAACATGTCAGGCAAAATGTTTTTTATATAGATTTGATGCACATTTGCTTTACTAAATATAGATTCTGTTCTTTGAGCAGAACAAATGGAAAGGGAACCAGTGGCCACTGGACCCAACAACAGTTTTGGAGAGGTACTTTACTTCCAAATAACTTGCTCTGACTTACTCAACCATCATTTGTGGAACCATAAGGCTCTCCCTCTTTGCCATTTTAGTGCCACTGAAACTTAAGATCACCTGTTCTTCTTGCCTCCCTGTTAATGAACAAGTCAATTTCTCCAGCTGCATTCTTAGAACTTCATAATTATCATAAAATAATTCCTGGAAATCAAGTTCATTGTTTTCAGTTGTGTTTTTTTCAGTAAGTGGTCCACTAGGATGACTAATCTAAAGCAAAGGTTTGCTGAACATAAAACTCCCCCTTTAATGGTGAAATGACACACAAAACTTAGTATTCCTATATGGGCAATGAAACAAGTGCTTAAATAGCAGGAATGTTAGCTCTTGCTCCAAAGACATTCCTAAAACCATACTGTCTGCAAACAAATACACAAGATCTGATCTGTCAACTAAGACTTTCAGCCTCAGAACTGTCAACTAAGACTCAGCCTCAGAAGTGCACATCACTCACAAAGGGTTTGGAACCAGCAGGGAGACAGTCTAATTCCCACTGCTTCCAGCACATTGTGGCCCTTGGGAACAGCCCGTCCTTGCTCTCACTGAAGTCTGAAGAAGGTTGTGCTGACACTCACGTGGGATGGGGGGTAAAAATAGGACTGCAATGGCATCTTTTCATCAATTGTTGTCACCTGACAAATCATGTGTGCTCCTGCTCCCTGATAAGTAGCAAAGTCAGAAAAATTCCAACCAGACAGAGGGACACCAGCTGTATTTTATAGTTTTCAGACATATTCCAACATTGTCCATATCAAAGAGTCTTAAAATTGTCTGGAACTTCCACCTTGTTAAATACCAGCCAGCCAGGAGACAGCAGAGAACGCACACCAAAACAACAAAGAACCCAGCAGGAATGCCAGGTAAAGCATTTGCAGTACAAGCCTCCAACTGTGACAGAAATAGCCTCATTAAAGGGCAGGTTCAGATACAAGTTATTTATAGGAAAACTAATGGTAAATTATTAGTGACATGCTCTGGATCTAAAAATTCCCCAAGTTTACAGCGTTACAAGAGCTGTACATGCAGCATGTGACGCCCCTGACTGCTATGCCGGGCAAACCAACAGGCTTTGGCTTCCCTGCACAGACCAGCTGCTGCTCCCGGCAGGAACTAAAACTGTCTTGAACTGAGGCCAGGCCATTCGCATCCAGCCCGAGCAAGTTCAAGTTCTCAGAAAGCTCCTGTGTGGTCGTGAGAGAGAGTGCTCTGCTCCTGCCCAAGTGGTGCCCCTTTCCCTGCCAGCTCCCACCACCCACGCCGGGCACACATTAGAGGGAGCCGCAGCTGGAACCCAGCGCACATTCCTGAGCGAAGCAGCAGCTCCCGGTCACAGGTCACCCAGTCCTGGCAGCCACTCTGCACCCAGAGCAAAGGGGGAAGTTGGGTTTTAGGAAGATAAAATAACAAACACAAATGACTCCGAGTACACTCTAAAGAGAGTACAAAAGATACTTCACAAGAGCTCTGCTCGCGGGATCCAGCAGCCAGTTACCAGCTCAGATCGCATACAAAACACTCCACAGTTAATCACAAAGTTTATTTTTGACTCTTTGAGTTGCATATGTGGGGGTTGCATTTGAGAGAGGGGGTGTTTGTGTTGTTTTTAACCCAAAGGTTTTGAGTGCCTGCTATTTGTGATGATGCAGAGGAGTTGTTAAAAAGGAAACTGCCCCCAGTTTGCTATTTTCTGAACTCACATATTTAGGTACATAAATAATTTGAAATCACTTTCCTCCCCCTTAAATAAAAAAAAGAACCACAACATTTAGAAACACTGCAGGAGAAGATGAATTAAGTCTGGACACCCTCCATCTTTTCAGAGGTAAGCTCATAAAACAGCACTTCACCATCTGACCTAACATAAATGACAAGGATATTTACAGCACTGTGTCACTCACTTGAATCCAGCCAGTCTGAATGTTTGAAATACATTCCCATCCACCTGATGCCTAGAAATACCCCAGGAGAGTCAAGCTTTTTAACAGGACTTACAACTTATGTCAAGACCTCTCACACCTTTTCTAAGATTGACACAAAATTGCCTCACCCGAATCTGTGCCTCATACACACGAGGCCATGCTGCTCATGATACATGCTCTTCTACCTCAGATATTTCACTATAAAACACCCAGATTGCCCTAATAAATAAAGCTCAAATTAATCAAGGGATACATTTTATAAAGCTTCTTACCAATTTTCAGCAAGTACAACCTTAATGCCAACATGTAACTTATGGGAAGTCCCCTTGGTTAGCAGTGTTCAAAACACCATTCCAAGAGAACCCCTGGAAGGAGCTGGTCAGCAACTTCTTTCCTGTAGCTGTACCTTAATTTACACCAGGAGAACTGAATGCAAAGTGTTAACAGGGCAAATACTTCTCCAAAATGTTTTGCAGCAGGATGCTGCTGAATGAATCCTTGTTGCATAAACAAAGATTCCTTTAATATAGGAAGTCTGGAGTAACAGTAGCATGACGTACTGTACTTGATGCTCTACACGAGCAGTCAAGTTCTGCAGATAAATCAGAATATTTCAGGACCAGACAGTCAAAACAAACTAAAAAATGCAATAAAATAAATAACTGAACTGTATAAGCAAAACCAACAAAGAATATATCTGTAACCCATTTTCCATCCAAAACTACTCCTGATGCTTTTAAGTGAGCAAGGCACAGCTTTCAGCTCTGAAGGTCTCCAGTGAAATGTTACTGGATTGTTTCAGACAGATGCCTGCTTGCAATGCTCTAAAAATCTCTGTGCATCAACAACAGACCAGGAACACAGCTCGCTCTTCCCAACCGAGTTCATACATCTCCACACAGTAACAAGCAGCAATTTCTAGCTCACACTGCCTCTCCTTTCCTTAAATACTTGTATTATTGGAAGGCAGTTACATCTTGATGTCTGCATCCTGCTGGATACCACAGTTGTTTCTGTGTTCCCAGCTGACTCACCATCCCAGCAAGGACAATCAGGCACTTCAGAAAGAAGGATAAGAAGCAAAGAAAGGACAGCCATTGGAACAGAACATATTGCATTTAGTCAAGTATTTTCCCCACTCTGTTAGTCAATTCATTATTAACATTCAACCAGGAGGCTTCTACAGCCCATTTCCCAGTTAGTGTTTATAAACAGAGAGCAGAACACCCCTTCATTTGGGTTTCTGAGGCAGCCTCACTCAGCAAGTCACCCCAAAATATAGCCTCAAGTCTTCTATGAAAAAAGCCTCACAATAAATACTCATAATAAATACTTGAACACAGACACAGCACATTCACCATGACCATTTCGGTGTACCACAGCAAGTGATTGCTACTTCAGAAGGTTTCACCAAACTACACATATGAAGAAAAATGAGTTGCGTTTCCAGCGCACACACCTAGCGACCAGTATTTAACACATAAAAGCTAAGAATGCTGAGAGGTTTTAGGGTTTTTGTATGGCTTGAGAAGTTTTACTTCCCCTCCACACACAACCCCAAGGCAGGCAATCCCTCCCTACACAACATGGCAGCCAGCCTCTTCCACACACAACCCATGGTGTGCAGCCCCTCATCACTGAGCCCATCCTTCAACCACCCACAGCAGGCAGCTCCTCGCTATACAACATGGCAGCCAGACCCCTCATCACAACACTAAGGCAGGCAATTTGGCCCTCACACCCACAAAATGGCCGCCAGGACCTCACCCCACACAACCCACAAAATGGCCACCAGGACCTCGCCCCACACAATCCACAAAATGGCGGCCAAGACCTCGCCCCACACAATCCACAAAATGGCGGCCAAGACCTCGCCCCACACAATCCACAAAATGGCGGCCAAGACCTCGCCCCACACAATCCACAAAATGGCGGCCAAGACCTCGCCCCACACAATCCACAAAATGGCGGCCAAGACCTCGCCCCACACAATCCACAAAATGGCGGCCAAGACCTCGCCCCACACAATCCACAAAATGGCGGCCAAGACCTCGCCCCACACAATCCACAAAATGGCGGCCAAGACCTCGCCCCACACAATCCACAAAATGGCGGCCAAGACCTCGCCCCACACAATCCACAAAATGGCGGCCAAGACCTCGCCCCACACAATCCACAAAATGGCGGCCNCATCTATAAAGTACAAAATCTTCTTAAAAAAGCAGCCAAAAGTCAGCCTTTGATAAGACTTATCAAGTGTAAATCTTATAGGGGAAGGAATCTAAAAAGGGAAAAGAAGGTAAAGAAAAGAGGGAAAAAGGGAAAAAATTAAGAAGGAAAAAAAGACAAAAGTTGAAATTTTCAAGGGAAAAAGACAAAAGTTGAAATTTTCAAGGGAAAAAGACAAAAGTTGAAATTTTCAAGGGAAAAAGACAAAAGTTGAAATTTTCAAGGGAAAAATTAAAAAAGGAAAAAATAAGAAAATAAAAAAAAAAAANCCCTTACTTCCCCCCAAACCCCTGAGCAAACCAAACCCACCCCACAGAAAAGGCAAACCCTGGAGCCTTCAAAGAAACTCCACAAGAACAACAACTAACTCCAAAAAACCGGCATCAAGCTACAACCCTCCCCTCAACCTTCATTTTCTAAGCATTTCCATTAAAAATAAACATAAAAAAATCAATAAAAATCAAACAATAAAACATCAAACCCAGAGCCAGCCCTTACCTGTGTTCCCGGCAGCAACCACAGCCCGACTGAGGCAGCTCCTCCTTCTGGAACCTTCCCTCACAGGTGCAGCCCCTCAGCCCATTTAGCCCCTGCCCAATTAGGCCCTCAGCCCAATTAGCCCCAGCTGGGTGTAATTAGCCCCCGAGTCCCTCCCGGACACCCCCCTTCTGGTAAACAAGGAAACTTCTGGAAGAATTGCCTGAGCAAGCGGTGTCCCCTTGAAATGTACAAAATTGCCTATTTCTGTTTTCATACATCCCTGAGTAAATGACAATAAATAATAATAATATTTACAGCATGGTTTCCTTCCCTTCCCACCTTGTTTAGCCACTCCAATATTTCCACAAACATCAGCACACCAATTACTTACCAAATTACCTCTCTCTAGGAACACCTTTATTGCCCATGGGCAGACAATTATTTCCCCCCCCTTTGTTTTATTTTCCTGGAAAACCAATGAAAGACCCAATTGCAACATGAATTTAAGGCTTGAATTCTCCCCCTTCAGTGCAGGTTATAAATGATAGCTAGGAAGCTCCTTTGGCAACTCCCTGGTGGAGTTGGTAAATCTGCACATGTGTATTCCATGTAAATAGGGACAACCCATGTTCTAGAGAAATTTTGCTCCTTTTTAGGATGTCCCCAGGAGAACAGTGGCAGGGTAAATAAAGACCTGGAGATGCACCTTCCGAATCTGCATGTTTCCTTCTCCTTTGGCAGAAGGGTGTTTGTTATCATCTACTGCAATTCCATTCCTATTTATACAATCAGTGTTTCTCTTCCAGAACCCAATTCAGTGAGAAGATGACACCCAGGAGGGGACAGAATTAAGATGACACAGTCCTTAATTCCATTAGTTTGTAACTACTGAGCGCTTGATTTTGCAGCCCAAATAACAAAATAGATTTTATATGCAATCTAGACACACACAGTCATTTATGCACTCACTGTAATTACTCTTTCCTGCATTAGCCTCCATCTATTATACAGCAGGTTCATTATGTTTTATTTTTCTTCATTTCAATTCAGTGAGAAGACATTTTCTAGCACCCTTTTTCCCTTTGATATGGCAGACAGGGTTCAGTGGAATAGAAATGTTCAGTTTGATGGATGTTGGCTTTACTCTGTGCAGTGCCATCTGAGAGAGTGCTCCACTGTGCTGATTTTTCAAGCCACTCTAGTTCTCAACAAATTACTTCTAATCCTTTAGAGTAGCAGAAGGCAAAATTAAAAATAAGCTCGAATCAAATTAAAGTTCAAAGAAACCGTGAAAATGGGGGAATATAATCCAGCCTAATTTATGAAATTATGGAACTATAATGTGTGCAGGCAAAGAGGTGAAGGCAGACAACATGCATCAGTCTAAATCATCCATGGAAGAGAAGCTTAAAACATCCTCAAATCCCAATAACTGTTGGTAGGAGACAAAGAACATCCTGCAGCAAGAAAAACCTGGACAGTGGGTTAGAAAAGGCAGGACAAAAGCACAACAGGAGCATATGAATAATCAGTGGTATGAATTGTCCAGAAGGTAACCTCCAACAGTGCAGTGGGATACAAGTTTTAAGGGGAAAAAAGTATAAAACAGAGTCTAAAAGAGACAAAATCCAATAGAGTTACAATGAAACTCCTTGAGAAAAGTAAATAGAAGGAAGAAAACTGGTTCCTGCAGTCCCCCAAACACAACTGAATGTCTCTGGAACAGGTTTTTCTCAAGCCCATATCAACCAACCCAAGCTGACTCGCTGGAAAACCATGGGATGTGAGACAAAGTAGTTGGATCCACAATACAGAACTACTCCAGCACAGAAACATCCCTGGAAAAGCGGGATGCCAGGAGGTCTGTCCTGAAAATTCCCACATCCACACCAGCACTCCTCTCCCTCTGAGCACCGTGGTGTTCTCCCTCCACTCTTGGTCCTTAGTCCAAGCCATGAGTTTGGACTCCTAGAAACCTTCACGTCCTTTTGGGTTTCCAAACACATCCAAACATATTTCAGAGGGGAAAAAAAGAAAACAAGCAAGAACATCCACTTCCAAGGCATCATTTTAGACAGGTGTCATACTAAAAGAAAATCAGATGGGATGAAGGGATTCCAGGGGGATCAATAATGCCATGACAGCGGGAAAATTACCATGTGAGCACTGTGCATTGCTCAGTGATAAGGAACTCTGACATCAGCTAAATGACTGTCAAAGACACTCCTGTGCACTTTCTCTCCCTATCAGATCATGGATTAGGATCATTGATTTATTCCCGCATGCTCAGAAGTGCAGAGGAATGGCAGTACCTGAGTGTCATGTTCCAATGAAAAACACTTGACAACTTAGTTTGCAAATTTTATTATATTAAAGTTGTTGTATTTTTTAACGTGAGGGGAAATGTTTAAATTTGGTTTTGACAAGTGCAGCATTGACAACCAGAAGGGAAAAATGTGGAAATAAGAGAAACAGCCTCCATCCTATTCCAAACACAATGGTCTCCACGGTGTAATTTACAACAGCTTGGCTTTTTGTTTGGTGTTTTCTTAAGCTTTACATAACAAATATCACTGATATCTTGACTGCAGTACCTTAAGCACAACTTAAAGGGAACAACCCAGGTGTTTAAGGGAAAACACAGTTCTTGCTGAAACAGGTTCACAGATGCAAATAAGAGCCTTGGTTCTGCGAGTGCCCCCAAATACATACTTAACACACAGAACAAGTTCCGAGATCTCTTAAATTAAAGAGAATAAAAACTCCACAAATGCAGCTTGGGTTCAAGCACCTCCCTCAATGACTTTCCCTCCCAAGCTGCAAGGTAGGACTAACCTCAAGGACCTCCCCAAGGTTCCAATGTAGCAGGAATTCAGCACGTTGCTGATTTCAGTTTCCATTCAGAGTTACCACTGGTAACAGAAGTCAGCACAATGGTGTCAGGCAAATGCAGACACTTCGCTTCTGTTTTGCAGTCTTCTTCCCTCCTAGATGCAAGAGATGGTTGGGAAACTGGAAGGCTGGTAATGATTTATGGGAAAACGGACTGTCTTCTCTACCTTGGTCTGGAGTTGCTTTTTAGGAATTTATTCAGGGAGTTTTCCACTCCTGTGAAGGTCACCCAGTAAGTTGCATGTATGACGTCTTCTTGAAGGACAGCAAAAATTCCCATAAACAAATCCAAATAAATACCACACTCTACACCAGCCATAGTTCAGAAACATGCCGATGAGTCATTCCTTTCTAAATGCAATTAAAAGTAATTCTAAACATAGAGCAGACAAAATGCAGAGGAAGACAATAAAACAACCATAGTAGTCAATTTTTTTTTACGAGTGATTTCTGCCTGCTAATTCAGGATATTACGCTGTCATTTCTCTTTCTCATGCAAAATGAATAACCCCATGAGAAGCCAATTCACAACGCTCCAGAGAGCACAGCAGTCTGGGTTTGCTGCTGGATGAGCAGCAATCAATAACCTGTGACCTCGTGCTTCCCAGATCCTGAGGAGTGAACCAAAGGTCTGGAACAAGGAGGATCATGGCAGGGATCTGTCCCTGCTTGGAAGGATATTGCCTACCTGCTTCCTGTAAGCACATGGAACAAGTTACAGGCAAAGAGAAGCCAGATTTGATGAGCATCCTCAGTGCTTGGGGTCTTCATCCATCCACTGCCTGGAACTTCTTTTCCATGCCCAAAACTCTTCACCTGTCCTGCTGATACTGCTGATCACACCTACTGAAGGTTGCAATAAACTGGAGAGACGCCTGCTGGTTATTCTGCCTAAACTCAGACACTTTTTCTTCTGGCTTCCAGCAGGGAAGGGAACAGGAAGTGCCAAAATACTTGGGGGTGAGGGGGCAGCTGTTCTTTGTGCCATTCTCAGCCGGGGTCAGAAGCAAACCTACACAAAGGCCTTTTTGCTGAAGCTGCCCAGCCCAAACTTCTGACATGTGAGGGCGCCGATAAGTTTAAATATTGCCCCAAGCTCTCAGATGTCTGTCCCAACTCCAAACCCCTGGGGATTTCCTCATCAACCGTGCCACCAGTGAAAATAGAAGGGGGGGGGGGAAAAAAAAGGAGCAAGATGGGATTTATATTTGGGCTTATGTTTGAGGACATACACACTATGCTAATCTGATTACTCACCGGGAATCCTCCTTTACAACAGCTTTTCCTTCATTAATCTTTTTTTCTTTATTAATAGCCACCATAACACTACAGCCTTAGCAGAAAAGCACAAGCTGGACACACCGGCACCACGTCCCTCCATTTCTGCCTCTCCCGCATTTTCAGGAGGCACAGAGCACACATGGAATGAGCCCCACAGACACACAGCAGCTCGGCCTCCCCAGGTCAAAAACATCAAACAACTCCTGCCACCAACTTACTTCCCCTTTCCAAATGTAAATTAATGCAGCAGCCGCCGCAAAACCCAGAGCTCTCTCCTTACTCGGGGAGAGATATTCCAGCGGCAAAGCGCTGCATGCAGCAAAAGCCTCTTGGAAATTGCTGCATTACGTTAATTAAGATTTTATTCATGCCACAGCGGTGATGCAGCACGACACGCACGGCGCTGCACCACGGCGAACTTACACACGCGTGTGCACACGCTGCCCTCTGCGTGGCACCGCGCCGGCACACCTGCACAGGTGCAGCCCGGAACCATTTCCAGGTGGGAATGGCATTTTTGGTTATTTTTACGGAGTTTGAGGACGGTTTTTATTATTGAATAGAAACCACCCACCCACCGCTCCATCATCCAACCAGCCCACCCATGCACACTTTCTGGCCGCTCGCATCCCTGTATCCCGCACCCAGCGGGCTCCATCTCCCCTTCCCCGCTCTGCAGGGGCGGGTTGGACCCCGCATCCCCCCGCTTCCCATGGGGGATACCCCCTTCCCATGGGGGATCCCCCCGCACCTGCGGCCCGCGCAGGGGAGCACCCACCTGGCGAAGGCGCGGCGGGCCGGCGGGGGGCGAGGGGCCGCCTCCCGGTGCGGGGGGCGCGGGCGAAGCCATCTCCGGCTCCTTCCCGGCGCCACCCGCCTCCTCTCAGCCCCCCGCGGCCGCCACCATGCCGGGGGACCCGCGGGTCACCTTCCCGGGGGCGGCTGATGCTGATGCAGCAGCTGCGCGGGTGGGTTTGCGGGTGGGTTTGCGGGAGGCAGCGGCCGCGCTGCCGATGAGCTCACACGGGCAGAGCGGCGGGCGGCGCGGGGCGGAGGACCCGCCTCGTCCTCCCCCGCACACGCACACACACACGGGTACATCCCACTCGTGCTCATCCTCCCCACACGCCGCCACCCCCCTTCGCATCTTGGCCACGACGCTCCTACACGCACCCCCAGCAGGAGCATCCCCTGCTGCTGAACGCGCCGGGGGCGGGGGGGGGGTTGTTTTCGCACCTTCACTTTCGGCTCTAAGTGTCAATACACTCGGAGGTAAACCCGCGGCTGAGTGTTGTAGGGAAAGGAGGGTGTTTTCAGGTGTGATTGTCCTCATCGCCCACCTTGTGCTCAACACCCCTCACTCATTGGAACTCAGGGTTTTCAATCCCTGAGCGCTTTCTGGACACTATCAGGGTGGAACACGGTTCTTCCCTGCTGCTTACATTTGTATAGTTTAAGGCCACGGGGAACCCGATAAGCAGAGATCCTGATCTCCTCTGTAGAACAGGACGTTTTGGGAATACCATTTCCCTCGGAAAGAAAACCCAAACAGCTGGTGGAGCTACAATATACACATCAGAAAGGCAATTTGAAACCACCAAAGTAAAGTGAATCCATCCTACTCCTAGGCAAGGGGTTCCCATGGTTAATTACACTCCCGTACCTCCAGATCATAGCCACAGGATCTCATTACACCACTCCTTGCCTTCCTGCCCAAGGAAACCTTCACACGTTTCTGTCTAAGTGTGCCACCATATCACAAATTCTCACCCAAATCCCTGTCTCCTTACACAGCAATCTGCTATTGAAACAAATGATCCCCTTGCTCAGCAGAGAATGAACGCGCTGCTTCACTCAAGTTCCTTTCCAAACATAGTTCTGCTCTTTAACACGAGCTGGAGGAAAGGTGTTAATCGACATTATTCCTCTGCAAAATTCTGACTGATGCCCTGCCCCAGACTCCAAAGCCTGACCCAGTGTGTGCCATCGCATCAGTCCTCCTGCATCCAAGTGCCATCAGCTAAAGCCAGCCTTGGGAAGCACACGCTGCAAAGTCACCATGATTTCTAGTGCATTAGGGAGATGCTAAATTTAGTCCTACCTGCTAATTAATTTAGAAACTACTTAGCTGCATTTGCGCCGGGATTTAGCCAATACCTTTGGCCCCACCTCCAGCTCCGTATCCCTCCATCCCTTCCCCGCTGATGCTTTTGGCAGCTTTTTGCAACACCTGGCATGTCTTTGGCTGAACAAGAGCCACCGGCTGTTTGAAGGGAAAGCACCACCATTCCTCACTTGTGGAATGCTGCAGGTGCAGAGGACATCTTTCCAAACCCATACAAACAGAAAGCTTTCATCCTGCTTACCTGTAACATGCTCCACTGTCACTCCCCATCTCCTGCTACTTCCTGAAGGAACATCTGTCCAGGCCACCTCTGTCACACAAGGACATTTCCCTTCCTTGGATCCCACCACAATCCCTGGTGCACAACCAAGAGGTTTATTCCTGGGAAGTACCAACACAATTCCAGCCTGCTGCAGGCTGGCAGTGCAGCTCAGGAACTTGAGTGCTATGGATAGACTGGATGGATCTGGATGAGGAGGGCTGAGAAGGAATAACAACTGATAGTAGGTTTTGGGAAATGGAGGCTTAGTAACTGCAAAGGGTGAAGTGAATTAGTGGAAAACCAAGAGCCAGGTGAAAGGGAAAATGTGTTCTGCCCATAAGCAACATTCCTGTATTTAAAGGGTAGCTCCCAGAGAAGCCTGTGATGCTGTTGCTCACAGCATAAGAACTCAGTACTAGGTTTCCCTCCTGTTTGCTTGCAAATCTGTTGTACCACTTACCTCCAAAATAATGAGGAGGCTTTTTTACTCCATTCTTAACTCCCAAGCCTTTGTCAGGTGAAAGGCTTTCCTCATCTCTGTGCTCTGGCACACCCCGTTCCAAGAGTTGAGCTGCTGACAAAAATCAAGGACATGGTAAAATTCCCAGGGGTTCCTAGAACTTAATCTAGTAGAGAAAAGCTCCAGTTCTGAATGGCCTCAAGAGGGACAGACTATCCCCTCTCCTATCACCACTGAGGCTGCTTGAAAGCCATGTTTCTAAGCCCTGCTTTGTTGTGTTTTCCAGGATATGTGCATACCTTACCCAGTAGAAAAGACCTCTACAGATGCTATCACTGCAAAATGGAGAGTGCATTTGTCTTTACTGAAAGTTGTAGTCAGTGTTCCAGTTGTAGATTTATACATGACTGCTTTTTCCTTTTTTTGTCTTTTTTTCTTTTCAAATAATTACAGGTTTATGTATTGGACAGCCAGAGCTCCGTGCCAGCAGGAGCTGCGGATGGTGCTGGAAGACGAGTATGCAAAGAGAAGCAAAAGGGAAAAATCTGACTGAAAATTAGATGCAGTGCAGAGTGGCTGTGATCTCCAGGACCGCCAAAGGGACTTGGATGACCAGTTCCTACTTAATTGGGCATTATAATTTTCTAGGCATCCTTGAAAACCTCTGCCAAGACTTACAAACCGTTCATTTCCATGTCCAGCTCTGGGGAGCAGTCTGCTCTATCCCAGCACGCAGGACAAGCTTCACCTTAGTGAGGAAAAACACTTTTCTGTTCAAAATACCAAGTTTTTGATGAGGACATGGCTTTCTAAGTCACCCTTGTGTCCCCAGTGATGTTCTCTCTATATTTTGGTATTAACATTGCTCCATTTCTTATTGACATCTGCAGGTCCTGGATTAAACTGCATTCCCATACACAGCCTGCTAACAAGACCTCCAGCTCTATTCCCACCACTTAACATACTCTCGGCCATGCCTGGGAGTTACAATCCCCCCTTGGCACAGCTTTGCCCCTTCGCCTGCTTTTTCACTTGGGCAGTGATTTTACACTCCAGTTCCTTTTGGATGATCAGCCTGCTAGATGCACAGAACTGGTTTTCCTGCTGAAATGTTTCTAGTCTCAGGCTCTAAGCACTCTACTGTGATCCTCTGAGCAGGCTCAAAGCTCAGGGTTTCTTGAGAGGTATTACTCCTGGGCATAAAGACCAGGGCCCAGGTTATTGTGACTTTGTAGCTGACGTGAGGACCACGAGTTCTTCCCTGCTGATGCCATTCAGGAGGTCAGTGCTCTGATATCAGAATGATTAGCAGAAAATGAACAGCTGGCTAATGGGTAAATGAGCTCAACCTCATCCTTGTCAGTGTCTGAGAGAGGGGAATGATGCCGTGTCACATCTATAGATCACCTGCAGATAAAACTTGCAGAGTGCTGCAGCAAACAGCATGGCTGCTCCTTCTTGCCATGTCTCTATTGCTTTTACATCTTACAGCAACAACCCCTCCGGCGAAGAACCCTCCTCTTACTTCACTAAACGTCACCGCTGAAAGGCTGAGCTGGACTCTCTGGTGGCATCCTTTACACCGCTCCGTTCCTTTAAGGCACATCAGCCCATCCTTCCCAAAGGATCACCCCAGAGCCCTCATCCTGCGGGATGCGGGCAGTGATGCAGAGCGGGCACGCAGCGCGATGCGCCGCCCTCGGCAAATCCTCCGGTGGGGAAGGAGCGCTCGCCTGCAGACAGGTCTGCACACAAAGCGGGAGCACCATGGAAACTGCTGGAGGACAAAGGCGACACGCAGAGCTGTGCCGGGACCCGCGAGGAAGGTCCAA
The DNA here is from genome assembly GCA_013399695.1 of Formicarius rufipectus. Lineage (NCBI taxonomy): Eukaryota > Metazoa > Chordata > Aves > Passeriformes > Formicariidae > Formicarius > Formicarius rufipectus. Next base: position 232,798 of record VXAU01000243.1, read on the forward strand.
AATGCTTCTCTTCGCCCCCCGGGACCGCGGTCCCCATCGCGCCGAAGTGAGCTCTGACTGCCCAGGGATTTCAGCGGGGGCAGGGGTTTTGCTTCCTCACCTCTGGTGAAGAAAATTAGGAATCGTGACAAGCAGATTTTGCAGAGAACTGTGTTTTCCATCTCCAAGGTGATGGTGTAAAGTAGGGCAGCCTGCAGGGAATACATAGAAAAAGCATTTACTCTTCAGCAAGGACTGGAAAGGAGCCCACTAGAAGGGATAATAAGTAGTAGTTAAAAGACATACTTTGCTCAGGCTGGAGGCTCAGGGGCTGTTTCAGGGAACTTTCAGTGTCTGTTTATGCATTTTTTCCCTCTGCCCTGGGTGCCAAGTGCTGCTGCTGGAGATGAGTGCCAAGCTCAAGGAAACCTCAGTCCCACTGGGTAAATGGCTGCTCTGACTTGTTCTTCCTCTCCACATCTGCTGTTAAAGCAAATCTGATGAAAATTGGGCTAAGACAACTGCATGGAGCGACACCAGCACGTTCCAGCTAAGAGAGTCCATACTGTACCCTCTTCCTTGGAGGCAGCAGTGGAGCTTACAACAGGATTCAGACTGTGCCAGGAGGAGGTTGACACACCAAGCCCAACACACATCATGTCCTTTAGTTCAGGAGCAGCTGGAACACAGCGTAACAGTAGTTTTTGGTGTAGAAATTCTGATGGGTAACAACACTATTTACTCCTAAGTGGGAGAAGCAGCGGTATTCAGAAAACTGGTGGGTTTTTCCCCACATTACATTCTGATGCCCCTCATAAGCACCAGGAAACAACCTCTAGCAATTCCCACAGGGCTTGTAATGATGTCAAAAAGCCACAGCATGACATTGCCAGTTCCCTTTCCTCCCCAGTGGCTTTGAGTCTCAGTGACAGATGAATACAAAACAGATGGGATGGTGGCAGAACCTCATCAGATAGACCTGATGGGCCTCAAGCTGCCCATGCTATCACATAGATTAGTGTCCTGTAACACCAGGCTTTATATTTTGATATTGACAGCCACACAGTGGCTCTAATCTTGGTTCTTGTCCTGTCCTAATGCCAGGATCCTCATATTGATTTTACATAAAAGATATATTTAAGGAGTTGTATCTCCCTTTCTGTGCTAAGCTTTGAAATAGCAAAAGAGGCTTTTCTACTGCGTGAAAAGGCCTCTTGAATTGCTGCACTTAAAAATCAGCCCAAAAAACTCCAATTTGGTCCAAATCAAGTATTCGATCTCACTAGATTTTTGTCATGCATGTTTCTCAGATTGCTGTTATCTCACGTGTAGTTATTTAACAGCCATATTAATTTGGAAATACCTGTATTTGGCCACAGCAACACACATGATGTCTGTTCCATTGGAGAGATCCCTGCAAGCATCCACAGCAGAGCCATGCTGCTGAAAAATAACATCTTTTCTTTCTGACATAATTGCTCCTTGCCTTTTCCACAGCAGACATGGGACGCTCCCAAGGGACACTGCAGTCACACAACCAAGCCAGCTTGCTGAGGCCACAAATATGAGTCAGATTCCCCATGACCTGCAGCCACATGTGCAGTCCCCTGAAGGGCCTGCCCTGGCTTTGCACAGAGCCACCCTCTCATCCTCTCCCTCACACCTGGTTCAGAGAGGTGAATGCCAAAAAAATGGGGAGCTCCTCTCATTGGGAAGCTGAATTGTGTGGTCAAAGGGGTGCTGTCTGAGGGGTCTGGCAGGTCAGCCCATCACAGGCTGTTTCAGGTCTGGCATGATGCAAACCCCACGAGAACAGCTCCCCTGCAGTACGTTGTCACCTCCAATCCCCATCACAGCTAAAACCAGACAGTGCTGAGACATGAGGGGAAAAAATTGGTTTTAAAATTAACCCTTTGAACCTGGGTCGGAACCTCTCCAGATGAGGTGGCCATGGAGATTTGGAAAGGGGGTGATGGCTGATACAAGAACCACTGTGGTGAGACAGGTTGATTAACATCTGCCCACACAGCAGGACACCCTGTCTGCCATCCAGCAGCCTTTACACTGGGATAGTGGAGAGGAAGGACATTTTCTGGCCAAGCAAGCTGATTTTTTTCCAGTGTGGAAAAAAATTCCAGGGGAATGCTACAGAAAACACTCCCCTTCTCCCAGCCTTGTCCACCACCAACTTCAGCAGGAATCCCTCTGTTTCCCCACACAAAGTCCCACCTCACTTCCGAAGTTCTTGTCTCCATACACGATGTGACCAAACTCAGCATTAGCTCTCACAGCCATACCTGCACATCACAGAAGCTCCAGATATCCCTTTCCAATGAAAACTCCTCAGGAAGCTCCTTAGGGAAGGACTCTCTTCTGCATCCACCATTGAGCTACAAGTTGCTTTAATATATTTGAATACTCCTTAAAATCGTTGCTTTTGCACAAAGGATAATGATATAAATATATGTAGTTATATATTTAATTTAGGGCAAAATTAACATGGAGTTCCCAACCAATAAAGCAAGAAAATAGGAGTTAAGAAGAGTGGGAGACACCATCCTGCTTCCCTAAAGGCAAGATTCCAATCCGGTCACAAGCAACATGACCCCATCCATGGCACAATACTTGGACACCAAATGGAATATAAAATACAGCACCGGAGCTGTAATCAGGACACTTGAAACAGGGGATAGTGCCAAATTCAGGCTCAGAAGCTGCAAAACAGCTCTGCGTGTGACTCCCTGCTGGAAGCAGCAGATGACCTGCTCTGCCACTGCAGCTGTACCTATATATAGCTAAAACAGATTTGGCTATAGAAATACATCTACAGATGTAGTCTGAACCCAAATAGGCTACACAGCTGCATGTTTCAACACCCAAACAATTACAAATCCTTTGCCCTGATTCTAATCCTATTTTTCTGAGTTTTCCATCAGAGTGTGGCAATGGACCCAGAGAAGAACAGGTGGGTTTCAGACATGCTTGTGGAAAGAGTGATGAGAGCTGGAGAGAAAAGGGTTCACCTTCAATCCTGACAGCTGGTGACAAGAGAGAAGGAATGGGCATACCACGTGCAAGGAAGGAAAAGGGAGACCATGTGAACCAATAAGAATAGAAATTAATTCCCTCTTACTTAAATTTTTCAAGAGACCCACTGTTTTTTCCACAGTTCTGCTTTAACACCAAAAATCACTTCCTGGGTAAAGGCAGACCTGAATCAACTAGTCAGGTACACTTTGTGCCCATGGAAAAGGTTTTCTGGGCTGAACCCTGTAAGGAATTACCTACTGAGCACCAGATACAATGGGCAAGATCTGAGCAAGCAGCTGGATTCCCAAAATACTCACCAAATACACGAACCACTAGGTAACAAAAAGCCACTTTTCATATCAGAACCACGTCAGGATGTGGGAAAGGGAACAGAAACACCAGTCATGGCAGGGGAAAACAAACCAAAACCAAAAGAGAAAACTGCATAAAGCACTGAGGCAAAAAGGATTCAACCATGTCTTCTCCATGTGTTATTCATGGTGCAGGAGAACTGGACCATTCTTTTTCCCAGGAAACGTGTATATCTTTACCTTTGTGAACAGCCAGGGTGTAACACAGCCAAACACGGGATACCGAACTGTCCAGGCTTTGCGCTGTGCCTGCAGCCCGAACAGCTGGAGCAGCTTTGCCCTCTGCTGGTCCCGGGAGGCCCCTCAGCCCATCCCAGGCAGGAGCCCGTCCGGCCCATGGACACCCCTCAGGGCTGCCACCCTCACCCCCCGGTGCCCCCCGGGCCGGCAGAGTCTAAGGGTTAGATCCACCAAGGGTTAGATCCACCAAGGGACTCGGGAGCACCTTAGTTAAAAGTCTGGGAAAAGAGTGAAAACAACCCTGTGAATCTGATGCAGCCGCAGCCCATGCCCCAGCCCAGAGAGATAAAAGGGGCAGTTAAAAGACCTTAATTAAATCACACAACACTGGAAGGCTTTTCCCATCCGACTCAGGACTCCTGATGGCATTCCAAGTCCTTTCTTTCGCACAAAGCGCCAGGACTGCACACTGCAAGGGAACATTTGGAAAGAGCATTCCTGGCAGGCAGCTACCGCTGAGGGGTGCCCGGGGCCAGGGAAGAGAATCCCCACCGCAGGACCACAGGCAGCCCAAGTGCCAGGGCTGGTTTGTCCCACCCCTGTGCCCCTCTCCCACTCGTTTCCCCGCTCGGGTGTTTGTTTGGTTCCACTCAAAGTGCCGTAAAGGCGATAAAGGCGCAGCGGAGACGAGCCAGTGTTTGTCCCGCACAAAACCAGTCACCTCGGCAACGGCAAGCAAAGCTTTCCCGGATTGTCCCGCTCCCTTTTCCCCTGGTTTTGCAGGGATTGCTGCGACTGGGACGACGGCTGCATGTGCCAAGAATGCCGTCAGCACCGGCCCGGCAAAGGGAGGCATGAATAGGAGAGCCAGCCGGGCTCTGCTGCAACCCAACAACAATCCTGTGCTGCCAAGTCCCTGGAGAACCGGCAACTTCCTCACGCCATCCACAGCGACTCCATCACTTGCAGGCAGGATAACTGCATTACCCCCTCACTCAGGCACATCTCAAAGGCACCCAAGCATACCTTATCTAATTATTTTTCCAGCACTGTGCAGCATTATTCCCATGATTTAATCCTGCCTGAGATCATTAGACACCATAGTACACTTAGGAAAGCAATTATGACACTGACCTATGTTTTCAGGGACCTGGGCAGGTAAGTGCTTGTGTCATCTATCAGAGGGTAATTTTCTAATTTGATTCAGAGCTTCTCTAGAAAAAGATAATTTACTTACCTGCTAGTTTTCAAGGATGCCTTAAAGTCTGTTTAAACTAGTGTATTGACTACATCTTAGTTGGGGGAAAAACCCCAAAACACCAGTATTAGCTGTGTAAAACAAAACAGGCTGAACAGGCTTGCTCCAGGTGACAGAAAGATTAGGACAATCAAACTTAACACTACCACAAGGTGCAAAATCAAATTAAAAAAGGCTTTTCTACACTGCTGGGACAGGTAGGAGGGGCAATAGGGTCCCAGCATCATGCTGTGAGTGGGATTCTGTGATACTGAAAACCAGGCCCAGTAATCCTGGAGTATCAGGCAGGCATTCCACTAAAACCAGTCCTGCTGCTGCCACACAGTAGTCTGCAACTCATGGGAGAGAGGTAAAAATATGAGTGCTAAAAATAATTGCAGATTCAGCCCTGTGCTGGGTCACAGACAGCAAAATCGATGCTGGGTTCTGCTCCAGGCAGATGGATGTGCAATGGTGTTATTTCAAAACAGCCAGTCAGGGGAAGACAGGAAAAAAAAAAAATCAGCAAAACCAAACAAGAACTCCAAGGTTAGGAATTCCTACAATTTTACAGTATGGTCCTGAATTTGTAAATAAAGTATATTTCTTGGGGGAATAAAAAAGGGGAAAAGTCACTGTTGGAAGTTCCTAGAGGTCAAATTTGAAATACTTTTAGGGATGCAGTTCTTGGAATGGTACAACTCAAGAGCTGGACTCCTCAGCATATGATGGGAGGCATAACAGCAGCAGAAATTAACTGTCACGTATATTTAAAGACAAAAAACACACAAACCATACTTGAGAATCCAAGCTTCTTTTCTAAAAGCATCTAGGCCATCCTCTCCATTCCTGACTTCTGAATTAAGGACAAAAATTCTGCTCCTAACTTCTCCAGGAAGTATTAAACACGGACTGTCCTTCCCTGCTGACGCAGATTGCTGCACTGGTTTGGAAAAGGAGAAGAAAACTCATGTTTAAGTGGAAGGAATTAACCTGTGTAAATATGGAAAGCAACAGAAGGGTGACTTCTATGTGTTCAAGTCAGGAATTATTAATAAAAGACCAATAACTCCCAAACTTAAAGGTTTTGCATTTCAGTTCCACTCTCCACCACTCAAAAAGTCTGAATCATTTATGATCCACATTATTTATCACCTAGATATAATTTTGACTCAAATGAGCTTCAGCAGCAAAATCCCAAACATTTTACCCAGAGTAGGCTTTTGGGTTTATTTTTTTTCCCTTCACATCACAGAAATAGAAAGAGGAAAAAAAGAACCCTCCTGTCTTTTAGGCAGGATGCCTAGAAAATATTCATGGATCAATTCTTTGCATAGAGAAATATGAAAACTACTCTTTACCGTGTCATCAAATATCCTGCCCACCTAGAATAAGAAAGGAGTTCAAGATTAAATAATACTAAATTAAAAAAAAAAAGCTGCAATGGAAGTAGACATTTGAATACCACAGAGGTGCCTGGCACACAAGTTTAGTTCTTCGCCTCCCCACCCCTTCCCTAGGGAGGAGTCCTCCAAACGGCATTTCCAAGAACCATCAGCAAGCCCTTCCCCTCCAGCTTGTCGCTTATCTTGCACTTTTCCCCTCTGTATTCCCGCTATCTCCAGCCTGATCACGGCCATTCCCTCTCCATTCACTCCCTCCCTGCCAGCACACTTGGTCGCTCACAAGTGCAACCTTGTACTGAATTCCAATTTTACCCGCAGGTTTTTTTTAAATATTGCCAGTGTCCCACGAAATACTTTAAAAACCATTAAAATCACCGTCTTAACTTGTGAACTATGCAACATTAACACTTATCTGCAAGTGAGAACTACTTCTGGAGCTACAGTAACCACTTGTATCAAACCAAGACATTCTTATTTCTTCCACTGAAGATTCTTCTAAAACAAAACAAAAAGGTCTAAACTCAGTTTAGTGTGTAAAATTTATACAAGTCAATTTTCTCCCAAACTTCTCCATAATAGATTTCCTGAAACCCTTAGCCAATTGAAAATACATGGAAGATTATTCTCCTGCACTTTGAAGGGCTAAAGAGAGGCCTAGAGAGGTTTATGGAGCATTAACCAATGTTATTATTTATAATGTCATAAAGCAAATTAAAAAAGTAGAGATACACAACTGAAATTTTCTCAAGCATTTTATTTTATAACCTAGTGTAAAAAATTTCAACATACAAAAAAATCAAACAAAAAAAAAAAAAAAAACGGGGAAAAAAACCCCCAAAACAAAAAACCAGAAGTGAACTGAAGCAAGCTCTCATAACAGACATTTTCCAGAAAGCTTTACCTAAAGGCTCAGAAGCAGCAAACATTCAGCCTATTCAAAACGGGGTTCAGAACCACCTTGCAGTGTGTGCCGAGTCCTGGATCCAGGGGCCAGGTTTAGTGGCTGTGAGGGCTTGGCTTTGGTAGGTTTGTTTTCAACACCCACAGTTCACTCCAGGATCACCACCAGCCCCGGTTAGTTGCCATCAGTGAAGCGAATGTGTTTGCTTGTTTGTTGAGTCTTTTCAAGTCTCATCCTCTCAGCTTTAGCAATCAACTGCAACCAGGAAGAATATGGCAGGAAGTTAGAGGAAAATGATACTGTTATGATTATCTCACAATCATCTATATATTATTCACCAATTCACCCAACTTCCTGAGAGAAAGCTCATCTGAACAGCTGAGCTAACCTGCATCTCTGTCAAAAATTTATGTTATATGTTATGTTATAAATTCAGTATCAACTCAGAATCATGCACAATAATAAAGTATCTCTTCAGTTGCTTTCATTCCATCCCTCCTCCTTCCCGAGTGAAGAGAGCAAAATATTCATTTCAAACCCCTAAAATAGAGTCTCAAAGTTAAAGATCTCTACCCCTTCATTTGATTCATTTTGTTACAGATGTAGGTAGAACAAGGCTAGAACATGAGTGCTTTAGGAATTTTGGGGCACTTTAAGCAGGAAAAAACCCACAGGTCCAGCACACGACACAGAAACCCCACCGACACCACTCAAGAACAAGTAGAAAAGCACAGTGACCCCACATATGAACAAAAACAAACATGCAAATCCACTAAAACCCACAAGCCACAAAAAAACCAAACCCCCACCAAAATATAAAACATACTGAAGCCAAACTCACACAGAATCCCCAGAAATGGCACACAAGGACACAAAGAAACCACAAAAGCCACAAACTACAAGAACCTACACAAAAAGGCCCACGTAGAAACCTCAGAAAGCAACACAAGAACATACTAAAGGCACATGCAAAACCCCACCAAAAAATCAAACACCTAAACACAGTCAAAGGCACATACAGAACCCACTATTTCCCCCAACCAAAAAACCCCACAAACTTCCCTAAAGATAACAGGAAAAAAAAAGCCCCAAATGTCACCAACCCCAAACCACCACCCAAAAATATGCAGCTCACAAAAGAATATGCAAGAAAAAGTTACTACAAGTCTCCCAACCGCCCTGGAACACCCCAAAAACTCAATAAATGAATATAGTCAAAGGCACACCCAAACCCTACAAAAACCCACATACAGAAGCTACAAAGCCCATAACAATATACACAGAAACACACATACAGAAAACCACCGAGACCACAAACCAATACAAAGAATCCCACAAAAATGCAAGCACACACCACAGAAAAAGGCACACAAAACCACATAAAAAAAAAACTAGCAAGAAACCAAAACCATCTGCCCCCAACAAAAACTCCAATAACTTCTCTGCCGGCAACTACTCAAACATATCAGTAGGTGGTTATGGGGAAGGGGAATTTGCTCACTGGGCAGCCCACTTGGCTGGACTTGAACAGTTTCACATATAAATCGAATTATTTATTTCTTCTGCATAGGACTGTGGTTTCAGGGTGTCCTGCGGACAGCATGGAAGCACACAGTGTGCTGCTGCACTCACTGGGGACGTCGGGATTTCAGACTTTCTCAACCAGCTTCCAGCAGTAAAACTTATTTAAAAAGGTAGCCAGGAGTTACTTCTCGTCTCTGGTATCTAAAAAAACATTGACTCAGAAGAATTCAACGCCAAGAGGAAACGAGGACGACAGTGGTTTATTCGTTTAACGTATGGGATGGACAATGCCGGCACGGGAAGGGGGGCTCTAGGACAGGAGCTCTCCAGTTCAATCCAGTATCAGCACCTTTATGTGAGCACAGCACTGCTCCTGTCTCCGAAGAAGTATCCACAATCCCCCATGTCACAGAGCCAGCGAAATGGGGCTCTGCTCTGGAGTGGGACCTGTCCCCACGGGCCCACAGCCAGGGAACACCAGGAGAGACCAGCGTGGGCTGCGCCCAGCCATTCCCACCATCCTCCTCCTCCATGGAGTCAGTAAGGTACTCCGCCCTTCACAAACCCCCCATTCTCACTTCCTCAGCAATTGCCTTTCACTTCTGCCACCCCTCCCACCCTCTCAAGCTTCCTCCTTCCCCCTGTGACGGGGGTGTACGAGGTGCCACGGAGGTTCAGCAGCACCTCCCCCAGGAGACAGGGATCCAAGTGGAAAGCTTGCAGGCCCCTCGGCTTTGGGAACGGGAGACTCCAGCCAGTCTGGAGTTTAAGGCTACAGACTGATGAATTGCTTTAGGGCTGAATAAACTGGCACTGCCCTAAAAAGCAGTTCTGGCAGGAAGGTTTCCCATCTGTATCAGTAAATCACGGAGGCGTTTTATCAGGCAGTTGAACAAGACGACAAAAGAGAAGGTGGATGTGGAAGGGGCAGCAGAGGAGTGACAATGAAGGATCAGGCCTGGGGGGATGCCTGACACTGAACACCCTTTTCACTCCAAAGGACGGCCAGGCCTCAGACAAGTTCTGGGGAACCTTGGGATATTCTGTGTCTTTGACATAGTTAGTTTATTACAGGAACTACAGAGAAAGTAAAGTCTCTCGGTTTTGAAGGTGAGCATTACTCCAGACATCTACTGAGAAGATCCTTAACCCTTATCCTGGCAAGCCACAGGAAGGACAAGTAGGCTTACACCTTTTAGAACACGAAAAGGGGAATCTCAAAATGCCAAAAGTGAGACCCAAAAGCATTTCTCTTGCTGTGTCCTGCCTGTGATGGGATGCAGTCCATGCACTTCAACACTAACTGAAATTAAGTATAAGATGTTGTGTTAATTCCAAGCACAAAGCAGCTAACAGGCAAGCACCCATCTTCAAAACCTTGTAAGGTATTTCAAAACATTTTTAGCAAAACAGACCTTTACAAGAAACCTTCACTAATGGCATATTTTACTGTAGTTATTTTGTTACTAATAAATACCGTTTTCTTCCTTTCATTGTGACTTCTAACCAAGTCGCCTTGTAAGTAGTAAGGAAGAATTTTCTAATATGAACCACTTGGTTCTTCCCATCAGTCCATATTTCAGGAATACAGCCTGTCAAAAAGCAAGGGAAGGGTTAAGAGCTACTGACTGCAGCGAGGCATTCTTGTCTTGATGCTTTGCTTAACAGCGTTAGCATTTAAATAGAATCCAGGGAGCTTTGAAGTTCACACCTCCCTGTGTGGGCAAGGTGATGGGCAGGGGGGAGGAGCAGGACTTTGCACCCCAGTGCTGCCATTGTTAGGCAGAACCGAGACAGTTTGTGTTGGCAGGCCTAGATGAGGTGCATTACTGCCCAATTTACACCGGTTTGGTCAACAAATACCAGATCTTCAAAAGATGAAGAGTACAACCTGACAGCAAGGGCTCCTACAGTCCAAATTAAAAGTCTAAGGTCCCACTGGCATCTTTGATTTAAAAAAAAAAGTACATTAAAAAAAGCCCTGGTAGCATGGACTGAAATGCTCTAAAGTTGTAGAGCTTTCACATTCCCTTTTCACTAATATTAAAGTAAAATGGCTCAAGTCAAAGCCATTTTTACGCTTTTAAGAAAATTAAATCAGACCTTTGGGCAAGTCCTTCATGGACACCTTTGTCTAAAAGAACTTGACTCATTAGACTAAGAACAAACAGAATAAAACACCCAAAATATGCCTCCTGCAAGACAAGGGCTTGACCTGTACAGCCCCTGTTCCTTTAGGTCAATGAAATACTGATTTTCAATCATCCATGCAGTAATTTTTTCCCCGTAGCGTTCAGGAAACAAAGAATCCCCAAAGTCACCAAGAAATAATTAAGGTCAGATGATTCTGAAGTTTTGCAAGCGACAGCAGAAGAATCCGGGTTAAAGCCAACTCAGAAACCTTATCTGCAGTGTGTGTGAAGCAAACCTGACAATAAAAGGTCTGTGAAATACTCTTTGGCTCCTCTCTGTCAGGGCAAGGATCTGCCTGGCTTAAGCAAGGAATCCTTCATGCCTGGAAGGGTCTTCTGGGGGAGGAGTGGAGGCTGCAGCCTGCAAGTTCACTGCAGCACTACCTCGACTCTGCAGCCAGACAGGCCCACCGAGGTCAAGGCTGGAAGGGAATTTCCCAGTGTGGATGTGGAAGCTGTAGGGCCATGGATGCTCAGCAGCATTCACCACAGCACAGAGCTGTGCACAGGTAAAATTGTCTAAGTGGTGAGGAAAAGGGGATTCATTCTCAAGAAAACCAGAGAATAAGGAATACAGCACTGGACTTGAGTTCACTAGAGCACATCAAGACTACTTAACTTTTTCATGAGCTCATCCAGAGAAATCCAGTTTACAAATTAACATCAGGCCTTTAGACACAGATAATTTTCTCGGATTGTGCCCATAAAGACAAGCCTTGCACTTGTCAACTGGATCAGGACAGCCACAAGTCTCTACTTTGTGGCTGTAAAACTACAGCTACGTCAGTAGAAAATGATTCCACTGAATTATACACACAAAGTACCAAGACCTCTGGACCTATGCAAACAGTTGTGTTTTCAAACCATGGCTGCACAGGACAGAGATCTGACTTGCACATTACCTTCTCAGTACCCCTCTTCTTTTCTCGAGGTTGGTTAAGTTTGGCTTGTCTGTCCACTAAAATCTTCTGCCAGTAACGTTGTTCGTGGTCACCTTGAGAAAAGAATGAACGCTGAGTGAGGCAAATGATGCACTGTTTGCAGCTGTGATGAGGAATCTTTTCTAAGGCAAACACATGTGAAAATAACTGTGAAGGACACCCAACAAGTATTTCCCCAGTAGTCCTGAATTTCCTAGTCACAGATTACATACAGCATTGCTCTCTGTCACCAGCAAAAGGAACTCAGTTTTAGCTGAAATTTCCCCACAGCACACGGAGGCCCTTTGATTTACTGATGTATTCAACCTCTGACTCATTTTAACAAGTACCGCATAGGAAAAAAAGTCATTACTGTAAGAACAACTGGGATTATTTTGTTTCTTCAAAACCATTGCTTGGGACTCCTCAAGCTGTCAGAAATATTTGAGCAGGGACAGCAGTGCAAGAGCAAGTAACTGTGGAGCTGTTCTCAGCAACTGCTTTGCAGGGAAGCTGCAGTTTGCCACTGTTCCCTCTGGTTTGTAACTATCGCAATGGGAGCTTTGGGTGCATGGTGTCATGGTTCAGCTACAGGGAAGTTTCCTGATGATCCCTGAAAATATTCCCACAAAAGTCTATGGTCGTGTTTAGATGTTAATATCTTCAGTAGTCAAGTCCTAAAAAGTAACATATTACTGGGAAAGCTGTAGTCCCTGGGGTAGGGAGCATTAAATATTGCCTCCTTATTGTCTCACCTTATGTTACTGAGGAAAACCAGAATTCCTGGGAAGTTTTTCCATTCTCATTTCCATGAGCCAGCTAGACAAAATATAAATCTTCATACTCTGAATGGAATGTTGCTACAATGTAGTACTTAATCTACTACTACGTTCTTTTATGTAAGGATACAAAACCAGAGACAAACACACCCCGCATTCAGCTGGTAAAAGGGTAAATTTGAAGTTGTTTCTGGATCTCTGGAACACAGAATACACTGGAGACAAATCTATCTCAAATTTCCATTAACAGCATCCACTGAGTTTCAAACTTGAATAAACTTTGATATTATCATGAAAGTTGATGCTTCCATTGAAGTTTTTCCTTCTGCAATCCTTAACTGACTTTTTGGGGAGTTTACACCCCTGCACTCATGAAACTGGACTTTAAGTGAGGATCCATGCAGGAGTGGGGTAAATTATCTCAATACACAGATGAGAGAATCTCATGTGGATTTTTTTCTTTTGCACCTTTTAAATTCTAGACATGCACTAAGAATTCTAAAGCTTTGTGAATATAGTGCAACACTTGCTCCTCTTCCTACTCCTGAATTCCATAAAGAGGTTTTTCTACCGTTGGAAAACAAATCCAATCCAAGATGTGAAGTAATTTTAGAAAGCAGTGACACATTAAAACGAATTTCCAAAGTAGGGCCAATAAAAACTTTTGTTTAAATACAATTAAAGAAAAGGCTTATTCTGGCCTAAGTTATTCAACTTCCTGAAAAATAAAGATCAATTAGTAGCTAAGTGCTAAACCCACTCTTAAGTGTATCCATGCTGTTAGATCCTTGTCCTGTTATTTCACACAGAAGTTCGGTACTTAAGTCTCTTTAAAATTCTTTTGCATCATCAGAATGTTCTATTCATAAAGCTGACATGTGAATTAAGTTCGGCACCGCATTGCCACTGAAAGCGAAGCAAACCAGTCTAAAAAGAACAGAAGTAAGTTGGTAACAGCAAACAAACATCGTTATTTTTCTCTGAACAGTGGCATAAAACCCCTTAGAGTTTTACCAATTCCACTATAATTGAAAAAGGAGCAAACTCACTAAAAAACAAGCAGTCTTTTCCCCAGACCAAGATACCTAAACACATCCCTAAAGTCATCATGTGAAACGATCCTTCTTACAGTACTTAATAGAAGTACACGACAAGACTTAAAAAAAACCAAGTCTTACCCGTGAGAACTTCGAATTTCCAGTTGTTTTTGATCTGTATGTCTTTGTGTGATTTCATGACAGTTTGTGCATCCTCAGGAGTCTTGAAACGGACGTGACATTCCGTGTCTCCCTCCAGCATGTCAACATAAGCCACCTCAGCCAGCACTGCCAGAGCATCCTGTCAAAGCATGGGAGAGAACACACACCATAAATCAGGCTTCAGAGGGAGAGTATAAAAGAGTGACTTCTGAGCAGTCCATTTGGAGGTCATTAACATTTTCATGAAGGTCATGAAGTAGGAGACAGTAATTGAACATTGTCATTTAATCGATCAATCTCTTGTCAAATAGTTTTGAATTAATATATTTTCCTTAGAAGCTTATAACTGGATTTAATTCATGAGCCTGCATCATCTACCTGTCACATCCTGGCCTTCAACAAGAACTTCAGCAGTAATTTGTAAAGTTAGTTTTTTGTGCAACTATCACAATTATCCATTTATTTCAACACTGTATCTGACTTTTCAAGAAAAGTTATTGGTGTACTCTAACATTTTAAATTATTGGTGTACACTAACATTGACCAATGTCGACTCCACAGAAGCCTATAACCCTTCATTCTACACATAAAATACGTAAGACCAAGCTCAGTCGTGGCAGATTATTTGAGAAAAGAGTAGTGGTAAAGCAAATCTTTAAGAAGTGACCTCTGCCTGACAATTTTCTCTGACATGAAGGAAGAAGTCCCAAATGTTCTTGCAGATGAAGTACTTGACTTGCAATTCCTGCTGTTAGGGAAATTAACTGGGACCACACATTCCTAGTCAATTTGGTTCACAGCAGGCAGCTCAAGTAAGATGCCTCTATTCAGGAATCACAGCGGCTTTTAACCCTCCACTACCAAGGGCAGCCTTAAAACGAACCAAAAATCGAGTGACAACACTGTTAAGATCATTGCAGAGCCACCAAAAGCTACTTTCCAGCCTTATTCTGGTGTCCCAAAGTCATGAAGTCATGGACAACCACAACGAATTGAACAGTTCACTGGACTTGGCAAACGTTGGCAGCTGTGAGAAGTGCCTAAGAACAAAACAGGGAAGCAGTGAAGTATAAAATAAAAACATCAAAGGAGTACTGGTGGCAGTTTTATGCAGCTGATAGTCCACCAACACAGCAAAGCCAGGTTGCAGTTCTTCCTTGAACACAGCTAGACAACCAGGATGGCCAGGAAAAAAAAATCCTAAAAAGTTCTTTTTCTGCTATTTTAATAGCCACCCCTCCCGCCCACAACATGCTAAGGTGTGACAAACTTGACACAGTGAGGGGCATTCTGCTGTCCCAGGGGCCCTCAAAGGTTACAGGGACAACCACCACATTCTCTCTCCTCTCCAGCAGTCAGGCAACTGCCTGCAAATACAGCAGATAAGGCTAAGTCGAAAACCTCACCTTCACCGGGTTTTCAGGGAGAGTCATCTTGCCTGGGTTTATGCTCACACTAAACCTTACACTTGCCAGTGACTTGAAATGTCCTCAGTTATAAATATAGTTTGAGAAATCACCCCAGAAGTTCCATTTTCAACCCTCTGGAACCATTGTCCTAAGTGGTCTGGATATCAAGTTGTTCAAATTCTTTCCACTTGTTACTCATCCGAAAGTGCAATTTGTGAAAGAAAGTGTCCTGTGTCACATACGTGGAAAACTCACTATCTGGAAAAAAAACCTGTTATTTCCTGTGGAAAACTTAATATTTCCATTTCAAAAGGATGCAGCTTAAGATTTTCCTTAAAATGAATTATTCTATTTAATATGTGTAACTTTCAGGACATCACATGAAATGGAAGGCATCCTAAACACTTTTAAAGGGGAAAAAAAAAAAGTACTTGGTAAAGGAAAAAAAATGTGACTGAATGGACAGACTCTACTGCTGCCACTCACCCTGAAATGGAATGTGTCATTGCAAAGTTATTATTGAACAAGAAATAAACAGGTTTTGTTCCTTTTTTTTTTTTCAGAGAGAGCATTTTCCTGCCCCTCAATTCCAATTAATGGATTAAAAAATATGTACTTTTATATTATTAAAATATAGGCTCTTGCAGATTTCTTGTCAGGATAATGGTCACCATGACAAACACAGAACACTGCATCAGTGTCCAACTCCTCTTGTTACACTGGAAAGCACTAAAGCATTCCTTCCTCTTGTCCACACTTTCATTATAAACTTGACGCTGCTGGAAGCACAACCAAGGCTTGTTTTAACTTTGAAACATCCTCTCGAGCTTATTTTGCCCTTGTAAAACCTGCCGGGAAGACGTGCTAGGGAAAAGTCTGTACACAGGTACTGACCAAACAGATTACAAAAATAAAACTACAGGGGGAAAAAAAAAATCAGACAGATTGGGCTAAATGGTATTCCATATTCAAACATCTGGGGGGCTGGGCGAGAGGAAAGGCTAAGAGCCACCCTGAGGTTACAAAGGCATTACCTTGATGTGCTTCCTGCCCGGCAGGGGCTCGGTGCTAATGATCTTCACAATTACTCCACTGACGAACTGAGGCCCCATTGTGTTGGCCTTGGCGGGAGGGGCACAGTTTTCACTGGTGGCTGCTCAGGTTAACAACAGGAAAAGGGGGGGAAAAAGTAAAACAGAAAAAAAGTTTTTACATTTATTAAAATAAGAAACTAAGCAAGTTATGAAAGCACATAACATAAAAAAGCATCAAATATTGGTATTGCAGATGAAGCTAGGTTTTTTTAAACCAAGGTCAAGACTTGCCTGCAGGTTCAAGTCAATGTAAGTAACAACAGAAAAACTGCTCCAAGAAAAAAAGTTGTAGAGAAGTTTTTACAGTCCACAAACTCTCCTTTACAAGCAGATTTTATAATCTATTAGTTATAGTTAATAGTTGAACCTCTATTTTTACGGCAATCAAAAATATGCAGACTGGCACTGGAACAACAGTGCTGAAGTTACTGATAGAAGCACAGAAGATTGAGGACAAAAAAAAGGCAACAAATCTATATCCAAGAAAATAAGCAGAAGTTTAATATAAGCACATAATTACAAGGCCTCTTTTAGCCATAAACCTGATAAAGCCCAATTGCAAGCTGGCTTTTTGGTTTTGAATGCCTTATATGAAACTGTTTCGTACCTTGCAGGTACAGTTAGGGCAAAGCAAATCAGGCCCAAGCCACACCACGAAAAAGCTGACTCCTGATCTACCTCTCTGAGGCTTTTCAAGTTACATTTACCTAAAAATATCCTTAAGCTTAAGGAGGGCTACTGGAATATGCTGAAATGGCATTTAATTATAAAACACCTTAGTCTCAAATCTATCTAAATATGAGGGGCATTGCTTTTTGCATTCGGCCTTCAGAGAAAGCACCAGCATTTTAGCAGATAAAACCATGTGGCAGTATTTCTGCAAGATCCGTGTCTCAGGTCACTTATGTTTGAGTAGTAGAAAGAGGGAACAAACAAGACAGAACCAGGATTACTTTTGCCATTTTCAGGTTTCTGTGCACAGGATTCTGTTTCCATCTCTGCCGCGGGCTCAGGTTTGATTTGAGACATTGTTTTCTTCAAGGAGGCCATACTGGCTTTCTGCAGGGCCAAATATTCCTGCTTCAAACCCATCCATTCGGTTCTGCGAGAGGCAACACAGGCACAGGACGTCAGCAGTAAACAAGGAAATTACATTTAGAAACTTAATGACGATTTAACAATTCACAAACAGCTTAAGGTCCACTCGGTGAACAGTGCAAAGCATTAGAGATTTTCCCGCACTTTGGTCAAATTGGGCTTGTTATTATTTTGCTTTAGATTTTAATAAGCCAAGAGTTCCAAGAAGACCAATTTATAATTCCAACAGAGTGACTCCTAAGCTTGTTTCAAGTATTTACACAGCATATAGAATAGCTTAGTAAACTTGTGTTTTCCGCTGGAACTACATAGAGCACAGGCACTAAACTCAGTTAATTCAGAGACAGTGAACTCCGAATTCACTGAAGTAGTTCACTGAACCCACTCCGGTGTCACTATATTAAGAAGCACTCCTTTATTTTCTGGAAAAATCATTGATGGAAAATCAACAACTGGTTAAACTCACCAAAAATCCACCGAGATAAGGACATTCCTTCCTATTCAAATGCATTTTGGTTAAAAAATACCCCCCCATGGAAGCAGTTCATATATTTACATACATTTAACATGGAGATGTTTCTGCAAACAGCGAGAGCTTTGCTCCAGAGCAACACAATGCCCGCAGTGCCACTGTGAGAACGACTCATTGTTACCCTAATCTGTGCTATCAAACAAGCTGATAGAGGATTTTTAAAGAGGAGGATATCTTGTGGTAATGGTTTTAGCTGTTAACAGTGACAACTGTATACTTCAAAAAAGCATCCAGACTCACCCAGGATCATACCCCCTCCACACAGCAAAGGCATTAAAATAACAAAAGACCCACGTAATGATTCTTGGAGATAAAAAGGCAACACCATCCCACAGCAAGGTTTGGTATAAATACAAGCTCAAGTTGGGGTTTGTTAACTTGACTCCGAGGAAGAGGAGACCACGGGCCATGAGACAAGTAAGTATTTGCAATACATTTGCTCTTATATTTGCCTTTTTTTCCCCCCCACCGTTTGCTACAATTAAATAAAATTTAACTAAAACTCTTTATTTCTTGCAGCTTGCCCAGAATGCCGGGGGAAGTGGAGAAGCGCCGTCAATAACTTATCTTTTTTGCTGTGTGGACCCCTTTTACTTTAACATGGAGGTGCTTTCTGTGATATACAAAAAGTAAGTGCTTCCATGTTTCAGTAGAGGTGAATCCTGATCGCAATCCTGAAATACCTCTCGGGATTTTTTTTTTTTTCCTTTTTGGGGGCTACAGTTTGCAAGAGTTTTAGATCTGGGAGAAAGGAAATGGAAGAATTTTCGGCGGGACCAGATCCTTCTCAAGAGATAAAATGATTTTAAGTGGCTAAAGTTCATTTGAAGCGATTTTTGATTAAAGGAC
Source organism: Formicarius rufipectus (assembly GCA_013399695.1). Taxonomy (NCBI): domain Eukaryota; kingdom Metazoa; phylum Chordata; class Aves; order Passeriformes; family Formicariidae; genus Formicarius; species Formicarius rufipectus. The sequence goes on from VXAU01000243.1 coordinate 251,498, forward strand.
TCCCTTTGCTTTAACATGGAGGTACCTGCTGCCTAAAAAAGTAAGTGCTTCCATGTTTCAGTGGCGGTGGATCCTAATTTTCCAAGGATTCTCAAGTAATGCACATGTATTTTTTTTTTTATTATTGCAATGTTAGGACTTCGTATGTGTCTCAGCGATTTTTTTTTTTAAGGTAATAATTTCTCCACCAAAGGACCCCCACAACTTAAATGTGGATGTGCTTGCTTTGCTCCTCAATAGTAAGTGCTTCCATGTTTTAGTGGTGGTGAATCCTTTTTTCCTCAACACTTCCCTCTAGGAAATGTATCAAAATACCGGAAAATGTGTTTACATAAAGCACAATTTCGCAGCACAAGGTGAGGACCCCCTCGACTTTAACATGGAGGTACTTGCTGGATGGCTAAAAAAGTAAGTGCTTCCATGTTTTAGTTGTGGTGACTCCTAAGAGCCCAGCAGTTTTGGATTACAGTTGATTTGCAGAGACTTACATGTCATGTTTTCAATCTACAGGCTAATACTGTTGCTAATATGCAACTCTGTTGTATAAAATTGGAATTGCACTTTAGCAATGGTGATGGACTGTCAGACGTGCAAAGATCTAAAGCATATGAATTAAAAATGATTCCACGGGTTGGAAACAGTTTAATAAAATAAAAGTTTTAGTGTTCAATAAAGTATGCAAAAATCACTGAAAATGTGGTACCACAAAGCAGCAGCATTCCCTAAATCCCCAAGCTAAAATTCAATTGTGATAATTGTAATCACAATCGTTGCCAAGAGACCCCAGTACAGAATGAACATATAAATTAATTACATAATTTGTCAATAAACAAATCCCTGGAAGGAGAGGAAAAATAGAAAAAGTCGTCTCACCCTGCAGCAGTACAACCACTACCCAGCACTTTTAAGGAGAAATGATGACACCTACTTGGAGAGTACCCTGAGCGGGATGACTTCTTCCCCCATTTTGTGCCTTTCCTTATGTTTCTTCTTGTGTTTCCTTTTCGATTTAGAAAGAGATGTGTCTTTTTTGTCTTTGTCTTCTTCTGCAGAAACTTCTATATCAACAAGTCCAAAAGAAAAAGTTGATAATACAGTTCACAGATTTCAATAAAATAATTCAAAACTACTGGTTTTTATTTTTTGTATTAACTAGTAATAGTTTTAACAGTTTTACTCTTATCACACTAACTGGTTTCAGTGCAGTTTTCCTTATCAGTTTCCTTTTGTATCTTATTTATCTAGATTCCTATGCTGTCTCCATTTGCCAAGGCTGTTTAACCCACACTTCATTCAAGCTTTATTGACATGAACTCCTTTAAACTATTTTTCTTCTGATTAGATTTACCCCCTTGGGTGTTGCAAGTTCTTCCCTATTCTCCAGGCAGCTGGTCTCCTCGGGATGAGTCCTCACCAGGTTTAAATTTAACTGCAGGGAATACCACATATTCCTAACCTGACCTTAATCACTCCATCCACTCATCCATTTGAGAATCTGCCATCCCACTCACGCACGTGAGCCACAATAACATTAAAGAGACAAAACTTTACCACTGGACTCCTTTGGAGCTTCTGTTGTTTCTTCTTTTACTGTTTCAACTTCATCCTTTTCAACAGTTTTCTTGACTTTTGGGGCTGATGCCTCCCCATCTCCTGAGCTGGTTCTTTTTCTCTTCCCTGGCCTGCTTTCACAGGTTACCTCGGAGCTTTCTGTTCTGTCCCATTTCCTTTTCTCCCTCTTGGAAGGCTGCCTCTGAGTCTCAGTTCCCTCCATTTCAGAACACTCTGATGGAGTCCTGTGCCTTTTGGACTTGGGTCCTGGCTCTGTTGTAGTGTTGGAGTTTGATTCCTTCGGTTCTGCAGCTGCCTGTGCATTGCTCTCTTTCTTCATCTTGGATTTCTTTTTTTTCTTCTTTTTCTTCTCTTCTGTATTATAAACACGGTATTTATAACTGCCCATGATTACACATTAGATTAGATTAACTTAAGTTAAACAATCATTATACCACATGCCATGAGGAACTGGGTTGTTAGTGGGAGAAATGCAACACATTGTCCAAAGTTTTTCCTGGGTATTTTGGGAAAAAGTAGGTGTAAAGCATGGTTTGAAAATCACGGATTTTTTGATTTCTCACCTCCCAACTAACATATCCTGGTTTAACACAGAATTAGTGATAACTGTGAGGTATATTAAAACGATTTACTATTAAGCTTATGTAAAAGATGGGCAATGCCTAGTCTGGGAAATTCTATCACACCACCAGAAAGAAGGAAAAATGTTTCAGAGATTAAGTTGCAACATCCTTCTATGATGCTGTTTTTTAACTTAGAGCAGATGAATGCAGGATTCTTTTCCCATCAGTATCCAAGTTTTTTCCCAGTAATTATGAATCATGCAAAGAGGAATTGTAAAGATAGTATAAGAAGTTCATTCCTCTACAGAGTGCTCTGCTGAAAGAGTTCCAAATTCTCTTCAGAAGATGAGGCACAAAACTGACCCAAGCAACTTCCTAACACCTTCTTGATCCCAATAACTTACTAACACTTACCTACTACAGTGCTGTTACTTGTATTCAGTGTAGGAACAGGCTTGTTCTTTACTGTTTTGGGGAAAATCCCGGGTTTCCGTGGGGCTTCTTCTGGTGGATTATTCAAAAACTTAAAGGAAAATAAAAGACATTACTAAAAAAAAAATGAATGAGACTTTCTTAAAGACTCTCCATCCAAGATAAAGCCAGTAGTCCTAATTCACAATTCAATACAGGAATACTTTCAAATCACATTGAAATACAGAATGGCATGACCATGCTTGTCTGATAAAATGTAATAGCCACGGTACTATTACACAGTGAACTCTAGTTCTGCAAAAGATGCAACGTGTGGCCAACCAAATTATTCTAAGTCTCCAGGTTACCAATCAAATTAATTTTTAAAGAACTGTGGAACTGATTGGAAGTCTGGGGGTAGGAGACAGGAACAGAGTATCACAGTGGCACTAAGCACAGTGTTAGCAGAGCTGAGGCACCAGCACTCACCTCAATTGCTTTCTCTGCTTGCTCTTTAGTTTCAAACTCCACAAAAGCGAAGCCCTTTGGGTCCCCAGTACTTTTGTACCGGGGTATGCTGACATAAACCACGTTGCCACACTTGCCAAACACCCGCTCAATCCAACTGTGATTGACGTTTTTGGGAAGCAGCTCCTAAAAAAGAAAAGAGACAAATGTTTGACATGACCAAGTTGAGAAACTTAATTGTTTCACAAGTACCCTTGTAAGGTCATAATTTCAGGCAGGAAGAAGTGATTTCTAGTCATTCATATACCTGTAAGAAACACATTACATACTTGATTTGGATGTTGATCATCTTCCTGTGACAGACACCAAGACCTCACCTGGAGCTGTGTCCTTGCGGCAGGAAATACCCTGGGACACTTAAGACCTTGGAGCAAACAACCCTGCACTGTCTCAAACTATCCACTGCAAAGCACAAGCCATTTTTCACTTTTATTTTTTTTAATTGTTGGTAATGCAGGTGCCACAAAGAATTCTTCGAGGTCAGTACAGAGTCACTACTGATAAATTCCTGCTGGTAGCAGACATTTTCAAGTACAGCAGTTAGCACTTGAAAGAAACTTTTAGGCAGCTTCTTGGATGGCAGAACTGTCTGATTTTCGTTTCTATAAAGCCCTTAATATAGCAACACATTTTATCAGATTGCAGACATCATGTCTGAGTCCCTCAACATTTCCACTCCCCAATCAAAGAGAAAATCAATTCCCATCCAGACTCAGCTGAACATTTTAAAATGCCACTGCCAAATCCATGCCTAAATAACAGAAAAATAACAGCACCACTTTTTTTTCTGTTTGGCAAGTTACTGCATTTAAAGGTTTTCCTTGTAGAGAAACATTTATCACACTCAAGTAGGAAACTATTTTTGCATTAGCTTTGTCTCAAACATTTCACTGTAGTTTGGTCTAACATTGAAAAGACAGTTACTTGAAGTTTTAAAAGTATTATGGGATGATACAAAAAAACAGTGTATGTTTATGTTAAAAGAAAGAGGTCAGATTATTTCAGAGAAATTTAACTTATCACTACTTTTGCTCTTCCCATTGCCACACACCAGCTATTTACAAAACATTTAGCCACCCACTTCAGCTGCCTGTAGACAATGTAGCTCATGACATTTATAGTATCTTATCCAAAAATGATATAAAGTATTTGAGAGGTTCAAAGCAGTCCTTGCAATCGTGTTAGGAAAATATTTCATCAGGCACACTGTATTTACAAAACAAAAAACCAACCACCTTTTCTGGGCTTTCACTAAAGATGCAGTGATCAGAGCAATTCAGTTTCTCCTTTTCTGCCCCAGCTGGCATTTTGGCCATGGTTACTGTGTGTCCTCATCACAGAAACCTTGGTGTCTGCTAGAAATTATAATTCAGCGGCTAACAGCTACAAGTACTTAGCCAAACTGACACTAGGCATGAAAAGCTTTCTTTAGTGACAAATGGAATTCCACACTAGCTTCAACATCAGCATTTTTTAAGAAATACAACATGAGAAAAATGGTTTCAACACTAAAAAGTGGTCCAAGGCTGAAACGTGCAATAGCTCAACCGTAACATCTCTTCCCAAGTTACTAGTGAAGTTGCTCAAAAATATGATAAAGCTGTTGTATCTGAAATGCCACAATGACATGCAGAGTTTTCCCATCAGCAAAACCTATTCCCACTTAAATTAAGGAATCACTCCAGTATGAAGGTAGCCATAGCATAGCATTCTATTAGGAGGATTTAAAAAAACCTCAAAACTATAATTGGGATTGTTAAGAAAAAAATATATGTATATTGTGCCTTTAAAAGAAAAATGTTTGTTACAAAACCAGAGGCACTTGCTGTAATAGATCTTATAATCAGATTGTAACTTTTAAGGTACCTCCTATGAATCTGCAAACTCAGCTACAATTTGTTTGATGAAACTAATTAAGCTGCCATTAGAAAGCTTTAACTATGTTAATGTAATCAGTAAATCTTTCTTGATACCACTGGTGCTCCTCTAATGGCATTTACAAGAAAAGCCCGGTGAACACAAGAACAGCTAAATCAAATCACACCTTTTCTTACCAGCATGTGAAGCAGCTCCCTGCTCTGCATTCATAATTATTTCAGCTGGCACAAGAAATCCATGTACCAAACTAACCCCTTCCTTGCCACGGTCAGTTCTTGCCCACCCATATTTACTTGATTTAAGTAGGCTGCACAAGCAGCAGCATTTGATAAGTTAACAAGAACACTGTTGCACAGGTATATTTTTGCACTCTTAAGAAATTAAGAGTTGGAGAGTTGCAAAGAGACTTGAGGCACTCCCAAGTACAGCCTTACCACATACACAGTCCGGCTGTCCACATCCTTCGGCCGCTCCCCCAGCGGTTGGCGCCTCCTGATTCTGGTTCCTTCCAAATCCAGCTAAAAGGGAGGAGAAATAAGCGTTGGCCATGAGGTTATCGCCTACTTCAGCACCACTAGCACTGCTTTTCCACCAGAGGGAAAAGGGAAATACCTCTACAACAGATGAGCTTTTAACTGCTCGAGCGATCAGCTTCCCGTCAGTAGTTAATTTTTTCATTTTGTTGAAAGAAACAAGAAGTGATATGTCAACATCTAGGGGGAAAAAACCAAACAAGGTGTAAATTATGAAATCCGGGCAAGGTGTTTGACATTAAAACTCCACTAGTATCCTTGGACACACTCTGGAAAGCGTTAGTACAGGATGTAACCGTGCTGCCAAGGATTCACACAATTTTTACCATCCACATTCCAGTTTCAAGTACACCTATATTTAATTTTCTTTCGCGCTAACCTCTATCAAAGGAATTTTGTTCTTTTACCTCCCCACTGATAACAATCGGCTCTGAAAAGAAGGGAAGAAAACCCCACTTTGTGATGCAGTTTGACAAGACAAAGACAATTTGCATTGAAAACGTGCCTCGGCTTCAAGTACTCAATGGAGTGTTTAACCCGGTGCTGCCAACACAAAGAGCCCCTGCCAGCACTTCAGCTACAATGAGTCATGCTGCTAAAAGCTTGACAGAAAATTAAGTAGTATTACTCTTAATAAAAACCTAAGACAGCCAATCTTTATTAGCAATAAAAAGGTAGGATAAGATGTATTTATTACGTTATTAATTATTTAAGGTAGACCTTTAAAAAAGGCCTTACATAGAATAAAATCTACCCTGAAGTTTGAAGGTTTTTTTTTTTAAAAAACAAACTGGCTTCAAGGTCAATATAATTGAGACCTATACCAAGCACTTAAAAAGCTACATTCTCCACACAACCCAACTTGATTCATGATTTACATTTCAATTAAATATGGATTCCTTAAGAAAAATAAGTAAACACTCCTAAAATCCCTTTTTTCTTTGTTTTGATGGAAAAGGATCATCTCTTTTCCCAGACATACTGCACAGTGGGTCCATTTGATATAACCCATAATTTAACAATTACACCAATAGGTCATTTCCCACACGTGGTACTGATTTTACAAGCAAAACCACAGCAGTCACTGCAGCTTATGTACAAATTAATTACTTGCCAATTTCTGAGGACAGTTCAGATCCAAGCTCAATTTCCTACTCTGAAGTCACCAATCAACCACATGAAAATTGTCCTAAGGAGACTCACAGTAGCCCCCCACACAAATACACACCTTATGTCACAAACTTGTAGAGGAAACAAATTCAAGAGACATTGTAATTTCTGCATATATCTACACCACAGGACAAATTAACTCCACAGGCAAAATGACCCTTGATTGCTTGTTTATTCTTGAAAATCAGGTCTCCCAAACAGTCATTTCCACCCTGGCAGATGGAACTTATAGCTGATACTAAAGGCAAAGAGAAACACTTAACATTACTTCTAAATTCCAGTACCACACTCTGACTCCTGAGCTACTGATGCTGATGTCCAGCACGGAACTACTGCCTTCCTCCAGGAGCACCTCAAAATAGGGAAATTGGTAGGGAAAAAAAAAGTGGAACACAAATGTTTACTGAAATATACCGAATATAAACTTACACCCATCTCTGGACTTCTCTATTTGTTCTCGGAGAAATCTGTCTTTGTGGAGATTTACATCACCAAACCAGAAATCCACTTGCTTGGCTATATCTGCCAACACCTGTTTGACCCTTGACCTCTTCTTCTTCTCTCTCTCCTTTTTCTGTTCAGTGCTTTCTTCTTCCATGGCTTTGTCTCTCGCCGTTTCAGTCTCCATTCCTGTCATTCTGCCAAATGAGAGGTAAATAAAACCTTCGAGAAAAATCACAATTGTTTTATTTCCAGGTGTAAACATCCTGAGGTTTATCTTCCGCCCTGATAGCAGAAAAGCAAACTACTTGCTACACAGAACCTACCAAAACTAAATCTAAAAAGCAGACACTGATAATGTTCACGGCAGGTTTGTTTTAAAAAAATTGGCTTTTTCATGTAAAAAATGCAAACCACGCAGCTGCCAAGTGCCTGCCCAAGGGCAGTAATTGAGTAAAGTATCTTAAATTGAAAGGCAAACCAAAGTCTGTCAGAACCTCGGAATCAGGCCCCTAGAAATGCATGACTAACTAGAAAGAAGTGCCTCAAAGTTACTTTTGAAAATATTAAAAATTTTTAATGCATTAATTAACCTTTGTGTTCACATTTCCTGTACTGACAACTGCCAGTCACCACTTCAGCACCTCATTTCACGACTGCAAAAAAAAGCCATGCTGCCAGAAGCAGACAGTTTTCGGAAAATTAAATTAACACAAAAATCCAAGTAATTAATGTCGCCATCACCATATGAAAGGTTTCTCAGCTCTGTGCCAAGGCAGCCCAGGAGGAAACAGCGAGCAGAGCCATCAGAGGGGAAGCCCACCTCGACAAGAGGATGGGGAAATGGTCTCAGAATTGTTGTGCAAATCAGGCTTCCTCGGCCGGAGATCGGTCTCTCTCCCGGCGGAGAGCTGCCGACTCCAGATAGTGAAAGGTCAGCGGTTCCCTCGAAAAGATAAGCCAGGTAAAACTCCCGGCTAAACAAGTTCAAGCGCCACTCAAGCCCTTCAGCAGGTCTTTTGTACAGCAAAGATTTGTTTTAAGAAACATTTTGAGTCACTCAGCCCTAGACTTCCTTCCCAGGAGAGAGGTGCTCAGTCAGGCTTAAAGAAAAGCAGCTGCAAGCTGCAAGTGGATTTCCCCCTCACCTGGGGCTCTAGAAGTGAGGCTTTGGGAAAATTACTTTGGAACTTAAAATCATAAAACAGACTTAAAACACAGAATCAAGACCAAAAGCCAGCTCGGAGTACATACACATAAATTCAAGTAATTAATGTAGCAATCACCATATGCCAAAGGTATAATGTAGTCTCGATTTTTCACTTAAGTCAGCTCTTACACTGCCAGCACTATTCTGATAAACAATTAAAGGCAAAAGAAAGCAAAAGCTGGATCAAAACTGCCCTCACATAAAGCCAAACATCTCCTCAAACGAAATACAATCTCAGTGCCTCTATATACCAGAGTGAAATCAGGAAAATGAGTGACAATGAAGCAGAGAGAAGGAACTTTTGGGAAGCAAAGATAATGTAAATCAAAATAACACAACTCCACACATACCTATAGAAACTTATCTATGCTCTTCAAAAATTTGCAAGCATTAAACATGTCAGTGCTAACCTGTATCCAAACCCAACTTCTATTTTTATAAACATGTAGAAAAAATAATAAAATGTCACTGCAATCTAAGGTCTGGAAGAAGCAGGGTGCAGATATAGAATATACCTTATTCTTCCAAGTACTGATGCAAATGCCTGTTTGCTGTGGGCATTTTAATTAGCAAAATGGGTAAGAGAAAGACTAATTCAAAATACTTTACACACCACAAAAATGTCTTCATATAGTCAGTGGCAACACTTGGCATTTATTGCAGAATAAAGCAAGTATCCAGCAAACCTGAAACTACTTAAATTGACATAACCTGCAATATTTTCACAGCCATACTGGCACAGGCAGCTGCAGCAATTAAGTTTCTACCTTGTTTTTTAATTTCTCTCCATGCAAACTGAGGTAAGAAGAGTCAAGAGAAAAATACAGGGGAACCTATATTTTTAACCTACAAATTTCTTAAACCTACAAACAGAAGCTCCTGCTTCTCTCCCATTTTAAGCAACAAAGCCAATACATCATTTTAAAACTACATTTAAGGTGTTGAATACATTTCATGAAACTGGTGTGCTTGTTAACAGAAAAAGATTTGCTTCCATCTCACAGAGTTCCCAGACACAGGAAGTCCCCTTTTTGTGACAGTCCTGGCGTGGTTACCCTTCCTTCCATCACCAGAGGAGGGAAAAAAGTGGAATTATTTGTGTCCAGGAAGTAACTGGACATGGCATTAAGTGCTCTGGTCTAGTTGACAAGGTGGTGATCAGTCAAAGATTGGACTCTGACCTCAGAAGCCTTTTCCAACCTAATTGATACTGTGATTATAATTAAAATATACAATGAGCTGGATTCACCCATGGGACAAAAAAAGGACAGCCCAGCTTCCCTCACCCTGAGGGAGGACTGTACAGGGAATAAGTTATCTTACTCTCTGGGACTTCAGGTGAATTCTGGGACCTGAAAACTGGTTTCTAATCCTCTCCTGTTGGGGAAAACCAACTCGTTAAGGAGCTGAACAAGTAGCAGAGCTAATGAAGGGAAGCAGCAGGAACAGGCAGGATGGAAGGGGGTACAAAGGCCGAGCATTCTGTTTGCATCTGCACTGGACCAGGAACACTGGAAAACTGTAGAACCCCATCTTCTCTATCCCTCAAACAAAGGGGAAACTCACAGTGCAAAACAGACTTCTTCAACTCTGATTTATATTGACTTGGACCATAGCAACTGGATAAATCCTGCACGTCCTCAAGTCTGACCACCACACATTTAGCACTGAAGGTGCTGTTGCTGTAACCACTCACACACCTCACATGGGTAAGATACTGAAAAAAAGCAAGCACACAGTAGCCCAAAGCCTGTTATTGCTCATGTCCCTCCTGAGCCATCTCCTCCAGCAAGGCTTCACTCCACACAAAACCCACCCGAGGGCAGAGCCCCTTCTGTGCCCCAGCAGTGGCCAAGAGCCCTCAGGGAATGGAGGGAGAATGGGGGACACCCAGGGGAGGAAGGGCAGGGATGGGCTGAGGGGAGAAGGACACGGGGCTGAGAGAAAGGACCGGGCTGAGACAAGAAAATAGGGACAGGAAAAGAAAAAGAGAAAGACACCAGGCTGAGAAGACAGCAAAGACAAGCTGAAGGGAAAGGACAACGATGAGCTGAGAAGAAAAGGCCACCAGATTGAAAAGAGAGACGAGGGACAGGCTAAAGAAAACGGCTGGACTAAGGAAAAAGGATAAGGACAGATTGTGAGGAGCGGGCAGAAACAGGCTAAAAAAAAGACTTGGCTCAGGGAAAAAAAAAAAGACACCAGGCTAAGGAGAGAAAGAAGGGACAGACTAAAAGAAAAGACTGGGCTGAGAGAGTGCAGGGATGGGCTGAAGAGAGAAGGAGACCACAAGGCTGAGGAAAAGGTAGGGACAGACTGAGAAAAAGAACACAGGGCTGAGAAAAAGAAATAGGCTAAGCGAAAAGAATAGGGACGGGCTAGAGAGATAGGAAAAACACAAGACGAAGAGAGAACGACAAGCCGAGGAGCATGTTCTGGCTGAGAGACCGGTTTTCGCCAAGGAAGTGACGGACCACGCTGAGACGACCGCCCGCCATCACCTGAGGGGACCAACCACCGCCCCCCTCCCGCTTTATGAGGGGAGCGCGAGTGGGCGGGACTCACGCGCAGTGGGTGGCGACAGCGCCCCCTACCGGCCCGACCGCCGCTGCCACCCACAGACCCGCACCCCCGATCACCCACCTGCCGCCAGGGCGGAGACACCGGCGCGGCCCGTGCGCGGCTCCTCCGCCGCCCGTGAGCCCGGTGCGAGGGATGAACAGCCCGATGTGAGGGAGAAGCAGCCCGATGTGAGGGGAGACCAGCCCGGGGTGAGGGATGAGGGGAGGTGCGGCCGGCCCTGCGCGCACGTGACTTCCTCCCCCGCCAGGCGGCGCGGCGCGGTGACGTCACTCGAGGGCGCCGCGGCGGGAACGTTAAAAGGGAGGCGGCGGCCACAGCGCTCTCGCTGCGCATCCCTGTTTTCATCCTTGTTTTTATTTCAGTTTCTGGAGAGCTTGGTGAGGCTGCGGTGTCTCTGTGGGGAAAGGGAGGATGCGGCTGTGGTGGTTGTTCCGCAGGAAAGCGGCTCTGGGTTCTCCTCGGTGCCCTATGCGTTCTACCAGGGAGTGCAACGGGATGAGGGGCTGTGGGGTCGGCAGCGTTGCTGGAGTAGTATGGAAGGGTTCGCATCTTTCTGGCTGATGGAGGAGCTCCCGGGGTGCCCCTTTCCAAGGGTTTTCCTCCTGTGAAGCACTCAAGGAGGCGACACCCACAATAAACTGCGCGGGTTTGTCCTCGTTCCTGTATATTAGCTGCTCTTCGTTCATCCGTAGGATGTTTTCAAACTTGTTTTACGGTTGTTCTGCGGTCTAACGTTAAACGTTTGACTTCGCGGGTGGTTGGTTTGCAGAATCAGTGGAATTTTGCCTATTGGCCCTGTCTTACACTAATTAAGCATGCACGGTCAGCTCCACACCTGGGGCAGAGTTATTCTGGTAATTGCTTTTATGCTTTGCTTTTCTACTCCAAGCAAACGTCATTTAGGGGGAGAGCAGAAGTGACTCTTTTCAGTTTGTTGTTCATTAATTTCTCTCACAGCTGTGGTGAGCTCTGACCATTTCCCTCTCTCTCAGGCTGTGTGAACATGCGGATGACTGCAAAATAAAATGTGGATGTTTGTGAAATAAACTCCTGGTGACTGTTTTGACAAAGCAATGGCCTCTCAAGAATTTACTGTAAGTGATTTTTAACCCTGTGTACAATTCTTAGGAATAAATTAAAATGCTGTAGCTGCTATGCTATTTATTCTTACTACTTATAATTCAATATTTTGCACATTTCAACAGGTATTATACACTCACCAAAAGACAAAAAAAGCAAAAACATGGCAAGATGGAATTTTGAGAATTAGAGTTGGCAGAAATCAGGTGAAAACTCAAATTTAATACTCTTGGTTTTAATACCATCTGTTACTGCTGGATTGTCAGTGCCAGTCTATTTGCTCTGTCAAACAACTGGTTATTTAAAATCCCATTTTCTTATTGCAGGCCACCCTGTTTGATGACAAAGGGCAATGTCTGGAGAACATTTTTATAAAATCTCAGGTATGGTTTTCTTGGAGTTATTTTTATGCCTGATTGTATTTTGTGTTTCAGGCAGCACCTCAAATGCTTTGGTAACTAAAATAGTAATTTTTCTTGCTGTGGATATAAAGCTCTGCTGCAAATAATGGAAAGGGGAAAACAGCTTCTTTGTTGGTGTTTCTTACTGCTTTTATGGAGTGTTATTCCTTTGGGGTAAAAGCGGTGTTATTACAGTGATATATTAAATAAACATAATTTGAAGCTAAATGCTAATGCTTTCTGGTAATACTTATTATCTTCTTTATAGGCATCTGTGATATACACTGGGTGTAAATACCTGATTTTTTTAACATATAAGTACTTAAAAGACTGTATTTACTTAAAATAGATGTATGTTGCAGTTTCTTGTGTATTATTATTTACATACTGCTGCTCCTTCCTTTCTAGGTGGCTGCTGGAGATAATTTAGAAAGTGAGCGATATTTGATCACAGTTGAAGAAATAAAAGTGAGTGAAAAACCTGTTGAGGATCAGCCAAGGAAAGCAGAAGCTCCAGCAGTGGATACAAATGGTGCAAAACCTGGTCTTCTGCCTCCAAGGCATCTCCCTGTCGGCTTGAAAAGGAAGTTTACGGTGTGGCTTTCTTTAAAATGTTTGTTTGGTGTTCAGCATTTGCTTTCAACAGAACATGGACTGATTTCAAATATCAAACTTCTCTCCTAGGGGTTCCAAGGGCCACGCCAGGTGGAAAAGAAAATACCAGCCCTGGGAGATGAGGAAAAAGCAGCACTGTTGCCTTTGTCTAAGCAGGGCCAGGGAACTTTGCCATCCAAGTTTTACATCAGCTCTCCATTGTTTTCCACAGTTCACAAGAAGGAATCAGACACAAATCTGTCTGCAAATTGGCAAGAGGGTGGATGTGAGGAAGGTAACACAGAACACATGTCTGTCTCCTCACTGCTTTCAGCTCCACTTCTTGAGCAGTGTGAGTGGATGGAGAAGCAAAACTCTGCTCAGTCTGTTGTGAAGCCACAATCTCCTCTCATTACTGGGCAAACTGGTCCCGGGGCAGTGTCCCACAACATCAGGAGCACGGCACAGATCATTGCCCTTCTGAAGTCTAAACCAGCACAAGGACATGGAGAGCAACCACCTGCAGTCACACAAAGGCTCTCAAGTTTCCAGGCATCAAAAAATGCACATCTGTGTGACCAAAAAAGCACAGCCTCACCTGCTTTTTCAGGCACCCCTGCCGAAGCACTTGTTCCAAGTATTCAGCACCTGCCTCTTGCAGAGAAAACTGTCAAGGATAGGAATGACTGGAAAGCTGAAAGGCCTCTAGCTTCAGCTCAACAGCCTTGTGGTGAAGAGGACACGGGACAGAGACAGGACAAAAAGGTAAATAATTTAAGTCAAGGTTTGCGAGACTGCTCTGACACAAATAGTTGCTTCTTACCTGAGTCTACCATAACCAGGATGAGTGACAGTCAGTTTGGCCCATCTTCTGGTGACATTTCACCTTCAGCAAGTCCAGACACCTTTGAAAATGACCCCTTTGGATACAGGGAGCACTCAGGAACTAAGGATCTTAGGGAGAATTCAGCTGTGAGGATGCAGAGTGAGCTGCTGCTCACAGACCCGGGGCTCTGTGTGGAGGTAACACTGACTGAAGCTGGAGCCATAAAGGAGGAATTAAGTTTGCATGGCAAAGAGTGTAGTCCTGATGAAGAACTGATTGAGGTTAATTTTAATCTAATGGAGACTTTTGATTTTAATGATACAGACAGTGAAGGTGGGTGTGAAGGAGATGTGAAGCAGCTCACTGAAGGAGACACACTTTTACAGAGCCCAGATTGCTTAGGGGGAGAAGCAGCAGGACAAAGTGCTGCACAGGGACTTCATTCCTGCTGTGAAGGAGTGACACAGAGCAAAAAGGAAGTCAAGTGTTCAGCACTAGGCAGAGAGAATGATGGAAATGACTACACTGAGGGTGTTTTGGCTGAGCTTTGTGAAAACAGTGTCAGAGATACCAGGACAATTACAGAAGGGTCTGCAAACCAGACCAAAACTGAGGTGGAACTTTGGGGTAATGGACACAACATAGAAGAGATTAATGCAAGTCTATTAAGTACTGAAGCCACAAGCAATAAAGAGGATCTGGATGGCTGTGCAGCACTCAGCAGTAATGGCACACTATGGATAAGAAACCAGCACTCTGATCTTTTGCCTGGTGACACAAATGTTGAGGAATGTCACCCTGAAACCAGTGTGCTGGAGGCAACTGGAAGTATTTCAGTTATTTCTCCCAGCAGAATCATTCCTGCCATGGACAGAAGCACTGAAGAAGGTGTTACACAGCTTGGATGCAGGGAATCCCCAGGTGTTGGCTCAGAACACTTCTGGGGTACTAGGGATGATGACGTTAAACCAGGCAGTCCTTTGCTGGCTTTGTCCCAAAAATCAGATTTTAGCAGTGGCTCATTCCAGTGTACTGCAGAAGACTGTCAAAAGCTACTTGGCATTTCATGTAAGGATGATGCTCTCATTTCCACAAGTCCTACCCATCCTTTAGGAACAGGCTATTCAATTCCAGAGGAAACAACAGCTGAAACAGAGTTTGCAAAGGCAGAGAGCATAAATGCCTCTCACAAGACCTGCAGAGGTGAAGGAGTAGAGGTGGATTGCCTGAAATGCTCAGCAGTGGCCAAAATTTCCTCAGGTCTCCCTGACTTGGTGAATGATATTGCTCTTCTGAGAGCTTTGACTCAACATAGCACAGCTTTAGAAAGCTTGCAAAAGATGGAGGAAAATAACAGCATGTTCTGTGAAACAGAGACTTCCAAGGAGACATCTGAACCTGTTGTGAAAGAGGAAGGTTAGGTTAGCTTCTGTTGTAAAGTGAATGTCTGTACCTTTTTGACTTGAGTACTCTTCTCTCTCTTGGACAATTCATGTTCAGAAATTGTGTGATTTTGAGTGATGTGTTACGTAGGTTCTCATGCAATTTCTGGTGTGAGCTCTAAATCTTTGCTTTAGTTAAATCCTAACTGCAGTTCATTACATGGGTAAGGTTTGTAAGCCCAGTAAATACTCCTACATTTTCATGTTAACCCCAACTGTAACTAACTCATTATGCTTTTCCATCTCTTGTAGCTATAAAAGAGTTTACAGAAATGCCTTACTCAGAAAGTGTACAGGCACCTTCCTGTTCATACTTTGAGTCTTCTGGCATTATGGTAACCCATTTTTGACTACATGTATTTACCTGTACAAGATAAATTTGTTTTCAACCAGGAATAAAATTCTTGGTTAGAGGCATTGATTGTGAAGCTGGTAACAAACAGAGGATGTCCTCCTGCAGACCCTTTGCCAATAAACATTCAGGAGACCTCATGTATGACAAACTTAACTGAAATTGTAATATTTGGTTATGTTTAATATCACATTAATGTCTGGTACTTGTCCTTCCCTACTATTCCATTCCTAGGAATTTTAGCATTTGGGTTGAAATATACTGGGAAGTCTGTGTTTGATTTTAAACCTAATGCTATTAATAGTCTTTTTCTTTCAATCCACCCAAAGCTTAAATATTTTAGGCAAACATAGTTTTTTATCCTGTCCTGGATTGTCTTGGCTTCCAAATAAAAAGGCTATAACTGAAATTATTCTTTTGTATTATACAAGTGACTTATTGGCTTAAGTTTTCATTTTAGATGGTTATTAAATGGTTATACTGATGAGTTTTTGATACTTTTCTATGCAGCCCAACTGTGTGGACAGTTTATTACAGGAGACAGAGCCCTATATTCTACCAGTAGCAGCAGCCCGAAGAGACCCTGGGACATCTGACTGGCAACCAAAGGTACCATTTTCTATGTGACATGCAATGAATACTGTGTCTTAAATTTCAGTTAAATGGCTTACTGTTTGTAATGTATTACAATAAGTCCTAATAAAATTTTAACCAGTCTCTCAATAGGCTTCTCACAGTTTTTTAGTACATTTCCCTGTGGGAAGTTTTCCAGAGAGTTTCAAATTCCAATGACAAGAGAAAAGATATTTTTGTTTTTCCTCTGCAGTTTCCAACAGATCACTTTTGTTGCTTGTATGAAGAGTACTGTAGATAGTTCCAGAGCAGTATTTCTCTCCAGTCAGTGACAATTCCAATGTATTGTGTAGCCTGTTACATTCCAAGGGTACCAAGTAAAGGGATCAGCAGCTAGTGAGATCATACTGAGAGCTCCCTGCTCCCAGCCAGGATGGCAGCAGTACCCAGAACACATGGACTTTGCAGCTGAGACATTTTTCTCACCTCTGTTTTCAAGGAATTATGGCCTTTCTGATTTCACACAGGTAAAACATTAACTTGGCTTTTTCTTCTGTGATGAGTTTCACTCTGAAGAACAGAAGATAAACAGTTAAATTTCTAGCACATTCTTACACTTGGGTTTTTTTTTTCTGGTAAAGTCTCCAGGTTCCGGGAGTCCTCATGAGGATGATATTGATGTTATCAGAGAAGGCAATTTCCAGGTGAAGTCTGATGCTATGGAAGAGTCAAGAATAAATCAGTCCCGTAAGTGACAGTCAAAGTTAAAAGGCAGCAACTGGCCTCAAAATTTCTGCATGACTTCTGTCCTTCATGTGTTTTTCCTAGCTTCGGCATTCCATGCGTATCCTGAAGTGCCACCATGGACAATGCCAGGCTCACCTCCACCTTCTGACCTGAGACAAGCACAGTGGGCTTCCTGGGAACCTGGCAAGGTGTGGATTGACTGATTGAAATTTATTTCTGTAAATTTCTGGCTTTATTTCCTCTGTTCGTGGTGATTTCTTATTTTTGAAGCTGTTTTATCTCAGAGTTGAGAGACACTTTGATTATTTAGGATTATAAGGGAGAGAACTGATAAAAGAGCTATAATCAGGCTTTTTTTTCCTAGCCATCCACATAATGTGTTGATTCTCCATCTGCAGATTGCATCAGAACTGACCACCTCATTTGATCCAGACTCTACAATTTCTCCAGCTTCAGAACATGAGGACACTATTGGAGCTACCCAGGAGCCCCTGATACATGGGATCTTACCAAGTGAACCAAAACTTCCAGATTTTTTCAGTAAGAAATTAGTTTACAATTGCACTTTTACAGTATTTTAGCTGGAAAATATCTGAGGATTTTTGAAGCACAGTGAGCTGTGCCATCACGGATAGGTACTCTGCCAAGTCTGTACTCCTGAAAGAGACTTCAGTAGAGGCATTTAGTTTTATAAAGAAAAATCAGCTTCTAGTTTGGGGGAAATAAAAGCTGTTGGCTAAAGCTTCTAAGTCAATTTATGTTTTTATTTACCTGCTTTTAGTTTCCTTCCATACTCACTGTTCCCTGACCCACTTGCAGTTGACACCTATCAATGACTGCCACTACTGATCATGAATTGAGTCAAAAGGATGCTTTTTGGTCCTAAAACCTAATTTATCTATTTGTTTAGTATTAATTCACAGTTTTTGGGGTGATCTTTCTGGGAAAAGGAGGAAATGTGAAGCTGGGTATTTTCCAGTTGGCAGCTGTGATCCACTGAAGCTATCAGAGGAATGGCCTCTAAAACACAACCATGTTTAAATAATTGTCTTGTATACAAGTAGAGTGGCTATATAATGTATTCTGAAAATAGAGATTTAAAAGAATTAAAAATCACACAAAATCAATCAGTGAAAGAAATTTAGTGTGGTACTGCACAGCCATGATATAGAAGGTTTCCCAGTTAGAAGGCAGGATGTCAAAGGAAGAACTTGGAATTCCTTCCTTATCTTTCGGCACATCTGAAGTGCCGTCCCTAAGTGCTACAAGTTGCTTGTAAAATGTGTTTGCCCTCCAGCAGGGGAGAAATCCACCTGTCCAGAAGAATGCAGCCTCCCAGGATTCAAGCCCAAGATCAAAACACGGACTCCGTTTGTCACTCTTCGTGCCACTGCAGAAACTCCTGATGTGTTTTATCCCACTGACAGCAAAGAGGTCCAGCAATCCTTGGGCTCTTCAGAAGACAACTTATGCTATGAGCCAGTGGAATTTCCTATGAGTGCTCCTGGCCCTGAGGACAGGAATTGTGAGACCTCTGTGTTTGGGGAGGACACAGAAGATGGACAAAGGCAACCCATGCTCCCTAATGTGACTTCCCAATGCAGACAAAGCAAGTGGCTGAAATATCAAAACAGTGCTCAGCATGACTCGATCCCTGAAAACAGCGAGGACAGGGAAGACACTGATGACATCTGTGCCCAGAGCATCCTTGGAGTGCTGCTGGGTGACACGGGAGAGAGTGGAGCTGGGAATCCAAGCACTCAGGAGCTGCCTGCCAGAATCTCCCCTGGGGAATGCTGTGCAAACAGCACCCACCCGGACTGGATTGCAGAGGGGAAGGTACTTTCTCAGAACTTAAGTCGGGCACCTTTGGCTGCGGCAACACAAAAGGTGTTGAGTCACCTGAGCTGCCACGCTGGAACAGGAGAGGGGCAGGTGTGTAACTGTGCAAGCAAATACAGTTGTAAGTGGCAGGAACAAAGTAACTGCTTTTCTCTGATTTCCTGCAAAATATTACCAGTAAGATTGAGTGAAATGTTTCTACCTATGTAGCAACATAAGAGTCTCAGCTGCAAAGCAGTAGCTGCTCATGTATTTTTTTGAAGTGCTGTGACTAATCATTTGTAAAGGTAATTCCATGGCACACATGGTGACAGATTTAGGTTTTTAATCAGAATGCTGATGGCAGGAAGATGAAATAAGAGCTGCTGGGCTGTTTTGTCATCTATAATTGGTAAAGTGTTTTCCTTAATTGTGGTATCTGCATCATTGTAACAAACACTTGTAGCTGCTTTGAAGCTTAGTCTGACTCGAGAATATTACAAATAGCTTCAGTTTTCTTTGTGGAATAGCAAGTTATGGCACAGAATAGATACTCATATAATATATGCATACACATATATGTATATATATGTGTGTATGGTACTGCCCTCCCTAGCCTTTTGCCATATTTTCATCTGATTTATTTCTGTACAAAAATGATGTTAAAACAGGGTTTGTGTGCTCTTTCCCTGTGCCCAGTGCTGAAAAACATGATTTTAAATTACAAAATTTACTCTACAGCCTTTTGAAGTATTATTATAAATGCAGGCTGTTTGTCAAAGTGCAAATTTTAACCTCAAGGTAAATCCTAAATGGCATTCCAAGCTCTAAGGGTAAGTATCTTTCTCATTCAGGGTCTGACCAGTTTTAATGGTGTACTTTTCTGGGTTGTTTTAGGACATAACCATTTCAGAGTTGTCTTTTCCTAAGATGGATAAAGTGAAACATGCTATTCTTCCTAAAAGAAAGACTTCCATCCCAGCTGTGTTTCAGTCTCATATTCACTACAAACAGATTTTTAAAGCTGCTCTGACAGGTAAGTCTGACATGCTATTAGACAAAATGCCGTGATGTTCAAACAATGTATTTCTGAAGCTTCACAAAGCAGGGTAAGAGAGAAAAAATCCTCAACATCACCTATTTAAACAACTGGGTGCATTTGCTTGTTTTATATATATGATGTACTGAAATACATTCAGTCTATGCCCAAAATTGCAAAGGCAAACCAAAAGAAGCACACTTCTGTTCAATTATGTAGGCCTGTTTTTCAATCTTAAGATTACTAACTTTTTTATTGCAATATGAGTACTTGGCATGGTTTCTTTTGGGACTCAAGTTAAATATTATGATTTAGGATTGACATCTTCAAATGCAAATATATTAGTTTGAATGTTCTGTGCCTGTGTAAGCTTTTCAAGGCTGTACTAATTGTTGCTTCATTCTCCTTCCTCTCTCAAGAGCAATTGAACATAATGCTGTTTGAGCTGTCCCAAAGACTGCACAATGCTCTCTCCAAAGTGGATATGTCACTTTACACACCAGTGAAGGATGAGCGGAGCCAGGGGAGCTGCGTTCCACTCTGCAACCACATGCACCCTGCTAAGCTTGTCATGGTTAAAAAAGAAGGTCCAAACCAGGTGCTGTTTATTCCCTGTGTTTTTACAGTTTTGAGTGAGAGTGCTGACCCATTGCTTTCCTCTTTTTCTTGCTTTAGTGCTCATGGTCTTTTCTTTTTCCCCTCTCCTTTCCAGGGTCGTTTGTTCTATGCCTGTGATGCCCCAAAAGCTGAGCAGTGCTCCTTTTTCAAGTGGCTAGAAGATGTGACCCCCACACAGACAAAATCCAGACCGAGTGCAGTGCTCCATGACCTCAAAAGCATTGGGGCATACCTCAGAAGCCAAAAGATTGCTCTCTATGAGGAATGCCAGCTTTTGGTGAGGTATTCCTGAAACGCTGTGCACTTTTCTGGAGTGCTGTGTGAATTCAGGGTTTATAGATATTCCAGTAGCTCGGGATGTCAGCAGCATTTAACAGACATATTCACTGTGTTTAAACAGGCTACAGTTCTGTAAAGACATGTAAGAGCCCAATTAATGAAGGAATAATATTTATAGCAAGGGCATTTTTTTTTTAGCAAGAATAAAACTGCTTACCAGCAGCTTGATTAATTAAATCCCTTACAATTGCTGCATTTGAATTCTCATTCACTTAAACTTTACTGAGAGTATTTGATTTATTCTCTTCAAGATTCGAATTTTCACATTAGAAGTTGTATCAAGGGCTATTGTGTGCTTCTTAACTGTAGAGGAAACAATTTAATTATGGCTGAATGTGAGAAGTATTTTGCAGTCAAGAGAAATTTGTTGAAAACTTGAATATATAAGATGATGAACAAGCACCATCATTATGTATAATTTGGTCTAATCTTTGGAGCTTTCTTATCTTTGGTGCTGAATCCAAAACATGCCAATTGTTTACATGCTTTTCCTTAAACTTACAACTTCCCAGGAAAGCCTTTGAAACTCAAACTCAGCGGTACAGTAAGTTCAAGAAATTTACGAATAGTCCTGCCAGCTTAGATGGTGATTCCAAATCCAAATTATACCTCAAATTAAGCAAAAAAGAGCATTCTTCTCTCTACAGCAAAGGTAAGCACATCTTAAGCGTCAGATTTAAAAAGTGGCAGTAGAAGCTTATGAGAAGTCTGTGTTTTGGGGTTTTTCTTACAGATGATATTTGGGTTGTTTCCAAGACTCTGAACTTTGATCCCATTGATACTTTCATTGCAAGCAGCGCCTTCTTTGGACCATCCTCCAACAATGAAATAGAATTGCTACCACTGAAAGGCTACAGTCCCTCAAACTGGAGATCAAACAGTGAGTTCTACACCAAATAATTCAGAATTGTGGGAAACAACTAAGGAAAAATCCAGCCAGCAATAAAGGATGAGATTAGCATTGCTCAAATCTCACATGTTATTTCCTTCACAGTATTTTTTCCCCTTGTATCTTTGAATATGTAATTCGAGTACAGTACTTCATGCAATTAAACCTGGAAAGTAGCTGGTACCTTCTAAATGGGTGAGGCAGAAATGAGGATAATATAAATAATGTAGGAAATAATATAATATAGAATGCAAAATGGCTATCAGAGCGTAACAAGACTGTTTTGCTACTGTTATTGAAAAACAAAATACAGAAACACCAAAACTCACTGTGGAAAATATGTTTGTATAAAACCCCCATGTATTACATCTGTGACTTTGATAAGGTTTTGTTGTTGAATTGAGGCAAAGACTGGGGGTTGTTTTGTTTTGTAAATGAAAGAGATAGTCAGCTAATGACTCTTGTGGCATGTTATAACTCATCTATTTAGCCGATTTGAAGTCTTGGCCCATTTAATTTCTCCATAATCTTATTTTTTGGCCTTTCCAGCATGTGTTCACGCCTTGCTGGTTTGCAATGCCAGTGGTGAGCTGGCATCCTTAAGGAATATGGAGGAACACTTCAATCCATCCACATTACCACTAATCCCATACCTACTAAAAATGTAAGTTACTGTTCAGGAATACTGCAAGCAGGTCACAAAACCCCAGCAGTTCAGTGTTGGCTCACTGAGAATACCAGAACCAAGAGATACAAATTATATGATATCACAACTTTTGACTATTTTTCCTTAGGGATTTTCATTCTGAAAATGCTACCAAGAGAGTCAACAAGAGAACATTTGTTCCCCCTGCCATGAGCCTGAAAAGCTCACTGATGTCTGGCCCTGTCAGCCCTGAAGTGGCCATGGGACTGGCTAAGGAGATGATCCAAAGGTTCTCCCTGAACCCTGACCAGGCGACATCGCTGGTTCACATCGCTCGCATGATGACCTCGTGTGGGAACACCAAACCAGAGAAAGAACATCAGAGCTTCCCCATCACAGTCATACGTGGTATAGAACAAACTACCGGCAAATCTGCTGCCATTCTAGCTTTGCAAAAAGACTGGTTAATATGTAATGCCAGGGTTAATGAAATATTAATGAAATATCCCATGATACAAGAGTAGACTTGTTTCTGTCATGTAATTAAAACTCCTGGCAAACTTAAAAGGCATATTCAGTGTTGACTTATTTTAAATGTAGCCCAGAAGATGAGCATCCTCTGTGTCTTGAATATCCTTGTAAACTCCTTTGTAATGCTGTTGTCCTCACCTATTTCATGTATTTCCTGAAAATCAATTTCAGGAGGAGATGTCTGATAATGGCCTTGACATTAGACATCTATTCTGTCAGCACAGAGCTTTTCATCCCTGAATTCCCATTGTGCCTTTTGCAGGATTTCACAGAAGCACTGAGTTCTTTCCTAGAAATGTGTACACAAAATCAGTGTGATTTGGTGTCTTCTGCTTCTTTCATACTGAAACCACTTTGTTTGATGTATCTGCTTTGCTTAATAATGTCATTTTCTATTACGTTTTATTCTTTGCTCATTTGTACTTCCTCTTATCTTTGTTTTATCCCTTTTCAATATGAATAAAAAGCTCATGACATGATAAAGATTTTTTTGAAATCAGTATTGAAAAGCAACTGCCATAAACCTAAGTTTTGAGATCCTGTCCAAGTATATACATTGACAATAATGACATTCCCATTACAGATACCACTACCTGAGCTTTTGTTAGGCTATCAGGCCTGTTAATCTAATTCAAGTTAGTTACTACACGTTAATCATATCTTAAATTCCTTATTCTAAGGACACAGTTGAATGATGTGGATGCAATTATAATTATTATTTAATGATGAGACTCCTTAGCAAGTAATACATATATTCTATTAGGAAACTCATGAGAAATACCTTAGCTTCCCCTCTTCTATAATCTTTTACTGCCAGAGATAAGTTTACAAATGCTAAGTGTGAGGTAACTGGTTGCCCCCAGATACTCTGAGCTACAAAAGGAAGCCCATGCAATGTTCTTAAAGCAATCACAAAATAACTTTTAACTGATTAAACCATTCTAGAAGAATTTTACTTGTAATGTTGGCTTTTTTGTCCAAAACTTCTTTTTCTTCCAAACTCCTTCCAGGTGTTTTTGGAGCTGGCAAGAGCTACCTGCTGTCAGTGGTGATCTTGTTCCTCGTACAGCTCTTTGAAAGCAGTGAAGCTACAGAGGGTCCAAGGCCAACCCCATGGAAACTTCTGATTGCTTCTTCCACCAATGTTGCTGTGGACAGGATACTGCTGGGGTGGGTTACTGAGGCTTTTACAGACCCTTCTTCCAAAAATAATAATGCATTTACATGGTAATGATCAGTGTGTTGGTGTAAGACTGTAGCCCGAGTTACTTCATCTGGTTAATTAGAGATGTTTGAGTTCTTTAGTGTTCTTGAGGTGTCTTTTAAAATAATTTTTAAAGTTTTCAAAATGTCTTTTTCCATTTTTGTAATCTCTACCATCTCTTTTTCTTTGAAGCCTGCTTGATCTTGGATTTGAGGATTTTATCAGGGTGGGAAGTATTAGGAAAATCACCAAAGCAATTCTTCCCCATAGGTAAGAAACTTGTCCTTTATGGGATCTGAAGCTGTTTGGGGTAGGTTAGTGCATTGTTTTAAAGTGCTGTTATCTGTGATTATTTTTCTAAGCACTATTATTTTCAGTCACTGTAATGCATGTTAGAAAATCTTTTTTGAAGTTTACATGCAGGCTCAGGAAATGAAAATGAGCAACTGAAAGAGCTGCTTGCTCTCATGAAAGAAGATTTGACTCCAGCTGAAAAAATATATGTCAGGAAGAGCATTGAGCAGCACAAACTGGGGACCAATAAAACCATCCTGCAACAGGTACATTCCAGGAGATGGGATGGGAAAGTGGCAATTTGTTGTTGCATCCACGAAACCCAGCAAATGGAAACTGGGAATGGCCTCCCACACCTGCCAAGCTCTGAGTTTTGAAAAATAAAGGAATTGTTAGGTTTGATTCCACAGGTATAGCATAAGTGTGTTACCTGTGCAGGACTTCTCTGAGTTGAATTTGCAGTTCTTTTTTCAGTGGTATAAGACAGAAACCCTTTTTGAACTTGATTTCAATTCAATTTAATATTACCGATCTAGTTTACAAAGTGGAGAGAGAGAAAAAATCCTGAGCACAGCTAGTCTGCACTGTCACCTTAAAACTAAAATGTATATAGTCATAAAGGTTCAGAGAAAGAAGACTGAGGTAATGTATCCTGGAGTAGTGTATCAACTGCCAAAGGATTACAAATACATTTCATGCAACTTTTCATTGAAGTATTTACCTTTCAAGATTACTACTCCCTGTAGAAAAATCATCTCTTTCTGGTCTCTCCAGTGATTTCTCCTCAGTCCTAGACTCAGGAAGTCACAGTTTGTTGTAAAGGAATTGTAACAAAGTAGACCTGAGCAGTTTGAGAACCAGTGAGCATGAAACAGTGTGTAGTAGAATTACTAAAAATAAATTGAGGTGTCCTCTACTGCTATGGCTATGTACTGCACAGAGATTAACTATGAAAGGATCTTAATTTTTCCTCTCCCCACTTTCCCCTCCCTAATAAAAGGTCAAAGTGGTTGGAGTGACCTGTGCTGCCTGCCCCTTCCCCTGCCTGAATGCCCTCAAGTTTCCTGTGGTGATGCTGGATGAGTGCAGCCAGATGACTGAACCTGCTTCTCTCCTTCCCATCGCCAGGTACAGCGCCCATTGTGCTTCAGCAGGGACACAACCTCCTTCAAGTGCCCAACTCCACATCTTTTTAAGCACATGAACCCCAAGGTCTCACCTCAGAGAGCAAGAAGAGTAGTTTTGAATTGAGGCCTGGGAAAAGATGGAGAAGGGAAGCTGATGGAAAGCAATGTGACATACAAACACAGCCCACACACACGGGTTATGAACAGTTTAGCATCCTTTTCAGAACTTTTTTTTTTCAGGTTTCAGTGTGAAAAGCTTGTCCTTGTTGGAGACCCCAAGCAATTACCACCAACTATTCAAGGGTCTGAGAGTGTTCATGAGCAGGGATTGGAGCAGACTCTATTTGACCGTCTGTGCCTAATGGTAGGTACTGCCAACCACACCTGTGGGAAAGGAGGAGGGTGCAGTTGTAGGTCCACTGCAGTCACTGGGAAAACTCAGGTTTGGATGTCAGAGCACCAGAGCTTCAGCACTGCAAATGATCATGGAAATCACAGAATGCTTTGGGTTGGAGGGAGTTTAAAAGTCACCTAATCCAGTCCTTGCACTAGACAAGGTTGCTCCATCCAACACTTCCCAGTCACCCTTTATCCTTTATGTTTTAGGGACATAAAGCAATACTGCTGCGGACACAGTACCGCTGTCACCCTGCCCTCAGTGCCATTGCCAACGAGCTGTTCTATGGAGGCAACCTCATAGATGGCATTTCTGAGCAGGACAGAACTCCTTTATTGGACTGGCTGCCAACACTGTGTTTTTATACTGTTAATGGCATGGAGCAGGTAAGTTCTTGAACTTTTCTTACATGTATTTCTTATATAAAGTAAGTCCACATTGTGGTTTTCCCTCCATTCCATTCGTTTGTCCATTCTGTTTGTGAGGCCAAATTTGGAGATGTCTTTCCCTCTTTCCAGACTGAACGAGACAACAGCTTTTATAACATGGCAGAAGCTCATTTTACAGTCAAGCTCATCCAGTCTCTGATTGCCAGTG
Organism: Formicarius rufipectus; assembly: GCA_013399695.1. NCBI lineage: Eukaryota > Metazoa > Chordata > Aves > Passeriformes > Formicariidae > Formicarius > Formicarius rufipectus. The sequence continues at coordinate 277,904 of VXAU01000243.1, forward strand.
GAATAGAAGGAGCTGCTATTGGTGTGATTACTCTTTATAAATCACAGATGTATAAGGTTTGTGTAGTGGATCATCAATAAAGCAGTTTAAGTGTATTTGTTTGTTCTAAACACAGGTTTCGTTTCAACTAGGAGTGAACAAGAAGTGAGAAACAAATGGTGGATGGGTAGTTCTCCATAACTGTTCCTCTGTATTAAAACCCCCAACTTTCTCCTCTAAAATTAATTAAAATATATTAATTCGAAGAATGTATTTTCAGTTGGTTTTCCCTCCACACCGAACTCCCTTGTTTCTTAGTTCAAATACAGGCTCAGATCTGGTGGGTGTTCCCTCAAGCCAAACCCTTCCCCCTTTCTCTGCCCACAGATCCAGAGCTTGCTCAGTGGGCTTCACTGTGAGGCTTTGGAAGTGAAGCCTGTCCAGGTGTCCACTGTAGATGCCTTCCAAGGGGCTGAGAAGGAAATCATCGTCCTGTCGTGCGTCAGGACCAGGCACTTCGGGTTCATTGGCTCGGAGAGGAGGATGAATGTGGCGCTCACCAGGGCCAGGAGGCATCTGCTCATAGTGGGGAACCTGCCCTGTTTAAGCAGGAATAGGCTCTGGGGAAGAGTCATTCACCACTGCAAAGGTAATGGTTTCTTTTCCAGGGGTGTGCAGGTCATCTTCTCTAATTAAATTATGCCTAATGCACTTTATAGTGTGTCTATATACTGTATAATAATATATAAAGTATATGGTGTGCATACTATGCAAACCAGTATATTTATGGCATATAAAAATTTAATTTTGAGTGTTTATTACATATAAAATCCAATATCACAGGAAAATGCAAGTTGCATGTTTGCAGCTTTACCTCCCAACTGTTCTTATACTCAAAGGTTGGTTTTTTTAATCTAGTAATGGGACTTTACCTTTACATCAAAGAAAGCATCTTGTTAGTGGCTGAACTCTGCAGAGCCATTTTCCAAGGAGAAATACCACAGCCACTGGATACCCATGGGGAAATGGTATTGGCATTGCAGGGGCTGATTCCATGGTGGGTGCTGTAAAGAGAGATGTAATCACCCTGTTTATTGCTGGTTTTAGGATGGGAAAATGGACTACAGAATGCAAGCCAGTGTGAGCAGCAGCTAAATGACATTCTGAAGGGCTACTTGGAGGAGTGGAAAGAAAAGGAACAGAGTAAAAGAAAGGAAAAATAAAACGTGTGCCTATTTTATGACTATTTATAAAAATTATCAGACCTATTGTTAATCTAATATTTATTTCATGTGCTGTGTTTGTTTGTATCTCATGTAGTGAGACTTGCGTTTGACCCTGTGTTTATATGAGTTAAACTGAATAAAGTGAGTTTATTTGCTTGATACCCAGAAATAAAGTGACTTTATCTGCTTGATCAGTGTTCCTACAGTATCTAACTTTATCAGTGGTATTTCCTTATTCTTCAGCTTAAATAACAAGCTATTTCAGAACAATTCTGTCACCTTGCATATTTACAGATAGGTCACATCCATGACGGAGCTTGGAGAAAATAAGAACAAGGCACCCAAAAGAGATGGAGAGACTCATCACGAGGGCAGGGAGAGCTAGGACAAGGGCCCATGTCTTCAAGTGACACAGAGGGTGGGATTAAATTGGATATTTAGGATAAGTCCTCCCCTGTGAGGGCAGTGCGGCCCTGCCCCAGGCTGCCCACACCAGCCCTGGTATAGTGCTCCAAACCCCCCTCCACGCGGCCGTGAGCACCCCCACCGTGCCAGCAGGCGCTGTGCCCGCTTCCAGGTGCCAACCACAGCGAGAATTCCCCAATTCCTTGCCTTTTTTCCCGGCCTGTCTCCGCCGTGTCCCGCCGCCAGAGGGCACCGCCCGCCCGGCGGAGGGAGCCGCTCCCCATGGTGATCCGCCCCCGCCGCAACCGCAGCACCGCCGCTCGCTGAGGGCGCGGCCGCGGCTCCCTCCGCGCCTTTAAATTACCCCTGACACCTCTGTCCCGGCTGCCTAAAATCTCAATCAACAAGCCATTAGGACTCGACGGGAGTAAAACTAAATCCTCGTTTAAGTGTATTTATCCGCTCCCTTTTCTCTCTTTCAAATGCTAAATCCATTTCAGCATATGCCCCTTCTTTCTCTGGCCTTTCTCTAAAGACTGGCAGCCCGCGCTACTCTTGTAAATATGAAAGATGCTAATCATATGACATATCACGTCTCAGTCGGAGCCTGGAATAAAGCCTTGAGATTTGGGATCATTGCCTCCAGACAACAGCTTCATCAGCCGGAAAGTTGGGTTTTTTTCTCCTTTCCTTCAACTCTCAATCCCTTCTTTGTCTGAGGGAAAATGCAGCCAACTCGAGCCACCCCGGCCATATGGTTCACTCTGTGTTTTCTTAGTTGAATCCTGAATTGTTTGTGACTTGTGAGGGTGGGTGTTTTTTTGGGGTGGGGGGTGTTTCTTTCTTTTGGAAGTGTGTATAAAGACATAGAAGAGGCTGCCCGGACGGGGATGGATCTGTAGGATAACTCCTTGTCCTTCACGTGTTCCCTCCACACACCCCAAACATCCTCACCACATGCCCACAAAGTATAAACCCGCACTCCATACCAATAATTCATCCCATCTATCTGCTGTTTTTCCCTTTCTTGGGCAAAAATACCCAGGTGTTTTTCCCTTTTCCTGGGTGGAAATGCCCTCTTAAAACACCAATTTTTGCGCCTTCACTCACCTCTGTGAAACAGAGTTATTGCTCACTAGCAAATCCATTCCAGAAATGCCTCGACCAAGAGAAGCCCCCAGGTATTCTGAGCAAGGGAAAAGTGGTTTTAAGACCTGTATAAATTAGAGACTGAATGAGCAGGGCACATCAGGTTTGGATAGCCCTCCTGTTTGATAGCCAGCCTGCCAAAATTTCTTTCTCTTCCCTCACACAAACTACACAGCCCCACCCCCCCAAAAAAAAAAAAGAGAAAAAAAAAAGGGCCCTTTCACCAAATCATTAAATTCTACAGAGGTGGTCAAGCTAGTCCTGCTTTTCAGGCGTCCGAGGAAGAAAAGGGTCCTTGAAGTTTAGAAGATGCCCAAGGAAAACTCATTGAATGACATCAAAAGAATGAGTTTCCATAGCTGTTGAAGCACGAGAGCCGTGTAGCTGCACAAAGGCGGGCTGGGGCAGTGGGACTGTCCCACTGCTCTATCCCAGCACAATTGGGTCACTGAAATAGGGAATTAATTACCATTGGAGAGTGGGCAGCCCATTCACCGCTGGCTGAGTTTTATTAAACGCCAATATAAATAACAAAACAACTCTTGTGGCTGCACTATTCCTACACGCCAAAGGAAGGATTATGTTGGGGATTAACATCTTAAAGTCTATGAGACTTTCTGACTCAAGGCTCGGAGCTGGTAATCGTATTTGTCTCCTGGTTCAGCGATTAGTGCTCTCCCTCGCGCACCTTCGCCTGGATGGCCAATGTCCCTTTTTGCAGGCACTGGGGTTTTTCACACAATCGGCTGTTCTTTTCCCCACATCTATAGAAAAGAATAAGAAAACTGAAGCGTGTTCACGCGATCCTCAAGCTTCTTCTCTTCTTCATGGGAAAGGAAGGCACCGGCGGCCTTTTTTCACAAGGAGGGGGAGGAAAACCTTCCTGGGGGGTGGCGGTGGTGGGGGGAGCCAGGATGGCAAAATCGCTCCGCAGGCCTGCACCTGCCATGCAAATCTGCCTGGAACAATCGGCCCCCAGCGAGGGGCTCGTCTGCCCCGGGGTGGGGGGAGCCAGGGAAGGATGCCGGGGCAGTGCCTGTGGGGGAACTTTGCCTCGCCTGGATCCCAAAACCCCAAAAGTGTTAGTGCAGCTGGGGGTCTGGTCCTCATCCTGTCCCTCTCTGCAGCACAGAGGGTTCGGGAAGGACCTGGATCGGGGCACGAGGAGGGCACGCACTGCGTTTTTGATTTCTCCCCTGCACAGAGCATCCTGATACCCTGCTGGGTTTGGACACATCACATCCCTCCCCCATTTAAGAGCAGAACCATCCCATTTTCGCGGGGTTTGTGGGTGCTGCCGTAGAGCTGGGCACCCCAGGATTCAGGGGATCCTGGTGTGGACAGCACTGGTACCCCAAACCCTTAGGACGCCTCAGGCCGGGCGGGTGTGAGGGAGGCAGAGCTGGGAGGGGCCAGCCCACCCTGTCCCCGCAGCTTTGTCTCCCCCTGTCCCTGGGATGTTGTGCCCCCATTCACCTGGGGCAGGCAGGCCATTAACGCTGGCTCTCAACTTGTGAGGTCGACGTGTGGATGGGCTGAGCCCAAAGGTCTCTCAGCAACACAGACCCTAAACTTTTAGGGCTATCGGGTCGCCTCAGAGTTCAATCTTCTTACAGCAAACAAAGACTTTCTGAAGGTCCCTCCCTCTCCCCCACACGAGCTCAGCGTCCTTTATTTCTGGGCTGTGTGATAAGCTTAAATCATTGTGCTCCCACTTCTTGATCGTCGCCTACTTTGGGCTTTTGTTCCTCTAAAGTAGGATTGAGTCTGGCAAAGGGGCTGAAGTTGAACAGTTTGACCCTTGGAGGACAGTTCAGGCGGTGGGCAGCAGTGGCAGCAGCATTCCTGCTCCTGATCCCACTCCTGCTCCCCCCGGCCGAGCAGCTCGGCCCTGGCCCTGCCCCAGACCACACAAGCACCTCTGGAGGGTCTGAGGACTCGGTCGCCCTGTGCTCAGTCCTGAGGAGAAAACTGCTCCATCGCTGAACCCCAAAAAGACACCACAATGGGTTAGGCACCCCCAGCACCGACCCTGCCTCACCTCTCCATCGGCAATGGGAGGACACAAACGGGGCGGTGACAGAGGGAAGGGCTGGCCCCTGTCACAGGTGACCCTGCCTTGCACTTTAAGGTGCTGAGGAAGAAATAAAGTCCTTTTCTGTCGCCCTCCCGGGATGCCGAGGAGACCTGAGCGTCTCCCGTTTCTCACGGGGAGGCGAGGGCAGAGCTGCAATGTCTCTCGGAGATGCTCTAATTGAGGCCGCCGCCCGGCTGTGGTCGCTCCCGCAGGGGCCACCAACTCAGCGGGCAGCGACAGCGAGGGACTGATTTGCGTGCGAGTTCCTGGTGTGCCCAGTGAGATGTTTGAGGGCATTTTGGCTCTCTCACCTGTTTTGGGCTTTTCTACCGATTGCAAATAAAATCCCGTTCTAAAGCCTTACTCCCACAAAATGCCTTGGTCACTGCCACTGCACTGGGGTTTTTGTCCTGTAAGTCCTCACCATCACTGCTTTGACAAGGGGGAACGGCTTCACACTGACAGAGGGCAGGGTTAGGTTGGATATTAGGAGAGATTTTTCCCTGTGAGGGTGGTCACGCCCTGGCACAGGTTGCCCAGAGTAGCTGCCCCATCCCTGGAAGTGTCCCAGGCCGGGATGGACGGGGCTTGGAGTAGCCTGGGATGGTGGGAGGTGTCCCTGCCCAAGGCAGGGGGGTTGGAACGAGATGAGCTTTAGGGTCCCTTCCAAGCCAAGCCATCCTGTGATTCCTCTCCGTGGCTCTGCGGGGCAGAGCCAGCCTGCCAAACCTCGCAGGCACAGGGAGTACTTGAAGAGAAGAGGCGTCAGAGGAAGGAAGAATTTGTTACTTTTTAAAAAACTTGTGCTGTCTCCGTTCGCTGTTACTTGACCGCATCCCGATACCACCTTTCCCCGCAGCAAGCCGTGTATGAGCTGTGCACCTTGTACCACAGCACTGGCGACTCCGCAGAAGGCGAAATCCTCGCCGGGAATCACCCACCTTATCGTATCCCATGCCATCCCATCCCGTGGCTTTCCCGGGGGTTCCGCCAAGCGAAGCGGCGGGACGAGGGAGGCGCGCGCGTGGCGCGGGGATTGGCCCCTTCATCCCTCCCCCCCCTCTTTTATC